>LR738711.1:238879068-238924768 GCA_902687465.1 Secale cereale | reverse complement strand
CGAGATCTCGATTGTGGCTCTACCGCCATCATCACCCCTGGAGTCTAGCCAGATACCTGATGCCAAGGGGTGTGGTCATTCGGACGTTGCAGTCTCTGCCATTCCGTTGTCTGTGACCATCGAGCATGTGATGCCTGTGAGTGACATATCCACTGAGACAAGTGTGGTTGCACCTACTCCAAATCCAGATGCTCTGTTTGCGAAAGAACTTTGTGACTTGCTCGCCAGTGTCGAGGTTGCTAAACCTGGTTTGGGTAGGTCTATAGCTTGCCTTCTGACTGGGACGCTAATGAGAGGCAAACAAAAGAAGGTGGGTAAAGCCAAGAGTGGCGCCATAGGCAAGGCGTCTCTGGCTGCTTGATGGATGATTTTCAGTCTCTCGACCGGTCCTCTTGGATTGGGTCCTCGTTGTGGGCTGGAAGGTGTTTGATGTCTTATGTCGAGGTGTTCTTGTCGGGGTCACATGGCGTAGTGGCAATGTCGAGGTTTGTGGATGTTGTGTAATCGGAGAGTCTGGCGAGGGGCACTTGTGCGGTTGTGCGGTTTTCTTGCCATGTGAGTAATTAGTCCGTCCTTCGTTTGTATTGGTTTTCGTCCGGTTTTCCGTTAATTAACTGGGCAATTCTCTTCTTCTTAATTAATCGATGAGGCAAAACTTTTGCCTCCGTTTCGAAAAAAAATAAAAGTTGACGTGTGAGCTCTTCTTCTTGAAACCAATACAAGTTAACCTCCGGTCTTCATCTTTGAGAAAAAAATTAACAATCATGGGCAGCCCATGAACCCAACCTGCATAGGCAACTAGTGTTGCTTGTTCTTAATTCTGTTAGAAGAAAATATAAAATACATTCGGAAGTTTTTATGAATTAGTAAATTTTACAAAAAAAATCAATATATCCAAATTAGAAGAAAAAAATATAGGAGCAATTTTTTGGGAAATTGTTGTTATATTAATTCCCTATCATTCTAGAATATACTCTCTCTGTTCCTAAATATTTGTCTTTCTAGGCATTTCAACAAATGACTACATACGAAGCAAAATGAGTGAATCTACACTCTAAACATGTCTACATGCATCCGTATGTTATAACCATTTGAAATGTTTAGAAAGACAAATATTTAGGAACGGAGGGAGTATTCACTTTTATGAATCATTCTTGGACTTTCCATAATAATTTATCTATCTTGTCTAAGATATTGTTTTAGTCTACACTTTGTAATTCGGAAAAAGTTTATTTTAAACCCTGAATTTGTAGAGGTTCGGCGAAACGAACCCTCAAGTCGAAATCCCGGTCGATTGAACTCTTAACTACGTAATCCCGGTCTAAATCAAACCCTGGGATCGTTTGAACGGGGTTCGTCTGCGTTCTTTCACAAAAAAGCCCTTGCTTTATATGTAGTCAACCAAAAGCCCTTGTTTGCAAAATAAAGGTCTAGCATTATTTTCCCACAAGAAAAACTAACGCCTCGACCAGGAATTGAACCATGGTCGTGACAATAATGCCCTCACGCGCAGGTCAGTACGCAGCTCGCAAGGATGTGAACGTACAAGCTTATACCGTATTATAAAATAACTTTGTATATGTTCGATTTTCCTTCCCGCAAATAAAAAATTAGACGACCGCCCAAGAATCGAAAGTGGCTCGGGCCGAAGACTAAGAGCATGCGGAAACCATTATGCCAATCATTGGGTTTGAGCTCATTACTGGCTTACGGTGTTTTATACCCCCTTCGTCCGGAAAAACTTGTCCCAAACTTGTTTCTGAAATGATTATATCTAACACTAATTTGGTGCTAGATACATCAATTTGATGGACAAGTTTTTCCGGACGGAGGGAGTACTCTGTAAACTATAGATACGTTCGGACCTCTGTTGACGGTTTCGTTTTTTAATTCTTTTTTTATTTTATGATTTCTTTTATCTTTTTTCAGATCTCGGGTATTATTTGGGTTTTAAATTTTGCATTTTTATATAGGTTTTGTAATAAACGGTGTATGTCTTTTCATTATTGTCGACATATTTTTAATTTACACTAATTTTTTTATTATGTAAGATTTTTTAAAATACAAACTTAAAATTATTGTATAGTTTATGAACAATGTTTTTATATATAGCGGAAATTTCGTTAATTTTACCGCATAATTTTTATACTATTCCTTTCTTTTAAATGCACACTGAACGTTACTGCATTATCATATGATGACTTTTAAAAATATATACAATGAAGTTTTTTAATATATGTTGCACTTTTTATATTATGTGATATTTTTGAAAATACAGACTGAACATTAAGTTCGTTGATATAAAAAAGAAACACGAATTTAAGAAAAAGACGGAAGGAAAGAAGAAAATAGTAAAAAGGGGAAAGTGAACACAGTGTACAGCTTGACCTGGTGGTTAGTTGCGTCGATCAATAGTCAAGGGGTCTTGCGGTCGAGCACGTTCTGCGCATTATCTTTTAAACGAAAAAAAAACTAATGCGGGCCGGGCCAGCATGGTGTTGCGCCCTTTGGCGAATTTTGGTATTTTAACGAAAAAGATTAAAGCGGGCCGGCCCAGCAGAGAGCAGCTGTGTGCTCTTTGCGAAATGCGACCAATCCCGGCCATTCTTCGCCACGTGGATAATCCCTGTTTGGGAAATGACATAAAGATTTGATTTAGACCGGGATTATATAGTTCATGGTGCAATCGACCGGGATTTTGATTTGGAGGTTCGTTTCGCCAAACCTCAATGAGTTCAGAGTTTAAAATGGATTTTTTCCTTGTAGTTCTATTAAGTAATAGTATTGGATTTTAATTTCCATTTTCCACCCCTCCCCCTCCTCTCAATATTTTCTTAATGTTTCCTATTTTCCACTATATTTCTAGTTTTACATGGTTTCTTCTAAAGTTTTTGTTTTTCTAGCAGTTTCTTACAAAAAATATGTAACAAATTGCACGTAATTCGTAGAGATAAGACTAGTTTATGACATGAGTAATTCATATACCACGTTCACGCATGGCAACAATACACACATTATTTCTTTGTCATGTACGTCATTTTTTTCCGAAATGGAGGCAAAAAACTTTCCTTGTTGTCATTCACGCATGACATACTCAAACTTTACCCCTCCCCCTTTATGTCCTCTTGGCATGCTTTGTCTGGTCGGTATTGAACTTCCAAACTGTTTTACACTACTAACTTGGTAAGAAAGGGCACTCTTACCTTTCCCATATAAGTAGCCACGAACCCAAGCTCTTTTTTCTTAGCATGTTCTCTCTCCTCTTTGTACTTTCCCTATACATAGACTTGCAATCTATTCAGATACTATGTATATAACATATTAATCCATGAGTAATATAATGAGATCCTATGCATGGAATGTACGTGCATGCATGTTATGGAATCTAAGGCTTGCTAAATCAATGCACCAGACCTCATTACACATGGGGCCCATTAATGGCTGCATGCATCTTCATGATGCAGAGGCCGGGGGTATACCTTCATTTCAAAAAAAAAACATAGTGCCCATTATAGGTCCCAATTTACTCTTCTAGGCCCAACCGCATAGCAACAAAGATGTGAGGCCTAGGTCTTCTCGATCTAAGAGACTAACTAATGATGTTATTTCTCTCTATACCTTGCACTCACATAACCGATGTGAGACTAAATAAAATTCTCCACACTCAATCATACATTGGTTATCCACTCACAGTCATGATCGGCGATGTGAATCTAGCAAAAAAATTACCTATACAACTAGTACCACTTGTCGTCCAAACAAGGGCAAGCGGAACTACTCCAATCCCCCATTGTTCCAAGACTCGTTTTACTAGTGTCTATGTATTTTAGGACCAAAATCATAGGAAAAAATGGTCTATAGTAAATTTTCGTCTGTAGAATAAAGTATGATACAATGGTAAAGAAAAAAGAGGAAAATAATAATAACAATATATAGAGAGAGACTCCATGAGGTCATCTATCCAATGCCAACAGCTCTTGGCAACATAGAAAATAAAATTAACAAAATTCATGTCAAAGCAAACTTGGAAGCAAGCAACATGCTTGTCCCTAATCCTGTGAGAAAGCAGTTGTAGATATTCTTTGAAGGAATGTCTCCAAGACTGTGTGGAAGGATTACCATTCATGGAAATTTGCCCATTTCTTTGGAGCTACATATTCGAGCAACCAAGAAATTTGATTTACATGCTTATACAATTAGGCAACATTTTCATTGCCAACACAATATCTTACATAAGTTCCTCTCTTTCTATTTAGAATGAGAGTCTTGCAATAGCCATGGGCATAGTTGCAGTCCCAGAGAAGGCGCATCAGAACTTTTTTAGTGGCTAAGTTGCAAAGAGAGTGGGAGTAATTATTCATGTGAAATCCTTTTACTTTTTTAGCAATGCCCCGGTATTAATTGCTTCATGTAGATTTCTCAAAAGAATCAGTTATGCAAGGCAAGCCAAAAACATATTTTGTGCTTGAGTCTGCTAACACCTTGTCAAATGAGATTTAAGAACTTGGAGCATGTTCATTGAGCACGAGGACTCTATACATTTTCATGGAATAATATTTGCGTGAATTGCCTTGAATGTGCCAGTTGTATTTGTGTGCTTGATATGCATTTGGAATTAGGTTGTGTACTAGAAGGAATTGAGCATAGGCTTCTTCGAGAGGGGTATCTGAAAGTGTTGGGCCAAATATTCCTGAGCATAAAATTGACCACTTATTCTTGTCATTGATTGCATAAGCGTTTATATTATGAAATTTCTGAGTTAGAGGGTCCTCTTTCAATTGACAGTACCAGAACACAATTGTATTTCCCTACCCGAAGGTACATGATGCATATTCTTTATAAGTGTGCATCAGTTGAATATTACAGTAGAAACTACCTTCAAGTTTATCTATTAGGGGGTAATAGTTATAGTATTCTTCCGAAATGAGCTTGACCCATGCAGGACTTTCTTGTTGTAGTAATTGTGTAAATTCTTCATAAGCCAAGCTTTGTTATGAGTATCAATATCCAAGATGTCTAATCCTCCTTGATGATTAGGTCAGGAAACTTTCTTTAATGCAATCAAGTAGTCACTCTGTCTTCCATACCAAATTTTCTCCATAGGCGGTGTCTCAAATATGTATTGATATGATTGATAACAAGGGAGCACATGAAGAAGGTAGGGATTGAAGATAAAGCAGACACGATGAGAAGAATTCTTCCATCAATTGAGAGGAAAGTTGAGCAACTATCAAAGTCTTCTTTAAATCCTTTGCATATCAGGGGTAGAGTTTTCAATTCTCAGTTTGTTGAGACACGTTACCAACCTCGGATAGGTAAATGGGAAATAACAATGTTGACATCCTATAATTGAGAACATTCTGATCATTTTTCTGTAGGAACATTTACAGGGGTCATCACATCGTTATTTTAGTTCAACTTAGGTCCAGTGTGAGCAACTAAAACAAGATTTCTGTCTTGTGAAAGTTGTGCTTCCCCAGCAGGCAAAATGAAAAATGATGTCATCGGCATATTGTATGATGGGGAAGACATGAAAAGATTTAGCTAGCAGAGGAGCTTAGCTCATGTTGCATGGCCTCATTGGCCATAGATTGGAGAAGAACAATAACTAGCACAAAAAGCAGAGGTGAAGGAGCATTATATTGTCTAACACCTCTCTTACACTGGAATTGATTACTAGGGACACCGTTTAAAAGAAAATAGGAAGTTTCAGAGGAGAAGATCATTTTCATCCAAATTATCCATCCGGTACCAAAGCCTTATGCAAGCAGTATTTCAAGGATATATGACCCGCCACTAGTCACTTTCAGCACATGGGCACACCTGTGTGAGTGTACCTGTGGCGGGTTTTGCTTTCCGCTCACCACTGCTATGGAAAATCCAGTGGCGAGCGTTGTTTGCTAACCACCACTGCTACTTCTCGAAATTAGTTGTGGCGGGTGCCACACTATGCCCGCCACTCATTTGAGTTCACCTATAAGCCCTTTCCTAGTGCTATAAATCTCCACTTGTCGCGAAGGGTTTTCGACAAATTCAAGTGACCACGATGAGACTTTCTCACCCTTAGGGATGCTTAAGTCTGTTAGAAATATGTTAGCAATTGCGGCATATTTTGATTATGAAATCTGGCAGATGGACGTCAAATCAACATTTCTTAACGGTTTCCTTAAGGAAGAGTTGTATATGATGCAACCAGAAGGTTTTGTCAATCCTAAGGATGCTAATAAGGCATGCAAGCTCTAGCGATACATCTATGGACTATTGCAAGCATCTCGGAGTTGGAATATACACTTTGATGAGGTGATCAAAGCTTTTAGTTTTATACAAACTTATGAAGAAGCTTGCATTTACAAGAAAGTGAGTGGGAGCTCTGTATCATTTCTAATACTATATGTGGATGACATATTATTGATTGAACATGATACAAGATTTCTGGAAAATATAAAGGGTTATTTGAACAAGAGTTTTTCAATGAAAGACATGGGTGAAGCTGCTTATATTCGGCATCAAGATCTATAGAGATAGACCAAGATGTCTGATATGACTTCCACAAAGCACATATCTTGACAAGATTTTGAAGAAGTTCAAAATGGACTAGTCAAAGAAGCGGTTCTTTCCGGTGTTACAAGGTGTGAAGTTGAGTAAGACTCAAAGCCTGACCACATTAGAAGAAAGAGAAATGATGAAAGTTTCTACCTCTTGAGCATGCGTTGGTTTTTCCTTGAAGAGGAAAGGGTAATGCAGCAAAGTAGCGTAAGTATTTCCCTCAGTTTTTGAGAACCAAGGTATCAATCGAGTAGGAGACTACACTCAAATCCCTCGTACCTGCACAAACAAATAAGAACCTTGCAACCAACGCAATAAAGGGGTTGTCAATCCCTTCACGACCAATTGCGGCATATTTTTGTTGTATATATTGAAAAGTAAAGATTGAAAATTAAAATATAGCTAGTAGACTGAAGATTAATATGATAGAAGATAGACCCGGGGGCCATAGGCTTCACTAGTGGCTTCTCTCAAGATAACAGATTCTACGGTGGGTGAACAAATTACTGTCGATCAATTGATAGAAGAGTGCATAGTTATGAGAATATCTAGGCATGATCATGTATATAGGCATCACGTCCGTGACAAGTAGACCGAAACGATTCTTCATCTACTACTATTACTCCACACATCGACCGCTATCCAGCATGCATCTAGAGTATTACGTTCATAAGAACAGAGTAACGCCTTAAGCAAGATGACATGATGTAGAGGGATAAACTCATGCAATATGATATAAACCTCATATTTTTATCCTCGATGGCAACAATACAATACGTGTCTTGCTGCCCCTGCTATCACTGGGAAAGGACACCGCAAGATTGAACCCAAAGCTAAGCACTTCTCCCATTGCAAGTAAGATTAATCTAGTAGGCCAAACCAAACTGATAATTCAAATAGACTTGCAAATATATTTAAATCATGCATATAATAATTCAGAGAAGAACCAAATATTGTTCATAGATAATCTTGATCATAAACCCACAATTCATCGGATCTCGACAAACACACCGCAAAAATAATTACATCGAATAGATCTCCAAGAAGATCGAGGAGAACTTTGTATTGAGATCCAAAGAGAGAGAAGAAGCCATCTAGCTAATAACTATGGATCTGAAGGTCTGTGGTAAACTACTCACAACTCATCAGAGAGGCTATGGTGTTGATGTAGAAGCTCTCCGTGATCGATTCCCCCTCCGTCGGAGCTCCAGAAAAGGCCGCAAGACGGGATCTCACGGGTACAGAAGGTTGCGGCGGTGGAATTAGGGTTTCATGGTGCTCTCGGATGTTTTCAGAGTATATGAGTATATATAGGAGGAAGAGGTACGTCGGTGGAGCTACGAGGGGCCCACGAGGGTGGGGGCGTGCCTACCCCCTGGGCGCGCCCTCCTGCCTCCTGGTAGCCTCTTGGCTTCCCTGACGTGTACTTGATACGTCTCCGTCGTATCTATAATTTTTGATTGTTCCATGCCAATATTCTACAACTTTCATATACTTTCGACAACTTTTTATACTATTTTTTGGAACTAACATATTGATCCAGTGCCCAGTGCGAGTTCCTGTTTGTTGCATGTTTTTTGTTTCGCAGAATATCCATATCAAATGGAGTCCAAACGGAATAAAAACGGACGGAGATTTTTTTGGAATATATGTGAATTTTGGGAAGCGGAACCAACATGAGACGATGCCCGATTGGGCCACGAGGCAGGGGCGCACCCACGAGGGGCAGGCGTGCCCTGGGCCCTCGTGGCCACTCCGTAGGGCGGCTGATGCCCTTCTTTCGCCGCAAGAAATCTAATATTCGAATAAAAATCGTGTCAAAACTTCATCCCAATCGGAGTTACGGATCTCCGGAAATATAAGAAACGGTGAAGGGCCAGAATCTGGGAACGCAGAAACAGAGAGAGATAGATCCAATCTCGGAGGGGCTCTCGCCCCTCCGCCACCATGGAGGCCATGGACCAAAGGAGAAACCCTTCTCCCATCTAGGGAGAAGGTCAAGGAAGAAGAAGAAGGAGGGGAGCTCTCTCCCCGTCGCTTCCGGTGGCGCCGGAGTGCCACCGGGGCCATCATCGTGTGACGACGATCTACATCAACACCTCCGTTATCTTCACCAACATCTCCATCACCTCCCCCCATATATCTACAGTGGTACACTCTCCCGCAACCCACTGTACACTCTACTTGAACATGGTGCTTTATGCTTCATATTATTATCCAATGATGTGTTGCCATCCTATGATGTCTGAGTAGATTTTCATTGTCCTATCGGTGATTGGTGAATTTCTATGATTGGTTTAAATTGCTTGTGGTTATGTTGCTGTCCTTTGGTGCCCATCATATGAGCGCACGCGTGGATCACACCATAGGGTTAGTTGTATGTTGATAGGACTACGTATTCGAGGGCAAGAGTGACAGAAGCTTCAACCTAGCGTAGAAATTGATGCATACGGGATTGAAGGGGGACCAATGTATCTTAATGCTATGGTTGGGTTTTACCTTAATGAACGTTAGTAGTTGCGGATGCTTGCTAATAGTTCCAATCATAGGTGCATAGAATTCCAAGTAAGGGATGACATGCTAGCAGTCGCCTCTCCCACATAAAACTTGCTATCGGTCTAGTAACGTAGTCAATTGCTTAGGGGCAATTTCGCAACTCCTACCACCACTTTTCCACACTCGCTATCATTAACTTTATTGCTTCTTTATCTTAACAGCCCCCAGTTTATATTTATGTGCTCTTTATATTCTTGCAAACCTATCCCACAAAAACTACAAAGTACTTCTAGTTTCATACTTGTTCTAGGTAAAGTAAACGTTAAGCGTGCGTAGAGTTGTATCGGTGGTCGATAGAATTTGAGGGAATATTTGTTCCGCCTTTAGCTCCTCGTTGGGTTTGACACTCTTACTTATCGAAAGAGGCTACAACTGATCCCCTACACTTGTGGGTTACCAAGACCTTTTTCTGGCGGCGTTGCCTGGGAGCAATAGCGTGGGGTGATTATTCTTGTGTGTGCTTGTTTGCTTTATCACTATGTAGATTTTATTTGCCGTTCTAAGTTGTTTTCTATCTTTAGTTATGGGTAGGAAACGCAAAATACCAAAAAAAATAGTGGTACCTGCTGAACCAATGGTTGAAGAACCACTCAAAATCTATCACACTCCTGAAGCTTTTTACTTGGATCATCTTCGATCCCTATGTGCTCGTGCTGAAACCCCAACTAGCTTCGTTGAGGGAAAATCTTTAGATGAGATGCTTGTTATGTGCGACACCGCTTATCTCAAGAAGGGATACTTTTACTGGATCAAATTCATCGTTTGCAATGCTATGCTTGGAATTTATGTGAAATTTATGATTTTACTTGTTGTTTCAAAGACCCTACGAAACACCTTCCCTACCAATGTGAGTTTAGTGATAATGGAATCATATCTTCGTATGCTAAGGGTGTTTATAGTTACTATGATGTTCAACAAATTGAAGAATTTGTTGCTTTTAAGGGTGCTTATGAAATTCCTTCTTTGATTGAAAAGTATGATGCTACTCTTTACAAATCTGATTTTTTTTCCATATTTAAATATTGTTGTGATAATTATGCTTCTAATGTCTATGTTAAACCATATATTGAGGACTACTCCGCTGTCCAAGAAGAGACTAATATTTTGCAGGAGTCTATGGAAGAAGAAATTAACGACGTTGTGAGCTCATTGGATGAAAAAGATGACGAGGAGAGCGAAGAACAAAAGGAGGAAGAGCGGATTAGCTACCCATGCCCACCTTCTAATGAGAGTAACTCTTCAACTCATACATTGTTTAATTTCCCTTTGTGCTTACCGAAGGACAAATGCTATGATGATTTCTATGATCCCTTGGATTCTTTTGAAATATCCCTTTTTGATGATGCTTGTTATGCTTGTGGCCAAGATGCCAATATGAATTATGCTTATGGAGATGAACTTGCTATAGTTCCTTATGTTAAACATGAGATTGTTGCTATTGCACCCCACACATGATAGTCCTATTATCCTTTTGAGTTCTCCAAACTACACTATATCGGAGAAGTTTGCACTTATTAAGGATTATATTGATGGGTTGCCTTTTTACATTACACATGATGATTTTGATGAGTATAATATACATGTGCTTGTTGCTCCTACTTGCAGTTATTATGAGAGAGGAACTATATCTCCGCCTCACTACGATTCCAACATGATAGAATTGCATGAAACTGCTTATACTATGCATTGGCCTTTACTTGATGTGCATGAATTGTTCTCGTATGACATGCCTATGCATAGGAAGAGAGTTAGACTTCGTTTTTGCATGACACTTTTCACTTTGTGCTCACTACTAAATGCCAAATCATTGCTAATTAAAATTGGCTTTGATATACCTTGGGATCCGGGTGGATCCATTACTTGAGCACTTTATGCCTAGCTTAATGGCTTTAAAGAAAGCGCTGCCAGGGAGACAACCCAGAAGTTTTAGAGAGTCATTTATTTCTGTTGTGTGCTTTTATAAAGTTTAAAAATAAAAAAATAAAGAGGGGAACCTAAAACTTTTTCAAAAAGAAAAGTGAAAGTAAGAAGGACGAGCACCGTTGAAATGGGGGAGCTCCTTGAACTTTGTTCATGCCCATGGAAACTTTGAAAATCTTGAATTACAGAAACTTTTCAATAAAATAATTATCCCCTTGTACAATTCCATTGTATTATAAAAATAATGTGCCAAGAGTTTTCTTTAGGATGATTAAACTGCTTGTTGGTTTGTGCGGTGCAAAAGCAGAAACTTTGGTTGTAGTGCGTGATTTTAATTTTTTTACTGGAACGTTGAAAAGGATCTAAAACTTTTTGCAAAGTCTTGTTATACAAATTTTTGATTTTTCCATAATTATTAGGGTTACAGAAGTATGGTTAATGTTTAGATTTTTGCAGACTGTCCTGTTTTCACAGATTGCTGTTATAACTTCATTATTTGCATATGTTTGAATTCTTGTTGAAGCCTCCTTGACTTGGGGCCATAGAATTGTGATAGCATAGAGTGGGTAATGTTTTTTCATAATTATACAATAATGTTAGGGCAGTACATGATGAGATTTCATTGATCATATGCACTAACCCTGCCACTAAAAGTTCGGTTAAGTTTTGTGTGGATGAAGTGTTCGAAGACCGAGGATGTCTTGATGTGAGAAGAAGGACGAGAGGCAAGAGCTCAAGCTTGGGGATTCCCAAGACACCCCAAGTAAATATTCAAGGAGACTCAAGCGTCTAAGCTTGGGGATTCCCCGGAAGGTATCCCATCTTTCTTCAACAAGTATCGGTATGTTTTCAGATTCGTTTCGTTCACATGATATGCGTAAACTCTTGGAGCATCGTGTGCCTTTTCTTTTTCTTTTAATAAATGCACCATGCTAGTATGAGATAGTCCTTGGTTGATTTATAGAATGCTCTTTGCACTTCACTTATATCTTTTGAGTATGGCTTTATAGAATGCTTCATGTGCTTCACTTATATCATTTGAAGTTTGGATTGCATGTTTCTCTTCACATAGAAAACTGTCATTTGTAGAATGATGTTATGACCGGCCGAACCTACGGCCGTAGGAGGCCCACCGGGCAAACTTAGCCCACAAGTTATCTTAGTTTTTCTACATGTTATGGTTATATAAACAAGTTGTAAGACTATTTTGAGATTTAAGCAATAAGACTATTCTATTGCCCGGCTCCCAGAGGAGCCGGAAACCCTAAACCCTAGCCGCCTCCTTCCCTTGCCGCCACCGCACCTAGCGCCAAGACGGCGCCACGCTGCCGGCCGCCGCGCGCCAGCCCTCGGCCTCCTCCCTCGTTCCCCTACAATCTACGCCCGAGGCAGGGAAGAACCCTAGCTTCTATCACCTTGGTATCAACTAGCTTGGTTTTGACCATGTCATCACCACCACCGATCCCATCGCTGCCCCTCGCCACCACCTCCGCCGCGCCGCTGCCAGTTCTCGCCACGGCCCTGCCGGTCCTTCCATCGGCGCCGCTGGGCTCCACCACCGGCGCATCGCCCGGCCAGTCGCTGCCTTCCTCCACGGGGCTGCCGCCATCAACCTTCCCCGCGCCGCTCGTGGACTCACCGGAGGCGATGAACGACGTCCTCAACGATCTGGTCGTCACGGTCCAGGGCATCTGGCTCTTCCTGGCGGGACTGTACGGGCCGCCACCACCTCAGCCGCCGGCCGTGCCCTTCGGACCGCCGGCCCTGCCCTGGTACTCAGTACCCGCGGCGATCGCCGGGGCCCAGCCGCCGCCCGCCCCCGCGCCATCCTGGCCGCAGTGGGCCACGCCTGCTCTTGCGGCGCCTCCCGCATCGACCGCGCCCGCCCCAGCACCGCAGTGGCCACAATGGCCAGCGCAGGGTCCAATCGCGCCTCCCACGTCATCCGCGCCGGCACAGCTTCCACCGCCGCCCAGCTCCGGCCTGGGACATTCGACGCCGGATGGCCTGCCAATCCAGCAGGTCCAGTTTACGCCATCACCGTCACCGATGCCGGCTTGGCTTACCGGGACGTCGCCACCGCCAGTTTACACGGAGGCTGGATATCCACCGGAACCCACGCTGCCGTAGGGGGCCTCGGCCGGCTCCGGAGGGGCCTACGCCGGCCTTCCCACCATCGATCGGGTACCGTCATCATCACTGCTCCGGACGGCCGAACCGGTCGGCCATGGCACACCGACCCCGACACCGCCACGGTTCACCAAGATCGACTTTGCCACTTTTGACAGTACGGAGAACTCGCTTAACTGGCTCAACCAGTGTGACCAGTTCTTCCGTGGCCAGCGCACGCTCACATCGGAGCGCACCTGGCTGGCATCCTACCACCTCCGTGGTGCCGCCCAGACGTGGTACTACGCCCTCAAGCAGGACGAGGGCGGCATGCCTCCGTGGGAGCGTTTCCGTGAGCTGTGCCTCCTCCGCATTGGGCCACCAGTCCGCGGGAGTCGCCTGGCCGAACTGGGCCGTCTACCCTTCACTTCTACGGTGCAGGATTTTGCCGACCGCTTCCAGGACCTGGCGTGTCATGCGTTGGGAGTGACGGCTCTCTAGCGGGCCGAACTCTTTGTCGGCGGCCTTCCCGACCACATCCGCGTGGACATCGAGCTGAAGGGGCCCCAAGACCTACAGACGGCCATGTACTATGCTCGGGCCTTCGAGCGTCGCGCCCAGGACTTGCCACTAATGCCATCGACACAAGGGGGTTGGCAACCCCCCCGTCCACCCCCGACGGCACCTGTGCCTCCGACCGCCGCACCGACGGCCACCCCGGCCGCGACGCGGCCTTTTCGGCGTCTGTCTCAGGCGGAGCAGCTCGAGCGCCGGCGCCTGGGGCTTTGCTTTAACTGTGATGCGCCCTACGCATCGGGTCATGTCTGCCCGTGCCTCTTTTACTTGGAGACAGCCGACGCTGCGGAGGAGGACACGCCCGACGAAGGCCTCACCGACACCACTGCCGTGGAGCCCGCGCGTGCGCCCGCCCAGGCGACGGCCCTCGTCGTCTCGCTCCATGCGCTGGTCGGCATCCACGATGAGCGGACGATGCTCTTACCAGTGACGATCCACGGGGAGCGGCTGGTAGCCCTCCTGGATACGGGCTCCACGCAAAACTTCCTTCCAGAGACCACCATGCGGCGCCTCGCGCTCCAGCCGACGGGCGGGGAGCAACTTCGGGTCACCGTGGCTAACGGCGACCGCCTACGCTTCCATGGACTCGCACGGGACGTACCCATCACCATCGGCGCCGAGCAATTCACCATCACGTGCGCCGGCATCGACTTGGGCTGTTCGACTTCATCCTCGGCGTCGACTTTCTGCGTACTCTCGGGCCCATACTTATGGACTACGACGCCCCGACGATGACCTTCTGGCGTCTCGGCCGCCGCATCCGGTGGGAGGGCATTGGAGGCAAGCCGGCGCCACCCCAGCTACAGCTGATCACGGCCACGGTCGAGGCCGAGCATCCCCTATTGGATCACCTCCCGCAGCAGCACCGCGACCTCTTCGAGGAGCCGCAGGGCCTTCCACCGGCCAGAGTCTACGACCATCGTATTCACCTTCAGCCAGGCTCGCCACTGGTGGCAGTTCGGCCCTACCGGTACCCTCAGCTGCAGAAGGACGAGCTGGAGCGGTAGTGCACGCTCATGCTCACCACGGGCATCATCTGGATCTCCACATCACCGTTCACTGCGCCGGTCCTCCTCATCCGCAAGTCGGACGACACATGGCGCTTCTGCATTGACTACTTTGGCCTTAATGCTTTGACACTGAAGGACAAGTTTCCTATCCCGGTGGTCGATGAACTCCTAGATGAACTACATGGGGCGCGCTTCTTCACCAAGCTTGATCTTCGGTCGGGGTAGCACCAGGTGCGCATGCACCCAGATGACATCACCAAGGCGGCGTTTCGGACTCATCACGGCCACTTCGAGTTCTTGGTGATACCCTTTGGCCTCGCCAACGCCCCGGCGACCTTCCAGGCTCTAATGAATGACGTCCTACGGCCCTACTTACGTCGGTTTGTGCTTGTTTTCTTTGATGACATTCTTATCTTTAGCGCTTCTTGGGCAGAGCATCTCCAGCATGTCGCCATCATCTTCAACGAGCTTCGGGCGCACCACCTTCATCTGAAGCGCTCGAAGTGCTCGTTCGGGACGACTTCCATCACTTACCTCGGTCACGTCATCTCGGTCGAGGGGGTGGCCATGGATGCTGACAAGGTGGCGGCCTTCGCCGCCTGGCTGATTCCGCAGTCGCCACGGGCTCTTCACGGCTTTCTGGGCCTTGCGGGGTACTACCGGAAATTTATCCAGGAGTTCGGCCTCATCGCGGCCCCGCTCACTCGCCTACTCCGTCGCAACGCCTTTCTTTGGGATGAGGGGGCCACCACAGCATTCGAGGCCCTCAAGGGGGCCCTCACGACGGGTCCCGTCCTACAGATGCCTGATTTCGACCAGCCGTTCACCGTCGACTGCGACGCCTCCGATGCGGGGTTCGGTGCGGTCCTCCATCAGGGCGATGGACCCCTCGCTTTCTTCAGCCGACCCTTTGCTGCCCGCCATCTTAAGCTGGCGGCCTATGAGCGTGAGCTCATTGGCTTGGTGCAGGCGGTGCATCACTGGCGGCCCTATCTTTGGGGTCGGTCTTTCCGGATCCGCATGGACCACTACAACCTCAAGTTCACGTTGGATCAGAGGCTCCCGACCGTGCCGCAGCACCAGTGGATCAGTAAGCTCTTTGGTTTTGAATTCACCGTTGAGTACCTTCCGGGCCACCTTAACACCGTCGCCGACGCCCTGTCTCGACGTGACACCGACACCATAGACGGTGCTTCTGAGGGGGCGGTGTTCTGCATCCGCTCGGGGCCCTCCTTCACCCTCTTCACCGACATCCGGCGGGCGACTGCGTCTACGCGAGATGCACTCCTCCTTCAGTAGAAGCTGGCTACGGGGGAGTCGGATGACCCATGGCGCATCACCGACGTCTTGCTTATCCATGGGCGCCGGGTCTTTGTCCCCGAGCACGACGATCTCCGTCATCAGGTGCTGCTGCTTGCCCATTCGGCGGGCCATGAGGGTGTGCAGAAGACGCTCTAGCGTCTCCACGCCGACTTCTACATTCCCGGTGATCGTGCCCTGGTCCGTGACTGGGTGCGGTCTTGTTAGACGTGCCAACACAACAAGATGTTGACTCTGGGACCAGATGGCTTGCTCAAGCCTTTGGAGGTGCCATCACAGGTCTGTGCGGACATTTCCATGGACTTCATCGAGGGACTGCCTAAGGTGGGCGGCAAGTCCGTCATTCTCACGGTGGTCGATCGCTTCTCCAAGTATGCTCACTTCATCGTGCTCGGGCATCGCTACACAGCAGCATCCGTCGCTCGGGCCTTCTTCGATGGTATTGTCCGTCTCCATGGGGTTCCCTCTTCGATCGTCAGTGATCGGGACCCCGTGTTCACGGGGCACGTATGGCGCGACCTCTTCCGGCTGGCGGGAGTTAAGCTCCGCCTAAGCACGGCCTTCCACCCTCAGATAGACGGCCAATCTGAGGTCGTTAACAAGGTGATTGCTATGTATTTACGCTGTGTCACAGGTGATCATCCTCGCGCATGGGTGGACTGGCTCTCGTGGGCGGACTACTGCTACAACACCTCTTATCACTCCGCCCTCCATGCCATGCCTTTTGAGGTGGTCTATGGTCGGCTGCCCCCACCAATTCTTCCGGTTGATTCGGCTCTGGCGAGGACCGAGGCGGCCGGTGCTCTTATGCGGGACCGTCACGAGATGTTGGCCGAGGTCCAACAACGTCTCCTTCAGGCCCAACAGTTGGCCAAACACTACTATGATGGCAGCCATCGCTAGGCGGAGTACGCGGTGGATGATTGGGTGTGGCTGCGTCTTCTTCATCGCTCTACGCAGTCACTGGACCCACGCGCGAAGAGGAAGCTAGGACCTCATTATGCTGGTCCTTTTGTTGTCCTGGAGCGCATTGGGAAGGTGGCTTATCGCCTTCAGCTTCCGCCGGGTGCATGCATCCACGATGTTTTCCATGTGGGGCTGCTCAAGCCTTTCCTTGGGGAGCCACCCGCGGTTCCTCCTGCACTGCCACCTTTCATCGACAGGCGTCTCCTTCCTGAACCGGCTAAGGCGTTGAAGGCTCAACTACGTCGCGGCTCCTGGTACATGTTGATTCAGTGGGCTGGACTTTCCGAGGAAGACGCCACTTGGGAGCAGCACGAGGAGTTCCGCCAGCACTATCCAGACTTCCAGCTCGAGGACGAGCTGTTTGCGTAGGCGGGGAGAGATGTTATGACCGGCCGGACCTACGGTCGTAGGAGGCCCACCGGGCAAACTTAGCCCACAAGTTATCTTAGTTTTTCTTCATGTTATGGTTATATAAACAAGTTGTAAGACTATTTTCAGATTTAAGCAATAAGACTATTCTATTGCCCGGCTCCCAGAGGAGCCGGAAACCCTAAACCCTAGCCGCCTCCTGCCCTCGCCGCCGCCGCACCTAGTACCAGGATGGCGTCACGCCGCCAGCCGCCGCGCGCTAGCCCTCGGCCTCCTCCCTTGTTCCCCTACAATCTACGCCCGAGGAAGGGAAGAACCCTAGCTCCTATCAAATGCTCTTTTGCTTCATTTATATTTGTTAGAGCGTGGGCATAACTTTTGTAGAAATAATTAAAACTCTCTTGCTTCACTTATATCTATTTAGAGAGTTGACATGAATTGGTCATTCACATGGTTAGTCATAAAATCCTACATAAACTTGTAGATCGCTGAATATGATATGTTTGATTCCTTGCAATAGTTTTGCGATATAAAGATGGTGATATTAGAGTCATGCTAGTGGATAGTTGTGGATTTGAGAAACACTTGTGTTAAAGTTTGTGATTCCCGTAGCATGCACGTATGGTGAACCGTTATGGGACGAAGTTGGAGCATGATTTATTTTTTGAGTGTCATCCTTTGTGTGGAGGTCGGGGGCGCGTGATGGTTAACTCCTACCAACCTCCCCCCTAGGATCATGCGTGTATTACTTGGTTTTGATGGCTAATAAATTTTTGCAATAAGTATGTGATTTCTTTATGACTAATGTTGAGTCCATGGATTATACGCACTCTCACCCTTCCACCATTGCTAGCCTCTCTTGTACCGCGCAACTTTCGCCGGTACCATACACCCACCATATACCTTCCTCAAAACAGCCACCATACCTACCTATCATGGCATTTCCATAGCCATTCCGAGATATATTGCCATGTAACTCCACCGTTCCGTTTATTATGACACGCACCATCATTTTCATATTGCCTTGCATGATCGTAAGATAGCTAGCATGATATTTCCATGGCTTGTCCATTTTTTGATGTCATTGCTACGCTAGATCATTGCACTTCCCGGTACACCGCCGGAGGCATTCACATAGAGTCATAATTTGTTCTAGCTTCGAGTTGTAATCTTTGAGTTGTAAGTAAATAAAAGTGTGATGATCTTCATTATTAGAGCATTGTCCCATGTGAGGAAAGGCCAAAAAAAAAGAGATGGCCTAATTTTTTTAAATAGAGAGGCGCTAATAAAAAAAGGAAAGCCCCTCCAAAAAACCAAAAAAATGAGAGAAAAGAGAGAAGGGAAAATGCTACTATCCTTTTCCACACTTGTGCTTCAAACTAGCACCATGATCTTCATAATAGAGAGTCTCTTGTTTTGTCACTTCCATATACTAGTGGGAATTTTCAATATAGAACTTGGCTTGTATATTCCTACGACGGGCTTCCTCAAATGCCCTAGGTCTTCATGAGCAAGCAAGTTGATGCACACCCACTAGTTTTCTTTTTGAGCTTTCATACACTTATAGCTCTAGTGCATCCGTAACATGGCAATCCCTACTCACTCACATTGATATCGACCGATGGACATCTCCATAGTCCATTGATTTGCCTAGTTGATGTGAGACTTTCTCCCTCCTTTTGTCTATCACTACCTTCTATTCCACCCATAGTGCTATGTCCATGGCTCACGCTCATGTATTGCGTGAAAGTTGAAAAGGTAAAGTATGAAACAATTGCTTGGCTAAAACCGGGGTTGTGCATGATTTAAATACTTTGTGTGGTGAAGATGGAGCATAGCCAGACCATATGATTTTGTAGGGATAACTTTCTTTGGCCATGTTATTTTGAAGAGACATGATCGCATTATTAGTATGTTTGAAGTATTATTGTCCTAATGTCAAATGATAGACTATTGCTATGAATCACCCGTGTCTTAATATTCATGCCATGATTAGATTACATGATCAAGATTATGCTAGGTAGCATTCCACATCAAAAATTAACTTTTTTATCATTTACCTACTTGAGGACGAGTGATACGTCTCCAACGTATCTATAATTTTTTATTGTTCCATGCTATTATTTATGATGTATTGGATGTTTAATAGGCTTTGTCATACACTTTTATATCATTTTTGGGACTAACCTACTAACCCAAAGGCTCAGCCCAGATTGCTGTTTTTTGCCTGTTTCAGGGTTTTGCAGAAAAGGAATATCAAACGGAGTCCAAACGGAATGAAACCTTCGGGAGATATATTTTTGGAGAAAATCACGCACGGGAAACTTGAGAACCACGGAGTAGGGGCCACGAGGTGCCCACGAGGGTGGGGGGGGGGGGCGCCCCCCTTCCCAGGGCATGCCCCCTGCCTCGTGGGTCCCTCGTGAGTCCCCCGGTGTACTCCTTCCTCCTATATAAGCCTACGTACCCCGAAACCATCAGCAACAGAGAGAAAACCCTAATTCCATCGCCGTAACCTTCTGTTCCCGTGAGATCCCATCTTGGAGCCTGTCCGGAGCTCCGCCGGAGGGGGGATCCATCACAGAGTGCTTCTACATCATCATCATCGCCCCCACCATGAGTTGTGAGTACTTTACCATGGACCTTTGGGTCCATAGCTAGTATCTAGATGGCTTCTTTTCTCTCTCTGGATCTCGATACAAAGTTCTCCTTGGTCTTCGAGGAGATCTATTCGATGTAATCTCTTTTTGTGGTGTGTTTGTCGAGATCCGATGAATTGTGAGTTTATGATCAAGAATATATATGAGACATATTTGGTTCTTTTTTGAACTCTTTATGTGTGCTCATAATATCCTTGCAAGTCTCTTCAAATTATTAGTTTGGTTTGGCCTACTAGATCTATAGTTCTTGCAATGGGAGAAGTGCTTGGCTTTGGGTTCAATGTTGCGGTGTCCTTTCCGAGTGACAGTAGGGGCAGCAAGGCACGTATTGTATTGTTGCCATCGAGGATAAAAAGATGGGGGTTTATATCTTATTGCTTGAGTTTATCCCTCTACATCATGTCATCTTGCTTAAGGCGTTACTCTGTTCTTATGAACACAATACAATAGATACATGCTGGATAGCGGTCGATGTGTGGAGTAATAGTAGTAGATGCAGGCAGGAGTCTGTCTACTTGTCTCGGACGTGATGCCTATATACAGTGATCATGCCTAGATAGTCTCATAATTATTCGCTTTTCTATCAATTGCTCGACGGTAATTTGTTTACCCGCCATAGAATATCGCTATCATGAGAGAAGCCACTAGAGAACACTATGGCCCCCGGGTCTATTCTCAACATATCAATCTACATCTACTTTACTTTTTCCGCTTTTACTTTGTGTTCTTATAAACAAAAATACCAAAAATATAAACTATCATCTCTATCAGATCTCACTTTTGTAAGTGACCATAAAGGGATTGACCACCCCTTATCGCGTTGGCTGCGAAGTTCTTATTTGTTTGTGCAGGTGCGAGGGACTCGCGCATGGTCTCCTACTGGATTGATACCTTGGTTCTCAAAAACCGAGGGAAATACTTACGCTACTGTGTTGCATCTCCCTTTCCTCTTCGAGGGAATACGACGCAAGCTCGAGAAGTAGCAACGAGCAGAAATTAAGCTCGGGGATGCTGATACGTCTCCGTCGTATCTATAATTTTTTATTGTTCCATGCCAATATTCAACAACTTTCATATACTTTTGGCAACTTTTTATACTATTTTTGGGGACTAACATATTGATCCAATGCCCAGTACCAGTTCCTGTTTGTTGCATGTTTTTGTTTCGCAGGATATCCATATCAAACGGAGTCCAAACGAAATAAAAACAGACGGAGATTTTTTTGGAATATATGTGAATTTTGGGAAGCGGAACCAACATGAGACGATGCCCGAGTGGGCCACGAGGCAGGGGGCGCGCCCTAGTCCCTCGTGGCCACTCCGTAAGGCGGTCGATGCCCTTCTTTCGCCGCAAGAAAGCTAATATCCAGATAAAAATCGTGTCAAAAATTCAGCCCAATCGGAGTTACGGATCTCCGGGAATATAAGAAACAGTGAAGGGCCAGAATCTGGGAGCGCAGAAATAGAGAGAGACAGGGAGACATATCCAATCTTGAAGGGGCTCTCGCCCCTCCAATGATACGTCTCCCACGTATCTATAATTTTTTATTGTTCCATGCTATTATTTATGATGTTTTGGATGTTATATGGGCTTTGTTATACACTTTTATATTATTTTTGGGACTAACTATTAACCCAAAGGCCCAGTCCAGATTGCTGTTTTTTGCCCATTTCAGGGTTTTACAGAAAAGGAATATCAAACGGAGTCCAAACGGAATGAAACTTCGGGAGAGATATTTTTGGAGCAAAATACGCACGGGAGACTTGAGAACCACGAAATAGGGCACATGTGGCATCCACGAGGGTGGGCCCCCCCCTATAGGGCGCGCCCCTGCCTCGCGGGCCCCACGTTTGGCCCCCGGCGCCCTCCTTCCTCCTATATATACCTACGTACCCCGAAACCATCAGAACAACAAAGAAAACCCTAGTTCCACCGCCACAGCCTTCTGTTCCCGTGAGATCCCATCTTGGGGCCTGTTCCGGAGCTCCGTCGGAGGGGGGATCTACCACGGAGTGCTTCTACATCATCATCATCGCCTCACCATGAGTTGTGAGTAGTTTACCACAGACCTTCGGGTCCATAGCTAGTATCTAGATGGCTTCTTCTCTCTCTTTGGATCTCAATACCAAGTTCTCCTCGGTCTTCGAGGAGATCTATTCGATTTAATCTCTTTTTGCGGTGTTTTTGTCGAGATTCGATGAATTGTGGGTTTATGATCAAGATTATCTATGAGAAATATTTGGTCCTTTTCTGAACTCTTTTATGTATGATTATAATATCCTTGCAAGTCTCTTTGAATTATTGGTTTGGTTTGGCCTACTAGATCTATAGTTCTTGCAATGGGAGAAGTGCTTAACTTTGGGCTCAATCTTGCAGTGTCCTTTCCCAATGACAGTAGGGGCAGCAAGGCACGTATTGTATTGTTGCCATCGAGGATAAAAAGATGGGGTTTATATCATATTGTTTGAGTTTATCCCTCTACATCATGTCATCTTGCTTAAGGCGTTACTCTGTTCTTATAAACTTAATACTCTAGATGCATGTTGGATAGAGGTCGATGTGTGGAGTAATAGTAGTAGATGCAGAATCGTTTCGGTCTACTTGTTTCTGACGTGATGCCTATATATAATGATCATGCCTAGATAGTCTCATAAGTATCCGCTTTTCTATCAGTTGCTCGACAGTAATTTGTTTACCCGCCGTAGAATTCTGCTATCATGAGAGAAGCCGCTAGAGAAAACTATGGCCCCTGGGTCTAATCTCAACATATCAATCTACAATCTACTTCACTTTTCCACTTTTACTTTCTATTCTTATATCCAAAAATACCAAAAATATCAGACTATCATATCTATCAGATCTCACTTTCGTAAGTGACCGTAAAGGGATTGACAACCCCTTATCGCGTTGGCTGCGAAGTTCTTATTTGTTTGTGCAGGTGCGAGGGACTCGCGCATGGTCTCCTACTGGATTGATACCTTGGTTCTCAAAAACTGAGGGAAATACTTACGCTATTGTGCTGCATCACCCTTTCCTCTTCGAGGGAATATAACGCAAGCTCGAGAAGTAGTAAGAAGAATTTCTGGCGCGTTGCCGGGGAGGCGTACGCAAAACTCATATACCAAGTACCTATCACAAACCCTTATCCTTCGCATTACATTTATTTGCCTCTTGTTTTCCTATCCCCCACTTCACCCTTGCCGTTTTATTTGCCCTTCTTCTGCCGTGTGTTTATCGTTCGTTTGCTTCTTGTTTGCGTGTGTGTTGGATTGCTTGCTTGTCACTATGGCTCAGAACAATACCAAATTGTGTGACTTCTCCAATACCAATAATAATGATTTTATTAGCACTCCGATTGCTCCTATTACCGATGCTGAATCTTGTGAGATCAATGCTGCTCTGTTGAATCTTGTCATGAAAGATCAATATTCCGGCCTTCCTAGTGAAGATGCCGCTACCCATCTAAAAAACTTTGTTGATTTGTGTGATATGCAAAAGAAAAGGGATATGGATAATGATATTGTTAAATTGAAGTTATTTCCATTTTCACTTAGAGATAGTGCTAAAACTTGGTTTTCCTCTTTGCCTAGAAATAGTATTGATTCATGGAATAAGTGCAAAGATGCTTTTATCTCTAAGTATATCCCTCCTGTTAAGATCATCTCTCTTAGAAATGATATTATTAATTTTAAGCAACTAGATCTTGAGCATGTTGCACACGCTTGGGAGATAATGAAATTAATGATACGTAATTGCCCTACACATGGTTTGAACTTATGGATGATTATTCAAAACTTTTATGCTGGCTTGAATTTTGCTTCTAGAAATCTTTTAGATTCGTCCGCAGGAGGCACTTTCATGGAATACCTTAGGAGAAGCTACCAAACTCCTATATAATATTATGGTTAATTATTCTCAATGGCACACAGAAAGATCTACTAGTAAAAAAGTGCATGCTATTGAAGAGATTAGTGTTTTGAGTGGAAAGATGGATGAACTTATGAAATTATTTGCTGCTAAGAGTGCTTCTTCTGATCCTAATGATATGCCTTTATCCACGTTGATTGACAATAAAAATGAATCTTTGGATGTGAATTTTGTTGGTAGAAATAATTTTGGTAACAACGCTTATAGAGGAAGCTTTAATCCTAGGCCTTTTCCTAGTAATTCCTCTAATAATTATGGAAATTCCTACAATAACTCTTATGGAAAGATGCCTTATGAATTTGAAACTAGTGTTAAGGAGTTTATGAATTCGCAAAAGAGTTTCAATGCTTTGCTTGAAGAAAAATTGCTTAAGATTGATGAACTGGCTAGAAGTGTGGATAGAATTACTCTTGATGTTGATTCTTTGAAACTTCGATCTATCCCACCTAAGCATGATATCAATGAGTCTCTCAAAGGCCTGAGAATTTCCATTGATGAATGCAAAGAAAGAACCGCTAGGATGCGTGCTAAAAGAGAGAATTATATAAAAGCGTGTTCTTCTAGTTATCATGAAAATAAAGTTGAAGATCTGAAAGTTATTGATGTGTCTCCTATTAGATCCTTGTTCTCTAGTATGAATCTTGATAAAGATAGGATTGGAGATGAGTCTACATTAAGGTGTCCCAATGATTCAGAGTTTTTAGATCTTGATGCTAACATTGTTAAAGGTGGGATTGAAGAGATTAAAACTTTGCATAATGATGAACCCACTACTTTGGATTTCAAGGGATTCAATTACGATAATTTGTCTTTGATTGATTGTATTTCCTTGTTGTAATCCGTACTAAACTCTCCGCATGCTTATAGTCAAAATAAAGTTTTTACAAAACACATAATTGATGCTTTGATGCAACCTTATGAAGAAAAACTTGAATTAGAAGTTTCTATCCCTAGAAAGCTTTATGATGAGTGGGAACCTACTATTAAAATTAAAATTAAAGATGATGAATGCTTTGCTTTGTGTGATTTGGATGCAAGTGTTTCCACTATCCCAAAAACTTTGTGTGATTTGTTAGGTTTCCATGAGCTTGATGATTGTTCTTTAAATTTGCATCTTGCGGATTCTACCATTAAGAAACCTATGGGAAGGTTTAATGATGTTCTTATTGTTGCTAATAGGAATTATGTGCCCATAGATTTCATTGTTCTTGATATAGATTGCAATCCTTCATGTCCTATTATTCTTGGTAGACCTTTCCTTAGAACGGTTGGTGCAATTATTGATATGAAGGAAGGAAATATTAGATTCCAATTTCCGTTAAGGAAAGGCATGGAACACTTTCCTAGAAAGAAAATTAAATTACCATATGAATCTATTATGAGAGCCACTTATGGATTGCCTTCCAAAGATGGCAATACCTAGATCTATCCATGTATCATGCCTAGCTAGGGGCGTAAAACGATAGCGCTTGTTGGGAGGCAACCCAATTTTTTTTGCTTCTGTTTAGGAATAAATATTGCATCTAGCTTCTGTTTAGATTTGGTTGTGTTTTAATTAGTGTTTGTGCCAAGTAGAACCTTTGGGAAGACTTGTGTGAAGTTTATATGATCTTGCTGTGAAAAACAGAATTGTTAGCGCTTGCTAGAATGGTCACCAGATTGTACTGGAGTGTGCTATTGTGACAGCCTGATTTTTGCCCTCTTTTATTTGCCTGAGTTTTATTTGAATTTATTTTGAACCTTGGGATTTTTGAATCTTTCATATGGACTTAAACACTTGGGTACCCTTGGCTTTCACCCAAGTGCCACATATCCATCTCAAATCATCTTTTCCCTCTGGTTCACTCTAATATAATTATTGGAATATTTGTCTTTATTGAAAAATATTAACTTTTCCCTCCAAAACCCTAGTTAAGCCCTTTGTGCTCCAAAGCAACCCCTATTATTCTAGCCCACAAAAATCTAAGGAAATTCATAAATATTCTTTGGAACCCAGGACACATTCCTGAGAAAAAATATTGCATCACTTTTTGGGATATTTTTGCTACATAAATTCTTTTCTATTCTGGATAGAAATGGTAGTTTCTGCAGCAGCTACCATTTTACTTGCTCCATTGCTTCTGAAACTCCTTGTGCATCTTTACCTTAGTAACTTAGGACTAGCCTCCAAAGCACAACCTCCAACTCCTAGCCAATTTAACTCAGTAAACTCTCAAAGTTTCTGTCCAGAAACTTACTGGACGTGTGATTTTCTTTCTACTGCGTCTGGAAACAAACCAACCATGGGTAACTCTCCTATCTACCACGAACAACACGTCAGACATATTTTTTGGCACCAAGTAAGCCAGTAGGCAAAGTTCGCGCGGTGACCACGCGTGTGCACCATGCCATGGCTGCTTGTCGGCGCGCTCTGGATGCCGCCGAGCACTATGTTGAGCGCGTGCTTTCTTCCGCGCCTGCCAGAGCTTGCTAACCCGCGCCACCAGCTTTGTCTTGATCTCTACAGCGACCCCTGGCACTCGCCGACGCCGGAGCTCGACGCAGCGAGCACGGGCGCGGTTCAGCCAAGGCAACAGTGCGGTGCACACTGTGCTCATCGCCACTCCAACGCCCCTATGTTCGTCTCCATCCGTCCATAGCTCCCGCGTGAAGCCCGTCGCCTTCTCCCCCTCTCACTGATGCCACTCGTCGCCGGGCGCAGCGTCCAGGTGTTTCCGGTGGAGCCCCGACTCCCCCTCTCGGCTCGCCTATATATAGGCCCCCTCCCAGCCTTCCCGAGCACCAGCTCCGTTCCCACACTTACCATGACTGTGTAGAACCCCGTGGCCCGGTCAGGCAGGCCACAGGCCGCCGTCCCCGAGCTCGAGCTCACCGGCGATCCCCTCAGGTCGTCTCGGTAGCTCGAGACCCTCTAAGGCCAGGGCGACCTTACCAGAGCCTCCGCGACTCTTTGATGGTGCCATTCCACCGAGTTTGAGCTGCTGGAGTCGCCGTTGCTCGCCGTCTTCTTCAACTCCGGCGACCATCCCGTCCTGCCTCCGCTTGCGATCTCATTTCCGACGCCGTCTGACCACCCCTAGCTACTCTACGGGTATGGGCAGGTGTGCCTCAACCTCCTTTATCGATCTACCCCCCGTCTTGGCCAGGAGCTCGCGCCGCCGGCGTGCGCTCCGGCGAGGCCGCGGCCGCCCCTGCTCTTCTCCCTCTCCCCCCTCACCTGACTAGCGGGGCCCGCTAGTCAGCCTCTCTGTACCCGTGCGAAGCTGTACAAGTGGTGGCGCCCTGGGCTTTTACGCCTTCGACGTCACCCCCCTTTCAGTCTGTTTATTTAAATTCTAAATTTAAATATATTCCAGAGAACTTCAAACTGCAATAACTTTTTAACCATAAGTCCAAATGAATTGATTCTTTTTGCATTGTGTTCTTTGTGAAGAAATCTTGCAGCACGCCAAAAATCAGACTATTTGGTGCTGTGTAGATTTTCTGGTAACTTTTTTGAATGATTCTTGATATTTTTTTGTACTTTTAATTATTTTCAGAAGGTCAAGCTTGTCTTGAGGATCACCAGGAGGTTTGTGAACCTCATTTGCACTAAGGCAAGCCACATCAACATTTTCATAGTGCCATTTAAATATTTGTGATTTTCCAACTAGAATAAATGATTTAATTTATACATATGAATTATTTTTGTTAAATTCTTTCTGTTGGTTGCTGTATTTAGTTGTTTCATTTAGTTTACAGAAAGTTGGAATTTGGTTTAAGTTATTAAGATAGCTAGAAGAAAGTTTGGATCCTTGAGAACTATTATGGATATGCATATAAATAGCTATGTGAAGTTATTTTCTTTTACATAAGAATTATGATAAACAGTTTGCTAGAATATGTTCTGTTTTTAATTGAAAGTAAATCATAACCAGAATAATATTGAAGTAGTGATGCTTATATTTAGTAAAGTAAAGTTGACCCAGTTATTTTTGTAATGCATTTGGTATGTTGCATTCCATGGCATTTTATGACACCGGATATTTATTTTCTTTAAGTTGAAACTGTTAATAATTCAACTTGAATAAATTGTTGACCGGGTCATGGTGCGAGTGAATCGAGTTTTTCCCAGTGCAACCACATTTGCCTTTATGAGAAGGTCTTTATTCGGTCCGTTGTCATGCCTCTTGTCGGTACCTGTAAATAGGGAAGGTTATGGGCATGCAGTACCCTGGCCCGGTAAGCAGACGTAACCTTGTGTGCCCGTTGTTAGGTTTATGGTACCGAGTCCCCGTTTGGGACAATAGCTATTTGGCCACGACAGTGGTCGGTGTGCCTTTGGTAGGCATAGGGTCACCTAGGACTGTTCCGGTGGGGAAATGAGTCGGAGTGGCCGGAAGAGTGTCATGGCAATGGAAGATTTTTGTCGGAACGCCGTTGGTCCACCCGAATGGGAAAGCGAGGCCATGGGTTCCGTGGTGTTGGTACAGTGCACTACCTCTGCAGAGTGTAATTAATCTATCGATAGCCGAGTCCACGGTCACGGACAGGCTCGAAAGTAAGTCACACCATGGGTCAACATAAAATAAAATTTTGCTCGCTAAGTTATGAATTTTTGTACTATAATAATGATGGAAGAGCCACCGAGATGATTTGAGACCAAGTATGGTCAGGGTTGTGATCGCCGGAAAGATCATGATTTATGTCCTGTTGCAATGAACAAGTTTAGAGTTTAAGAAAAATCACTATGGGTAAGTCAGGCCGAGGGTCTGTTTTCACAAGAGCATGAACATAGCATGTTAGTTGTATGTATATTCATATATGGTGCTGCATTTTTAACAACTAATTAATTATCATGATATTGTTTGTCATTATGATTTTGTTTGTTGTAAGCTTGCAAGTACATTCAATGTACTGACCTGGCGTGTCATGCCAGATTTCAGGAAAGTTTCGCTGGAAAGGAGTGCCGTCCGAGTCTAGACCGTATCCACATCGGTGTTCCTGTGAGATGGAGTTCCGCTACGAAGTTGTTTCGCTGCTGCGTAGTTTTATGACCGAGGCCTTTTATGTTCATTAAATAATGTACATATTGTCCAGCCGCACCGTGTGTGTCGCTTGGCCTCGCTATTTGTTGTAATGTAAAACTATGGTCCGCTAGCATCAATGAAGCGGTTGTTTTCTGTACCAAGATGTTGTGTGTTGCCAGAAGACAAGGTCCCTGGGCTGGCAATGCAAGGTAAACCGGTCGCTCTGATCCGGGGTACCACAACGCTTGGTATCAGAGATGCGATGACTGTAGGATGTGTTAGACTAAGACGTGCGAACTAAACGCCAGATACGCGTCTAGGATGAGTGCCGGTAGTCTGTATAGCTGGTTATTACTTTACATATACTTGTCTTATTTTTATGCTAACCCAATGATGGTTGTGAGTGTAGATGGCTCCAGTGCCGTATCCGTGCCAGTTGCAGCTGATGCCGTACACGTCACCACACCTCCTTCGCAACGCGTGGTGTCAGTTGTACCCTCATGGAGACGACCCAGTTTATCGTGTGTACCGGGAGCGTCTAGCAGACTCAATTTATGAATATCAGGCCGTGGTGACTCTGCGTGTCAGTTCTGACTCCAGCTCTTACACTCGCACCTCTCGGAGCGGTTATGCTTCTACCGCTTCGTAGGCCGTCCAATTTGCTGCATTCAAGATCCTTGTTGAGCTTCGTCACAGCGAGGTCCGCATGCAGAACCACCCAGGTTTCCAATACTATCCTTCTCTACACGACAACGGTCGTGTTCATTTCCCTGAGATTGATCCGGAGTCTGATAGTGTTGCTAGCCATATTTCCCGTTATATTATTGCTAGCTACCTCATGATCCATGAGCTGGCTCGCGAGTTTACTAACACTTGTATTGCCTTAGCCACTACTAGGTCTGTCACCATTCCCGCCTCCATGGGATTTACCCCTTACGTCCCCAGTTCCGTTTCCCCTATTTCACTAGTAACCCCTCCCAGTAGCTCGGGCGCCTCGACCATAACTCCTCTTAGTGCCCCTGCTGAGTGGATATCACTTCTCACTACCCATGTAGCCCCTATGATCCACCCTACTCCCGCCCCAGAAGGAGAGCCTCCGAGGCAGCGTCGCTGTGTTACCTTTAACCCCGAGATTTCAGTTAACCTCGTCAGTTTAGGATCCGAGTCCACTTCAGGAGAGGACCCCGCAGCACCCGCAGAGCAGTAGAGCTCCAGAGTATTCGCAGTTGTCAGACTGATGTACGAATGTAGCTATACGAGTCATGATGTTTCGTTTCATGTATGAGAGTAGTGGAACCGGGCATGTAAATTACTTTTCATGTATGCGTCCCTCTATAATTATGCTGAAGCTGTGTTTCTTTCACTCGTTGTCTTTTTTCGCAATTTTGTTTTCCCTCGAGTTTTGTTGCTGGCTTTCCCCAAGTATTTTCTTTTGAATGTTTCTCATCTCGGTTGCGTTGTCTTGGGAAAAATCCATAATAGGATGATGCGGGGAGGCAACAGTAGCAGAGCTCACGAGGATGTTCCCGTTCGTCGCTCCGCCCGACAGGCAGGACACTCCCCCATGCCGTACATACCACCGCCTCCACCGCCAAATCCGCCTACCACTGAGAAAATTATGCGTATGTTTGAGGAAAGAAGAAGTAATGATCTGCTTGAGATATTAAAATGTGTTCAAGCTATGGTTTGTCAGAATGGACACCAGAACGGTCATTACTCCAAGCTATCAAATTTTCAGAGGACTCAGCCTCCCAGTTTCAGTCAGGTTGTTGACCCTTTGGATGCCGACGATTGGTTGCGAACCATTGAGAGGAAGCTTGAGATTGCCCGTACTGCAGAAGAGGACAAAGTTCCATATGCAACTCACTATCTTGAAGGCGCTGCTGCCATATGGTGGGAAAATGCAAAAGCCATGTGGCCTGCTGATGAAGAACTGACCTGGACAAAATTCAAGGACTAGTTCCGAAAATATCACATCCCTACTGGAATTATGAAAACCAAGCAGCGAGAATTTCCTGCACTCACAAAAGGAAATCTGTCCGTGGGAGAATATTTGCAAAAATTCAACCATCTGGCTCGTTACTCCCTCTATGACGTGGCCACTTAAGAAATACAGATTGACAGATTTCTTGGAGGATTAAACTCGCAACTCAGGTGCACTCTCAGCATGCTCGATTTTCCATACTTCCAAACTTTGGTGAATAAAGCTTTCATTGCGGAAAAAGAACACAAGCTCGTACTGGACAACCGACCTGCTAATAACGAGCACAAGCGCAAGTTTGAACCAAGGAAAGAAGGGCAACCAGTGGAGAATGCTCAAACCTGGCAGCAAACTCAGGTGGAATACAAGCCCAATTGGCCAAAGAATGTTAACAAGACCACTACCCAAGTCAAGAATGTTTTCACCACCCCAGTACACGAGGAGCGTCAGCGCAACAATTCTTGTTTCAGTTGTGCGAAAAATGGACACTATGCCAGGCAGTGCCCCAAGAACAGCAAGGCGAACGCCTTATTCCAGCCACAAGTCAACGTCATGGGGTCATACCCGAACCAGCAAAACATCGCCGGACACGTCCATCACCTCTCCGCAGATGAAGCCCAAGAAAACCCCGAAGTAGTCATTGGTATGTTTTCTGTTAATAGCATACCTGCAATAATTTTATTTGACTCAGGGGCTTCCCACTCTTTTATTTCTCGGAGTTTTGTTGCCCAAAACAAATTTTCTTGTTCTCTTTTGGGCAAAAATATGCTGGTACAAACCCCGGGATCTTTAATCAAGAGCGATCTGGTCTGCCGTGACTTGGAAATCAATATCAACGGGATAAGCTTTCCAACTTCCTTGATACTCATTGAGTCAGTACAGTTGGATGTTATTTTGGGCATGAATTGGTGACCCAATATCAGGTATGCATAAACTATGCAACCCGAGAAGTCACTCTGACCAGTTAAAAAGGGTAGGTTACAAAATTCTATTCTCACAGAAGCATAACAAAGATGGGAATGATATTCACCGCTGTGGCTGAATTGGAATTAATTCCTGTGGCCAGTGAATTTCTTGATGTATTTCCAGAAGAACTGCCAGGCATGCCGCGAGACCGAGAGCTTGAGTTTGCAATAGATCTGGTACCCGGAACCGCACTGTTATACAAGAAGTATTACAGGATGCCCTCATCAGAACTAGTGGAATTAAAGAAGCAGCTCGATGAAATGCTCCAGAAAGGGTATATCCGTCCTAGTTCCTCACCCTGGGGATTGCCTGCACTCTTTATAAGCAAGAAGGATGGCAGCCTCCGCTTGTGTGTGGGTTATCGTCAGCTGAATGATGTCACTATCAAAAACAAATATCCGCTGCCAAGAATTGATGACTTGTTCAATCGGCTCAGTGGGGCCAAGGTATTCTTCAAGATTGACTTACGGACAGGATACCATCAGCTTAAGATTAAAAAGGAAGATATTCCTAAGACCGCATTCTCCACTCGATACGGTCTTTGCGAATATATAGTTATGTCCTTTGGTCTCACCAATGCCCCTGCATTCTTCATGCACATGACGAATAAAGTATTCATGGACTTCCTCGATAAGTTCATGGTGGTCTTTATCGATGACATACTTATATATTCAAAAAGTAAAGGGGTTCACAAAGAACATCTCCGAGCGGTGTTACAACGACTCCGCGACCATCAGCTTTACGCCAAATTCAGCAAATGTGAGTTTTGGCTCAAACAAGTTGGATTTCTAGGACACGTGCTATCCGCCGAGGGTATAGCCGTAGACCCAGGCAAGGTACAAGATGTGCTCAATTGGTTTCCACCCACAACTGTGTCTTAGATCATGAGTTTCCTTGGACTGGCTGGATATTACCGTCGTTTCATTGAAGGATTCTCCAAGATTGCCAAACCCATGACAGAGCTACTCAAAAAGGACAAGAAGTTTGAATGGAGGAACGACTGTGAGAAAAGTTTCAGTGATCTAAAGAAACGGCTCACCATCGCACCCGTATTAACTCTTCCAGACATCTATCGCAGTTTTGATGTATAATGTGACGCATCCAGATAAGGACTTGGTTGCGTATTCATGCAAGACGGCAAGGTAGTGGCATATGCATCACGACAGCTGCGACCGCACGAAGGAAATTACCCTACTCATGATCTGGAATTGGCCGCGGTGGTGCATGCTCTCAAAATATGGAGGCATTATCTCATCGGGAAAAAGTGCCAAATTTTTACCGATCACAAAATTCTCAAGTATATATTTACTCAGCCAGATTTAAATCTCCGTCAGCGAAGGTGGCTTGAGCTGGTTAAGGATTATGATCTTGGAAATTACCACCCGGGTAAAGCCAACGTGGTGGCTGATGCACTCAGTCTAAAGGTCAGCTTAAACGTCATATTAAAATATTTGCCCACTAAACTTCAAGAGGAGATTACTCAACTCCATCTGAACATCGTTGAGGCTGGTCTCGCTAATATTTTGGAAGTTACCCCCACACTTGAATAAGAAATCCGCAAGGCCCAGCCAGATGATCCTGTCCTACAAAAGCATGCCAAAAATATGCTGGCAGGACGCAACTCCGATTTCTCAAGGGATCACTTTGGGACTCTCCGATTTCGTGGAAGGATTTGTGTACCAAATCAGTCGGACTTGAAAAAGAAAATCTTGTCAGAAGCACACGAATTCTCATACTCTATTCACCCTGGGGGTACAAAAATGTTTGAAGACCTTCGTCAAATATTCTGGTGGGATGGAATGATGAAAGACATTGCCTATTTTGTAGCTTGTTGCGACATATGCAACAAAGTAAAGGAAGAACATCCGAAGCCAGCCGGACTTCTTCAACAGCTGCCAGTCTCACAATGGAAATGGGATGACGTCTGCATGGATTTCATCACATGACTACCCAAGACCCAGCGAGGCAACGATGCAGTATGGGTCATAGTGGACACTCTAACCAAGGTAGTTCACTTTATCCCGGTCAAGACCACATATCGAGTAGACCAACTTGCACAACTGTATGTGTCTAGAATAGTCAGTCTACATGGAGTACCTCGAACCATCACTTCCGACCGAGGTTCACTTTTTACCTCCGCTTTCTGGAAATGTCTCCATCAAGCCTTGGGGACAGCCCTGAAATACAGCATAGCCTATCATCCTCAGACTGATGGACAAACAGAGCGGGTCAACCAAATACTTGAAGATATGCTGCGAGCTTGCATCTTGTCCCAAGGATCTAAATGGGAAGATTGTCTTCCTTACGCTGAGTTCTCCTACAACAACAGTTTCCAAACCAGTCTAAAGATGTCACCGTACGAAGCTTTATATGGACGCAAGTGTCATACCCCGTTAAATTGGTCTCAGACTGGAGATAGCCGTATCTTCGGAATGGACCTCATGATGGAAGCTGAGAAACAAGTCAAGGAAATCAGAGATATATTACAATTGGCCAAATCTCGACAAAAGAGCTATTACGATGCAAAACACCGACATCTCAGTTTTGAACCCGGAGAACACGTATACCTCCGAGTCACTCCTATGAAATGAGTCAAGAGATTCCAAACTTGCGGAAAGTTGGCACCCAGATTTATTGGCCCCTTCCCAGTTATTTCTCGAGTGGGCACCGTTGCTTATCAGTTGGAATTGCCCCCGGAATTGTCCGATGTGCACAACGTGTTTCACGTCTCACAGTTGAGGCGGTGCATATCACCGCCTCGAAAAGGACTGACATGACCGACATAGAGTTGGCAAAGGATTTAACATATGAAGAAAGACCGTTCAAAATTGTGGATCAGATGGAAAGGGTCACTCGCAGTAAAGTATGGAAGTTTTATAAGGTCCATTGGGAGCATCGCACCGAGTCAGCAGCAACCTGGTAACAAGAAGAATTCCTACAGACATATTATCCGGAATGGTTTTCCCAAGCAACCAAATCTCGAGGACGAGATTCATTCTAAGTGGGGGAGGTTTGTGACAGCCTGATTTTTGCCCTCTTTTATTTGCCTGAGTTTTATTTGAATTTATTTTGAATCTTGGGATTTTTGAATCTTTCATATGGACTTAAACAATTGGGTACCCTTGGCTTTCACCCAAGTGCCGCATATCCATCTCAAATCATCCTTTCCCTCAGGTTCACTCTAATTTAATTATTGGAATATTTTTCTTTATTGAAAAATATTCACTTTTCCCTCCAAAACCCTAGTTAAGCCCTTTGTGCTCCAAAGCAACCCCTATTTTTCTAGCCCACAAAAATCTAAGGAAATTCATAAATATTCTTTGGACCCTAGGACACATTCCTGACCAAAAATATTGCATCACTTTTTGGGATATTTTTGCTACAGAAATTCTTTTCTATTGTGGACAGAAATGGTAGTTTCTACAGCAACTACCATTTTACTTGATCCACTGCTTCTGAAACTCCTTGTGCATCTTTACATTAGTAACTTAGAACTAGCGTCCAAAGCACAGCCTCCAACTCCTAGCCAATTTACCTCAGTAAACTCCCAAAGTTTTCGTCCAGAAACTTACCAGACGTGTGATTTTCTTTCTACCGCGTCTAGAAACAAACCAACCATGGATAACTCTCCTATCTACCACGAACAACTCGCCAGACATAATTTTTGGCACCAAGTAAGCCAGTAGGCAAAGTTTGCGCGGTGACCACGCGTGTGCACCATGCCATGGCTGCTTGTCGGCATGCTCTGGATGCCGCCGAGCGCTCTGTTGAGCGCGTGCTTGCTTCCGTGCCTGCCAGAGCTTGCCAACCCGTGCCACCATCTTCGTCTTGATCTCTACAGCGCCCCTGGCACTCCCCGACGCCGGAGCTCGCGCAGCGAGCACGGGCGCAGTCCGGCCAAGGTAACAGTGAGGTGCGCACTATGCTCGTCGCCACTCCAGTACCCCTGTGATCGTCTCCGTCCGTCCACAGCTCCCGCGTGAACCTCGCCGCCTTCTCCCCCTCTCACTGACGCCACTCATCGCCGGGCGCAGCGTCCAGGTGTCGCCGGCGGAGCCCCGATCCCCCCTCTCTGCTCGCCTATATATAGGCCCCCTCCCAACCTTCCCGAGCACCACCTCCGTTCCCACACTTACCACGACTGTGTAGAACCCTGTGGCCCAGTCGGGCAGGCCACAGGCCGCCGTCCCCAAGCTCTAGCTCACCGGCGATCCCCTCGGGTCGTCGCGGTAGCTCCAGACCCTCTCAGGCCAGGGCGACCTTACCAGAGCCTCCACCACTCTCTGGTGGTGCCATTCCACCTAGTTGGAGCTCCTAGAGTCGCCGTTGCTTGCCGTCTTCTTCAACTCCGACGACCACCCCATCCTGCCTCCGCCTGCGAGGTCATTTTCGACGCCGTCCGACCACCCCTAGCTACTCTACGTGTACGGGCAGGTGTGCCTCGACCTCCTCTATCGATCTATCCCTCCCGTCTTGGCTAGGAGCTCGCGTCGCCGGTGTGCGCTCCGGCGAGGCCGCGGCCGCCCCTGCTCTTCTCCCTCTCTCCCCCTCACCTGACTAGCGGGGGCCGCTAGTCAGCCTCTCTGTACCTGCGCGAAGCAGTACAAGTGGTGGCGCCCTGAGCTTTTACGCCTTCGACGTCACCCCCCTTTTCAGTCTGTTTATTTAAATTCTAAATTTAAATATATTCCAGAGAACTTCAAACTGCAATAACTTTTCAACCATAAGTCCAAATGAATTGATTCTTTTTGCATTGTGTTCTTTGTGAAGAAATCTTGCATCACACCAAAAATGAGACTATTTGATGCCGTGTAGATTTTCTGGTGAATTTTTTGAATGATTCTTGATATTGTTTTGTACTTTTAATTATTTTCAGAAGGTGAAGCTTGTCTTGAGGATCACCAGGAGGCTTGTGAACCTCATTTGCACTAAGGCAAGGCACAACAACATTTTTATAGTGCCATTTCAATATTTGTGATTTTCCAACTTGAATAAATGATTTAATTTATACATATGAATTATTTTTGTTAAATTCTTTCTGTTGGTTGCTGTATTTAGTTGTTTCATTTAGTTTACAGAAAGTTGGAATTTGGTTTAAGTTATTAAGATAGCTAGAAGAAATTTTGGATCATTGAGAACTATTATGGATATGCATATAAATAGCTATGTGAAGTTATTTTCTTTTACATAAGAATTATGATAAAAAGTTTGCTAGAATATGTTCTGTTTTTAATTGAAAGTAAATCATAACCAGAATAATATTGAAGTTGTGATGCTTATATTTAGCAAAGTAAAGTTGACCCAGTTATTTTTGTAATGCATTTGGTATGTTGCATTCCATGGCATTTTATGACACCGGTTATTTATTTTCTTTAAGTTGAAACTGTTAATAATTCAACTTGAATAAATTGTTAACCGGGTCATGGTGCGACTGAATCCAGTTTTTCCCAGTGCAACCACATTTGCCTTTATAAGAAGGTCTTTATTCGGTATGTTGTCATGCCTCTTGTCGGTACCTCCAAATAGGGAAGGTTATGGGCATGCAGTACCCTGGCCCGGTAAGCAGACATAACCTTGTGTGCTCGTTGTTAAGTTTATGGTTGTAACACCCCATATGTGATACCTTCCATTTATGGCAATATAATCTTCGTTGACTTAATCAATTCCATTCTGGGCTCTTCTTTCATTTCGGGTTTCTTCGTTTTGTCGCGTGCGTGTGTGCATTTCATCCATGTCATGTTATCATGTGCATTGCATTGCATTCGTGTTTTCACTTGCCCCCGGTCCCGTTGCCCGTTTCGAGTTCCGACACTTACACACGTGCCGATGGCACCCCGGGTCCTTCTTTTGCGTGTGGCCGTGTAACGTTCTCGGAATGAGGTGAGACATGTCGTGCGTTGTTGTTTTAGTACGTGTAGGCCGCCTGTCAAGTTTCATCGCGTTTGGAGGTCGTTTGATACTCCAACGGTTAACCTAGTGGGCTAAAAGCTTATTTTCCTTTTGGCCCAAGACCCCCTCTACAACAGCCCATTAACCCAGCACAACCACTCCCATCCTCTCGGTCGTCGGATCACGAACGTGTGGGCGAAAACCGCTCCCCATTTGGACCTTCCTAGCTCCCAGAATCTATAAATAGGCCTTCTCCCCCCGAAATCCGGATCCAAACCCTATTTTTTCGTCCCTCCATGCCGCCGGACACGTCCGGACAGCGCCGGACACGCCCGGCCAATCGGGGCGCGCCGCGTGGCAGCCAGCCGCTGGCCACCGCCTCCCACCGCACGGGCCCGCCACGGCCCATCCCCGGCCCCCGCGGCCCGTCCACCGCCCCATCCGTCCGCTTTGCTCCGCCGCCGCGGGCCGCGGCCCGCCTCCGCCCGTCGTCGATGCTCCTGCACCTCGTTGCCGCCTCGCCGCCAGGCATCTCCGCCGCCGTCCGCCGCCCGACAGGCCTGTCGCCGCCGCCCCGGCCGGTCGCCGCCTCCTCCTCGGCCGTCGCCGCCGGCCCCGTGCCTCGTCGTCGTCCGCGAGCTCCGGCGAGCCGCCGGGCCGTCTCGGTCCAGATCTGGGCGGGTGGATGAGATCCACCCGTCCCACGATCCAAACGGCCTTCTCCGTTCCGGATCCCTCCATCCCGGATATCCTCGTCCACGTTTGACTTTTCGGAGGGTAAAAATTCCACTAAGTCCCCAGATTCTGTAATTTTGTCGACTCCTTTGCCATGTGATAACTTCGCGCTCGTAGCTCCATTTTGTGCGTATGATATGTCAAAATGTTTGTCTCGTCGTGCTCTATATGTTAATACCAGTTTCATGCATGTTAGAGTTCATCTTGTTGACTTAATCTTCGTGGCAAGAGTGCATGTTGCTGTAACTAGTTGTCTGTGTAAATTTGTTGCCGTGTTTGAGATGTGATAACCTTGTGCAAGTTGGTCCGATTGGAGTGAATGATATGTCCAGATCTTCGTTGTGAAATGCTCTACATGATCGTTGCTGTAGCATTCATGTTAGGTGTCATATTTCCATGTTTATCTCTGTTGCAAAAGTGCATTTGGTTGATAAGTTTATGCACTTGTCATGAGATCATTTTTGCCATGCTTGTGCTTATTCATCCATGTGTTATATGAGTTAGGTGCCAACATGAGTTTTGCTCTTGAGTATGTGCTCTACTTGATAGAGTCATTTTCATGCCATGATTTGTCTTGATATGAGTGCAACAAGCTTGTTAACATGTCATCATGTTGTAAATTTCTGCTAAGTGTGAATCTGTTAAATTTATTGCTATGTATCCATGTTGCCACCATCTTTGTTGTGCATGTTAAGGGTTGTACAATGGATGTTCCTTGAAGTATATGTCATGCTCTAGCTATCCATGCACTTGTTTGCCATGATGCCATGCTGTAGATTGTTATTATGAGGCCTCAAGTTGCTATAAAATTTATCTATCAGCATGCCCAGATTTTGCTAAGTCTGGATAAACTTTTGCTCTTTTGCCATGTTGTTTGGGACATGCTCTAGTATGTTGTAGAAGTAGCCATGTGGTTATTCTTGAAGAGCACGTTATATATGTTGTTGCCATGCCTTTTGTTTGCATGATTGCTTGCTGTAACTTGTTGTTTTCATCCTCTCAAGAGGCTATAAAATGTATTTGTCAGCATGTTATCAACAAGTTCAGTTTTGCCATGAGTGTAGCTAGTGTTCTATGCATCCTATGAGCATGTTCTTGCTTTGAGTAGCTTCTCAAATATGTCTTCTTGCTGTTGGTTACCTTAACTTGACATGACATGCTTTGAGTTGAGTTGCACAAGCTTGTAAACATGCCATTCCGTTGTAATTCTGCCATGCCTTGTAATTTTCAATAAGTCTGAGAATTCTGTAAATTTATTGCAACTTGCCATGCTTGGTTAATTGTGTTCTAGTAGGTTTTTGGGTGTGTTCTAAGTTCATGCTTGTTAAGTATCATGTCTATTGCACATCCATGCCCTTTGTATCCATGTTTGAGTGCTGTAGCATAATTATTTCTTGCTCCAAAGATGCCATGTTGCTGTAAACTACAGTCTTGCTTGAATATTGTTTTTCTTGCCATTTGCAAACCGTGCGTCCGTTTCCGGTGATCTTTATATCGATTTCAACCGAAATCTTCCCCTCTATCTAGTGGATTGTGTGGTTTTCCAAGATGAAGCCTTTTCCATCATCTTCTCCTTAGGCTCAAGTGCTTCCACATGCATACGCACATCATACTCGCATCCCCTATTATGTCTTGCATCATGTTGATTGTGCATTGCACCGTGTTTGATATTGTGCCGTTGTTATGTTCTTGTGTTGGGTAGAGCCAGGAGCCGATTCGGAGTTCGAGGTTACTACCGAGGCTGAGTTTGAGGAGCAAGGTTACGATCCCTCCGTGGAATCAATAGGCAAGATGACCATACACAGATATCACTACTATCTTTGCCTATGCTAGTTGTCTCGCTCTTTAGATATTGCCTCGATGCCTATGTCTATTTGTTAGCCCTCCTATTGTTGCCATGAAACTCTCTAACCACCCACCTAGCAAACCGTTGTTTGGCTACGTAAGCATCGCTCAGCCCCTCTTATAGCGTTGTTAGTTGCAGGTGAAGACTTGAAGATTCTTGCTTCATGATGAGGTTATTGTTGGGTTATCACAATATATAATCTGTTAAACTAAATCATCTATATATTGGTAATGGGTGTAAGGCTAAGCCTCTTTCTTGGTGTTTTGTTCCACTCATGCCACCCTATGAACCGTTAAACCGATGTTATGTTCCTTGATTTTGCGTCCCTAACACGGTTGGGGTTTATGGGCCCCCCCTTGATAACTCGCTTAGTGATAAAGCTTTTCCAGCAAGGCCCAACATTGGTTTTACATTTGCCTAATAACTAAAAATTTGCATAGGGACTAGCTATCCCGTGGACTTAATAAACAACCCCCGGGCCAGTGCTCCTCATGAGTGTTGGTCCAACCGGGCAAACTGCAGGGCCGCCTTGGGGAAACCCGAGGTATTTGGTATTTCCCTGTAGGCTGTCCCATCCGGTCGTGGCCTAAGACGAGATACGCGCGGCTACTATCAGGGTGTCGGCATGCCGGAGGTCTTGCTGGATTAGTTTTACCTTTGTCGGAATATCTTGAGCACGGGATTCCGAGAATACTCGGGTCTTCCCACCTTGGAGTTGCGACTTCGCAGATCGTGAGCTTGTGATGGGCTTAGTTGGGACACCCCTGCAGGGCTTTGATCTTTTGAAATCCGTGCCCGCGGTTATGTGGCAGATGGGAATTTGTTAATGTCCGGTTGTTGATAACTTGACACCATGTTCATAATACACTACCTGAATGAGTAACCGTGATGGTCTCTTTCCGAAGGGGTTCGGGAAGTGAACACGGTGGGGTTATGTTTGACCGTGAGTAGTTAGGATCACTTCGTGATCACTTGACGATCGTTGGCTCTTGTTTCTCTCCTCGCTCTAAACCCGTAAGTTAGTGCTAGTGCTGCTGCAACCTTGTTTTAAGCCTTTTCCACACCTAATGCTTTGATAGTATTGCTACCCGAGAACGGGATTGCTGAGTCCTCCGTGGCTCACAGATTCTACGCAACACCAGATGCAGGTACCAATGAGAACTACACAGGTGGTGGTTCAGAGCTGTATTGGGAGTTCGGTGAAGAGCGTGGTCGTTACTATGTGTCCTATCCCGAGGATCAGTAGGGCTCTTACTAGGATGATCGGGACCTTATGTTGCTTTATTTATGGTATCTTTCATTTGGATCTTTGTCCGTAGTCGGACTCTGATGTTATTCGGATGATGTATGTTAATGTATTACATTGTGTGACGTGGCGAGTGTAAGCCAACTACTCTTTACATTTTCATCCCCTCTTTTACATGAGTTGTGCAAAGATACCATACTTGAGATCATTCTAGTATGTGATTATGCATTTAAGTCGTGCCTCGACACGTGGGAGGCATAGTCACATACTGGGCATTACAATGGTACCGAGTCCCCGTTTGGGACAATTGTTGTTTGGCCACGACGGTGGTCGGTGTGCCTTTGGTAGGCACAGGGCCACCCAGGACTGTTCTAGTGGGGAAATGAGTCGGAGTGGCCGGGAGAGTGTCATGGCAATGGAAGAGTTTTGTTAGAACGCCGTTGGTCCACCCGAATGGGAAAGTGAGGCCATGGGTTCCGTGGGTGGGTACAGTGCACTACCTCTGCAGAGTGTAATTAATCTATCGATAGCCGAGTCCACGGTCACGAACACGCTCGAAAGTAAGTCACACCATTGGTCAACATAAAATAAAAGTTTGCTCGCTAAGTTATGAATTTTTGTACTGTAATAATGATGGAAGAGCCACCGAGATGATTTGAGACCAAGTATGGTCAGGGTTGTGATCGCCGGAAAGATCACGATTTATGTCCTGTTGCAATGAACAACTTTTGAGTTTAAGAAAAATCACTATGGGTAAGTCAGACCGAGGGTCTGTTTTCACAAGAGCAAGAACACAACATGTTAGTTGTATGTATATTCATATATGGTGCTGCATTTTTAACAACTGATTAATTATCATGATATTGTTTGTCATTATGATTTTGTTTGTTGTAAGCTTGCAAGTACATTCAATGTACTCACCTGGCGTGTCATGCCAGATTTCATGAAAGTTTCGCTGGAAAGGAGTGTCGTCCGAGTCACCGTATCCACATCGGTGTCCCTGTGAGATGGAGTTCTGCTACGAAGTCGTTCCGCTGCTGCGTAGTTTTATGACCGAGGCCTTTTATGTTCATTAAATAATGTACATATTGTCCAGCCACACTGTGTGTGCCGCTTGGCCTCGCTACTTGTTGTAATGTAAAACTATGGTCCGCTAGCATCAATAAAGCGGTTGTTTTCTGTACCAAGATGTTGTGTGTTGCCAGAAGACAAGGTCTCTGGGCTGGCAATGCAAGGTAAACTGGTCGCTCTGATCCAGGGTGCCACAACTATTTAGTTAATTCTTTTTGTAGATGATTAATAGACAGATTCCTCACGTTTACCAATTTATTTCAATTTTTTTGGAGCTACAAAAGTATGCGAAAGTTACAGATTACTACAAATTGTTCTGTTTTTTGACAGATTCTGTTTTTCGTGTGTTGTTTGCTAATTTTGATGAATCTATGAGTAGTATTGGGGAGTATGAATCATAGAGAAGTTGGAATACAGTAGGTTTAACACCAATATAAAAAAGAATGAGTTCATTATAGTACCTTTGAATAGTGGTTTGTTTTCTTATACTAACGGAGCTCACGAGATTTTTGTCTAAATTTTGTGTTGTGAAGTTTTCAAGTTTTGAGTATTGCTTTGATGGACTATGGACCAAAGAGTGGCAAGAGCCTAAGCTTGGGGATGCCCAAGGCATCCCAAGGTAAAATTCAAGGACAACCAAAAGCCTAAGCTTGCGTATGCCCCGGGAAGGCATACCATCTTTCATCTTCATCTATCGGTGACTATACTCGGAGCTATATTTTTATTCACCACATGATATGTGTTTTACTTGGAGCGTCATGTATTATTTGAGTCTTTGCTTTTTAGTTTTACACAATTATCCTTGCTGGACACACCTTTTTGAGAGAGATAAATATGGCCTAGGAATTGTTAGAACACTCTATGTCTTTCACTTATATCTTTTGAGTTGAATAGTTTTGCTCTAGTACTTCACTTATATCTTTTAGAGCACGATGGTAATTATATTTTGTATAAATTGTTGATCTCTCATGCTTCACTTATATCCTTTTGAGAGTCTATTAAAACAGCATGGTAATGTGCTTTGGCTATAAAACTAGCCTTCACATGATAGGCATCCAAGATCAATGTAGTAAAAACTTTCATACTAAGTGCTTTGAATATGAAGAGAAGTTGGATGCTTGATAATTGTTTTGAGATATGAGGATAGTGATATTAGAGCTATGCTAGTGGAATTATTATGAAATTGAGAAATATTTGTGTTAAAGTTAGTGATTCCCGTAGCATGCACGTATGGTGAACCGCTATGTGACGAAGTTAGAGCATGAGGTATTTGTAGAGTGTCATCCTTTGTGTGGAGGTCGGGGGTGCGCGATGGTTAACTCCTACCAACCTCCCCCCTAGTAGCATGCGTTGATTGCTTTGTATTGATGACTCGTAAATTTTTGCAATAAGTATATGAGTTCTTATGACTAATGTTGAGTCCATGGATATTACGCACTCTCACCCTTCCACCATTGCTAGCCTCTCTCATACCCGAACAACTTTCGCCGGTACCATACACCCACTATATACCTTCCTCAAAATAGCCACCATATATCTTCCTCAAAACAGCCACCATACCTACCTATCATGGCATTTCCATAGCCATTCCGAGATATATTGCCATGCAACTTTCCACCGTTCCGTTCATATGACATGCTTCATATTGTCATATTGCCATGCATGATCATGTAGTTGACATCGTATTTGTGTTAAAACCACCATGCATAACTTTTCATACATGTGACTCTTGATTCATTGCACATCCCGGTACACCGCCGGAGGCATTCATATAGAGTCATACATTGTTCTAGTATCGAGTTGTAATATCGAGATGTAAATCAATATAAGTGTCATGATCATCATTATTAGAGCATTGTCCCAAGTGAGGAAAGGCCGAACAAAAGAAAAAGCCCCTCCAAAAAAGGGAAAAAAGAAAAAAAAAGGGACAATTGCTACTATCTTTTTCCACACTTGTGCTTCAAAGTAGCACCATGTTCTTCATGATAGAAAGTCTCATGTTTAGTCACTTTCATATACTAGTGGGAATTTTCATTATAGAACTTGGCTTGTATATTCCAACGATGGGCTTCCTCAAATGCCCTAGGTCTTCGTGAGCAAGCAAGTTGGATGCGCACCCACTTAGTTTCTTTTGTTGAGCTTTCATATATTTTTAGCTCTAGTGCATCCGTTGCATGGCAATCCCTACTCACTCACATTGATATCTATTGTTGGACATCTCCATAGCCCGTTGATACGCCTAGTCGACGTGAGACTATCTCCCTCCTTTTTGTCTTCTCCACAACCACCACTCTATTCCACATAGTGCTATATCCATGGCTCACGCTCATGTATTGCGTGAAAGTTGATAGGTTTGAAAGAATAGAGCATGAAAACAAGTGCTTGGCTGAAACCGGGGTTGTGCATGATATGAATATTTTGTGTGATGAAGAGGGACCATAGCCAGACAATATGATTTTGTAGGGATAACTTTCTTTAGCCACAGTATTTTGAGAAGACATGATTTCTTTGTTAGTATGCTTGAAGTATTATTATTTCTTTTGTCAATATAGACTTTTGTCTTGAATCTTTCAGATCTGAACATTCATGCCACAATTAAGAGAATTACATTGAAAACTATGTTGGTTAGCATTCCACATCAAAAATTCTGTTTTTATCATTTACCTACTCGAGGACGAGCAGGAATTAAGCTTGGGGATGCTTGATACGTCTCCCACGTATCTATAATTTTTGATTGTTCCATGCTATTATTTATGATGTTTTGGATGTTTTATGGGCTTTGTTCTAAACTTTTATATTATTTTTGGGACTAACCTATTAACCCAAAGGCCCAGTCCAGATTGTTGTTTTTTTCCTATTTCAGGGTTTTACAGAAAAGGAATATCAAACGGAGTCCAAACGGAATGAAACTTCGGGAGAGATATTTTTGGAGAAAAATATGCACGGGAGACTTGAGAACCATGGAATAGGGCACACGTGCATCCACGAGGGTGGGGG
>LR738711.1:238855480-238879023 GCA_902687465.1 Secale cereale | reverse complement strand
CAATAGAGCACGCCCCCTGCCTCGTGGCCCCCACGTTTGGCCCCATGTGCCCTCCTTCCTCCTATATATACATACGTAACTCGAAACCACCAGAACAACAAAGAAAACCCTAGTTCCACCGCCGCAACCATATGTTCCCGTGAGATCTCATCTTGGGGCCTATTCCGGAGCTCCGCCGGATGGGGGATCTACCATGGAGTGCTTCTACATCATCATCATCACCTCACCATGAGTTGTGAGTAGTTTACCACAGACCTTCGGGTCCATAGCTAGTATCTAGATGGCTTCTTCTCTTTCTTTGGATCTCAATACCAAGTTCTCCTCGGTCTTCGAGGAGATCTATTCGATGTAATCTATTTTTGCGGTGTGTTTGTCGAGATCCGATGAATTGTGGGTTTATGATCAAGATTATCTTTGAGAAATATTTGGTACTTTTCTGAACTCTTTTATGTATGATTATAATATCCTTGCAAGTCTCTTCGAATTATTGGTTTGGTTTGGCCTACTAGATCTATAGTTCTTGCAATGGGAGAAGTGCTTGGCTTTGGGTTCAAACTTGCGGTGTCCTTTCCCAGTGACAGTAGGGGCAGCAAGGCACGTATTGTATTGTTGCCATCGAGGATAAAATGATGGGGTTTATATCATATTGCTTGAGTTTATCCCTCTGCATCATGTCATCTTGCTTAAGGAGTTGCTCTGTTCTTATGAACTCAATACACTAGATGCATGCTGGATAGCGGTTGATGTGTGGAGTAATAGTAGTAGATGCAGAATCGTTTTGGTCTACTTGTTTCGGACGTGATGCCTATATATAATGATCATGCCTGGCTAGTCTCATAAGTATTCACTTTTCTATCAATTGCTCGACAGTAATTTGTTTACCCGCCGTAGAATTCTGCTAAGCCACTAGAGAAAACTATGGCCCTCGGGTCTATTCTCAACATACCAATCTGCAATCTACTCTACTTTTCCGCTTTTACTTTCTGTTCTTATATCCAAAAATACCAAAAATATCAAACTATCATATCTATCCGATCTCACTTTTGTAAGTGACCGTAAATGGATTGACAACCCCTTATCGTGTTGGCTGTGAAGTTCTTATTTGTTTGTGCAGGTGCTAGGGACTCGCGCGTGGTCTCCTACTGGATTGATACCTTGGTTCTAAAAAACTGAGGGAAATACTTACGCTACTGTGCTGCAGCACCCTTTCCTCTTCGACGGAATACAACGCAACCTCGAGAAGTAGCATCCGCCGCCATGGAGGCCATGGACCAGAGGGGAAACCCTTCTCCCATCTAGGAAGAAGGTCAAGGAAGAAGAAGAAGGAGGGGGTCTCTCTCCCCCTCGCTTCCAGTGGCGCCGGAGTGCCACCGGGGCCATCATCATGTGACGGCGATCTACACCAACACCTCTGTCATCTTCACCGACATCTCCATCGCCTTCCCCCATCTATCTACAGCGGTCCACTCTCCCGCAAGCCGACGTACCCTCTACTTGAACATGGTGCTTTATGCTTCATATTATTATCCAATGATGTGTTGCCATCCTATGATGTGTGAGTAGATTTTCATTGTCCTATCGGTGATTGGTGAATTGCTATGATTGGTTTAAATTGCTTGTGGTTATGTTGCTGTCCTTTGGTGCCCATCATATGAGCGCGCGCGTGGATCACACCATAGGGTTAGTTGTATGTTGATAGGACTACGTATTGGAGGGCAAGAGTGACAGAAGCTTCAACCTAGCGTAGAACTTGATGCATACGGGATTGAAGGGGGACCAATGTATCTTAATGCTATGGTTGGGTTTTACCTTAATGAACGTTAGTAGTTGCGGATGCTTGCTAATAGTTCCAATCATAAGTGCATAGAATTCCATGTAAGGGATGACATGCTAGCAGTGGCCTCTCCCACATAAAACTTGCTATCGGTCTAGTAACATAGTCAATTGCTTAGGGGCAATTTCGCAACTCCTACCACCACTTTTCCACACTCGCTATCATTAACTTTATTGCTTCTTTATCTTAATAGCCCCTAGTTTATATTTAGGCGCTCTTTATATTCTTGCAAACCTATCCCACAAAAACTACAAAGTACTTATAGTTTCATACTTGTTCTAGGTAAAGTAAACGTTAAGCGTGCGTAGAGTTGTATCGGTGGTCGATAGAACTTGAGGGAATATTTGTTCTGCCTTTAACTCCTCGTTGGGTTCGACACTCTTACTTATTGAAAGAGGCTACAACTGATGCCCTACACTTGTGGGTTATCAGTACTCCAAGTCTTCTGGGTTGCGTTTGTACCAAAAACGATCCTCGCGAAGGTTTCACTCCGTTTGGACTTCGTTTGATATTCCTTTTATGCGAAACACTGAAATAGGCAAAAAACTGCAATTTGCACTAGGCCTTGGGTTAGTAGGTTAGTCCCAAAAATAATATAAAAGTGCATAATAAAGCCCATTAAACATCCAAAATAGATAATATAATAGCATGGAACAATCAAAATTTATAGATACGTTGAAGACGCATCAAGCATCCCCAAGCTTAATTCCTGCTCGTCCTCGAGTAGGTAAATGATAAAAACAGAATTTTTGATGTGGAATGCTACCCAACATAATTCTCAATGTAATTGTCTTTATTGTGGCATGAATGTTCAGATCTGAAAGTTTCAAGACAAAAGTTTAATATTGACATAAGAATAATAATACTTCAAGCATATTATCAAAGCAATTATGTCTTCTCAAAATAACATGACCAAAGAAAGTTCATCCCTACAAAATCATATAGTTTGGCTGTGTTCCATCTTCGTCACACAAAATAGCCAAATCATGCACAACCCCGGTTTCAGCCAAGCAATTGTTTCATACTTAAAGTTTTTCAAACTTTTTCAACTTTCACGCAATACATGAGTGTGAGCCATGGATATAGCACTATAGGTGGAATAGAGTGGTGGTTTTGGAGAAGACAAAAGGAGGAAGATGGTCTCACATCAACTAGGCGTATCAATGGGCTATGGAGATGCCCATCAATAGATATCGATGTGAGTGAGTAGGGATTGCCATGCAACAGATGCACTAGAGCTATAAATGTATGAAAGCTCAACAAAAGAAACTAAGTGGGTGTGCATCCAACTTGCTTGCTCATGAAGACCTAGGGCATTTGAGGAAGCCCATCGTTGGAATATACAAGCGAAGTTCTATAATGAAAATTCCCACTAGTATATGAAAGTGACAAAACAAGAGACTCTCTATCATAAAGACCGTGGTGCTATTTGAAGCACAAGTGTGGAAAAAACATAGTAGCATTGTCCCCTTTTTTATTTTTATTTTTCTTTTTTTATTTGGTCTTTTTTATTTGGCCTTTTTTTCTTTTCGGGACAATGCTCTAATAATGATGATCATCACACTTCTATTTATTTACAACTCAAGGATTACACCTCGATACTAGAAATAATATGACTCTATATGAATGCCTACGGCGGTGTACCGGGAAGTGCAATGAATCAAGAGTGACATGTATGAAAACATTATGCATGGTGGCCTTGCCACAAATACGATGTCAACTACATGATCATGCATGGCAATATGACAATGATGAAGTGTGTCATAATAAACGGAATGGTGGAAAGTTGCATGGCAATATATCTCGGAATGGCTATAGAAATGCCATGATAGGTAGGTATGGTGGATGTTTTTAGGAAGGTATATGGTTGGTGTATGTTACCAGCGAAAGTTGCACGGTACAAGAGAGGCTAGCAATGGAGGAAGGGTGAGAGTGCGTATAATCCAGGGACTCAACATTAGTCATAAAGAACTCACATACTTATTGCAAAAATCTACAAGTCATCAAAAACAAAGTACTACACGCATGCTCCTAGGGGAAGGGTTGGTAGGAGTTAACCATCGCGCGATCCCGACCTCCACACAAAGGATGACAATCAATGAAATACCTCATGCTTCAAATTTGTCACACAACGGTTACCATACGTGCATGCTATGGGACTTGCGAACCTCAACACAAGTATTTATCAGATTCACAACTACTCTACTAGCATGACTCTAATATCACCATCCTCATATCTCAAAACAATCATCAAGTATCAAACTTCTCATAATATTCAATGCAATATGAAAGTTTTTATTATACCCATCTTGGATGCCTATCATATTAGGACTAATTTTATAACCAAAGCAAATTACCATGCTGTTCTAAAGGACTCTCAAAATAATATAAGGGAGGCATGAGAGATCAATAATTTCTATAAAATAAAACCACTGCCGTGCCCTAAAAATATATAAGTGAAGCACTAGAGCAAAACTATCTGGCTCAAAAGATATAAGTGAAGCACATAGAGTATTCTAATAAATTCCAATTCATATGTGTCTCTCCCAAAAGGTGTGTACAGCAAGGATGATTGTGGTAAACTAAAAAGCAAAGGCTCAAATCATACAAGACGCTCCAAGCAAAACACATATCATGTGGTGAATAAAAATATAGTCTCAAGTAAAGTTATCGATAAACGAAGACGAAAGAGGGGATGCCTTCCCGGGGCATCCCCAAGCTTAGGCTTTTGGTTGTCCTTGAATTTTACCTTGGGGATCCTTGGGCATACCCAAGCTTAGGATCTTTCCACTCTTTGTTCCATAGTCCATCAAATCCTTACCCAAAAACTTGAAAACTTCGCAACACAAAACTTAACAGAAAATCTCGTGAGCTCCGCTAGTATAAGAAAACAAACCACCACTTTAAGGTATTGTATCGGACTCATTCTTTATTTATATTGGTGTTAAACCTACTGTATTCCAACTTCTCTATGGTTCATACCCCCGATACTACTCATAGATTCATTAAAATAAGCAATCAACACACGAAAAACAGAATCTGTCAAAAACTGAACAGTCTGTAGCAATCTGTAACTATTGAATACTTCTGTAACTCTAAAAATTCCTAAATAATTTGGTGGACGTGAGGAATTTGTCTATTAATCATCTTGAAAAAGAATCAACCTAAAAGCACTCTCCAGTAAAAAATGGCAGCTAATCTCGTGAGCACAAAAGTTTCTATCTTTTACAGCATGATTGCAAAGACTTCACCCAAGTCTTCCCAAAGGTTCTACTTGGCACAAACACTAATTAAAACACGAAACCACATCTAAACAGAAGCTAAATGCATTATTTATTACTAAACAGAAGTAAAAGCAAATAAAATAAAATTGGGTTGCCATTAAGATAGGCTTGAGAATTCAATGATGCTCACATGAAAGACAAGACTTGAAGCACAAAAAGAGCATCATATAACATGTGAAAATACATTTAAGTCTAACACACTTCCTATGCATAGGCATTTTATAGCAAAACAAATTAGCAAGACAAGCAAGATCTAGCATATGTAAGGAAGAAGAAAGAAACAATAGCAATCTCAAAATAAACAGAGGTAATTTAGTAACATGAAAATTTCCACAACCATATTTTCCTCTCTCGTAATAATTGCATGTAGGATCATAATCAAATTCAAAAATATATCTATCACATAACATATTCTCAACACGATCCACATGTATACGAAGTTGACACTCTTCCAAAATAGAGGGATCAACATTAACTAAAGTCACGACCTCTCCAAACCCACTTTTATCAACAACAAAAAATAAGATTGAACGTTCTCCAAATATGTGGGATCTAAAGTTGACACTCTTCAATACCCACTTCCAATATTATTGCAAACATTATTATCAATCTCATATGTATCATGGGGCTTAAATAAGTTTTCAAGATCGTAAGAAACATCACCCCAATCATGATTGCAACAAATAGTAGTTATAGCAAAACTAGCATCCCCAAGCTTGAGGTTTTGCATATCATTAACACAATTGGCATTAATAGAATTTATAATAATATCATTGCAATCATGCTTTTCATCGAAGGAACTATCAAGTATGGGTGCAATAGCAACGATCTCATCTTTAACATAATGAACTATAGCAAATACATCTTCATAAATATTGCATCATGGCCACAAGAATAGCAAGCGTCATGTTCATCAAGGGATATTTCAATCAAATCATCGGAATCACAATTATCTATACATTCATGCATATCATTATTTTCTTCCAAAGCAGCGGTCATTCTTTCAATAAATTCTTTGACATAGACATTATGAGCATAGGTTTCATAGCAATATTTAAGTATGTCAAAATTTTCAGATTCGTAGAGAGTAATATCATACTTTTTAATCAAAGAAGCAACTTCATAAGCACCCTTAAAAGTAACAAATTCTTCAATTTGTTCGATATCGTAGTAACTATAAACACCCTTCGCATAAGAAGATAAGATTTCATTATCATTAAACTCACATAGGTAGGGGAGGTGTTTTTTAGGGTTCTTAGAGCAAAAGGTAAAATCATAAATTTCACAAAGATTCCAAGCATAATAAATCAATCTGTTAATTTGATCCCATAAGAGTCTCCCTTTTTCAGACAAACGGTGACGCACAAAATGAGCATGTTCATCTAAAGATTTCCCATCAACTAGGCTAGTTGGGGTTTCAGCACGAGCGCATAAGGATCGAAGATGATCCAAGTAGAACACTTTAAGTGGATCCATATCAATAGATATTTAACAAGCAAAGATGCAAGCAAATAGAAGGCACATGGCAACACAATAAAACAAAAAAGGCGAACGAAAAAAACGCAAAGGTGAAGTGGGGGAGAGGAAAACGAGAGGCAAATGGCAAATAATGTAATTCGAGGGTGTAATGCCCTAGTTGTATCACCTTCCAATTATGGCAATATATGAAACGTTGACTTCATCAATTTCATTCTGGGCTCTTCTTTCATTTCGGGTTTCTTCGTTTTGTCGCATGCGTGTGTGCATTTCATCCATGTCATGTTATCATGTGCATTGCATTGCATTCGTGTTGTCACTTGCACCCGGTCCCACTCGCCTCTTCCCGTTGTCCGTTTCGAGTTCTGACACTCACACACGTGCCTGTGGCACCCCCGAGTCCTTCTTTCGTGTGTGGCCGTGTAACGTTCCCGGAATGAGGTGAGACTTGTCGTGCGTTGTTGTTTTTGGTACGTGTAGGCCGCCTGTCAAGTTTCATCGTGTTTGGAGTTTGTTTGGTACTCCAACGGTTAACCTAGTGGGCTAAAAGTACCTCTTCCTTTTGGCCCAAGACCCCTCCATAACAGCCCACTAACCATGTACAACCACTCCCATCATCTCGGTCGTCGGATCACGAACGTGTGGCCGAAAACCGCATCCCATTTGGAGTCTCCTAGCTCCCTATGCCTATAAAAGGCCCCATCCCCTCCATTTTCGGGCGAAACCTTAGTCCTCTCCTTTTTTTCCCTTTTTCCCGTGCCCCGCAGCTCCTCCGGTCGCCGGACACGTCCGCCGGACGCGCCCGACCAACCGGAGCGCGCCACGTGTCCCGTCGCCTCACCGCCAGCCGCCCCGCCGCCGCGGGCCCGCCGCGGCCCAACCCCGGCCCCCACGGCCCGAAGCCCCGTCGTGCCTCGGGCGCATCGCCGCCACCGCCCTTCGTCCTCGCCTCCGCCTCCCGCCGGCCGATCGCCGCCGTCGTGCGCAGCGCCTCCGCCGCCCCGCACGCCGGCGCCTCCGCCGCTCCGGCCACCACCGCCGGTCGCGCCTCCTCCTACTCCGACCGCCGGAACCGCCGCCCGTCGTCTTCTCCGGTGAGCCCGTGGATCGGGACCAGATCCACCGGCTCACCGAACCAAACGGCCGTCCCCGCGCCCGGATCTCTCCGTCCCGGGATCTCCTCGTCCACATTGACTTTTTGTGAGGTAAAAAATCCACTAAGTACCCAGATCTGCTATATTTTGTTGCCTCCTTTGCATGACGTAACTTCGTGCTCGTAGATCCGTTTTGGGCGTGTAATATATCAAAATGATCGTGGTGATGTGCTCTTCATTTTGTTCCACTGTGGCATGCTTGTTTGAGTTCATCTTGATGACCTAATCGTCGTGGCAAGAGTGCTATATGTTTAAAACTGTTGTTACTTGTAGATTTGTTGCCATGTTTGAGATGTGATAACTTTGTGCATGTTTATCCAAATGGAGCATATGATATGTCAAAATGTTCATTGTGAAGTGCTCTACATGTTGGTTGCTGTAGCTTTCATGTTAGGTGTCATATTGCCATGCTAATCTCTGTTACAAAAGTGCATGTGGCTGTTAAGTGCTGAAACTTGTTGTGAGATGTTGTTTTGACATGCTCATTGCTATTGATCTGCTTGTCTTCATGCCACATGTCAATATGTTTCAGAAGCACCATCATATGGTCTTTGTTGTGATCCAATCCACTTTCCATGATATGCCTTGAGGTGATTCAAACAAGCTTGTAAACATGCCATGCCAATGTTACTGTTTTATACTCAGTGAAAAAACTGATAAGTCTGGAATCTGTTTTAACCTGATGCTATGTTTGCTTGATGCCCCACTCAAATCCATTCTTGTTTTGGAGTGGTCAATGATCATTCCTTGTTCTCCATGTTATGCTCTATCCATCCATGCCCTCACTTGCACATATGGCTTGATGTAGCTTATTTATTTCTTGCTCTTAAGTTGCTATAAATTATACCTGTCAGGTTTTTATCAGCATGATAAATTTGGTGAAGCTTGTTGCTATTGATCAATGCCTCCTATGGAGTTGCTCCAATGGAGTTGTTTGATGTATGCTATGTTTACTACATGTCCATGATATTTATATGCTTAGTGGAGTTGATATGCATGTTTTTTTGTGCCTCCGAAGACAGCATCGTGATGATGTTTTGGCCTTCCCAGATTTTGACTAAGTCTGGATAATTTTATTGCAACTTGCCATGCTTGGTTAATTGTGTTCCAGTAGGTTGTTTGGGTGTGTTATAAGTTCATGCTTGTTAAGTATCATGTCTACTTCATGTCCATGCCCTTTGTCTCCATGTTTGAGTGTTGTAGCATAATTATTTCTTGCTCCAAACATGCCATTCGGCTGTAAGCTGCAGCTTTGTGTGAATATTGTTTTGCTTGCCTTTTCAAACGGTGTGTCCGTTTCCGGCGATCTTTATATCGATTTCAACCGAAATCTTCCCCTCTATCCAATGGCACGCTTGGTTTTCCAAGATGAGGCATTCTTCATCATCTTCTCCTTAGGTTCAAGTTTTCCACATGCATACACATCATCATACTTGCATCATGTTGATTGTGCATTGCATCGTGTTTGATATTGTGCCATGTTGTGTTCTTGTGTTGAGTAGAGCCGGAAGCCGAGACCGAGTACGAGGTTCCTACCGAGGTTGAGTGTGAGGAGCAAGGTTACGATCCCACCGACGACTCAACAGGCAAGATGACCTAACCCAGATATCATTACTATCTTTGCCTATTGCTAGATGTCTCGCTCTTTAGCGTATTGCCTCGATGCCCATGTTTGTTTGTCAGCCTCCTATTATAGCCATGAATCTCTCTAACCACCCAACCTAGCAAACCATTGATTGGCTACGTAAGCTTCGCTCAGCCCCTCTTATAGCATTGTTAGTTGCAGGTGAAGATTTGAAGATTCTTGCTTCATGATGAATTTATTATTGGGATATCACACTATATAATCTGTTAAACTAAATCATCTATATACTTGGCAATGGGTGGAAGGCTAAGCCTCTTGCTTGGTGTTTTGTTCCACTCATGCCGCCCTAGGAACCGTTTAAACTGGTGTTATGTTCCTTGATTTTGCGTCCCTAACACGGTTGGGGTTTATGGGCCCCCCTCGATAACCCGCTTAGCGCTAAAGCTTTTCCAGCAAGGTCCGACATTGGTTTTACATTTGACTAACAACTAAAACTTGCATAGGGAGTTATAAACCCTCTTCTTAATCAACAACCCGGGCCAGTGCTCCACATGAGTGTTGGTCCAAACTGGGAGTAACCCGAGGGCTGGTAAAAACCTGTAGCATCGCCCATCCGGACGTGGCCTGAGACGAGATACGCGCGGCTACTATCAGGGTGTCGGCACACCGGGAGGTCTTGCTGGATTAGTTTTACCTTAGTCAGAATATCTTGAGCACGGGATTCTGAGAATACTCGGGTCTTCCCACCTTGGAGTTGCGACTCCGCAGATCGTGAGCTTGTGATGGGCTAAGTTGGGACACCCATGCAGGGTTTGATCTTTCGAAAGCCGTGCCCGCGGTTATGTGGTAGATGGGAATTTGTTAATATCCGGTTGTAGATAACTTGACACCATGTTCAAAATACACTACCAGCGTGAGTAACCGTGACGGTCATTTTCCGAAGGGTTTCGGGAAGTGAACACGGTGGGGTTATGTTTGACGTGCTTAGATAGGATCACTTCGTGATCACTTTGATGCTTGTGGCACTTCTCTTCTCGCTCTAAACACGTAAGCTAGTGCTAGTGCAGCTGCAACCTTATTCTTCGAACTTGTTCCACACCCAAGGCTTAGATAGTTTTGTTACCCGGGAACGGGATTGCTGAGTCCTTCGTGGCTCACAGTTTCTACACAACACCAGATGCAGGTACCATTGTGAACTACACAGGTGATGGCACAGAGTTATACTGGGAGTTCGACGAAGAACGTGGGCGATATTACGTGTCTTACCCAGAGGATCAGTAGTGGCTTCTACTAGGGGCGATTCGGACCTTGTGGCTTTATTTATGGTATGTTTCATTTGGATCTTCGTCCGTAGTCGGACTGTGATGTTATTTGGATGATGATTGCTTATGTAATGTATTGTGTGACGTGGCGAGTGTAAGCCAACTACTCTTTTGCAATTTCATCCCTCTTTTACATGAGTCATGCAAAGATACCATACTTGAGATCATTCTAGTATGAGCTTACACCTTTAAGTCGTGCCGCGACACGTAGGAGGTATAATCTCATACTAGGCATTGCAAGTTGGTAATCAGAGCCTTCTCCGACCTAGGAGCCCCCACTGATTGATCGAATCATTGACGGTTGAATCTAGGCACACACTTGAAAATGTTTTGAGTCTTATATATATATATATATATATATATATATATATATATCGGGGAGTAGGATTTCTTTTGCTCCTCATCCCTTTTTCACTCTGGTGAGGACTCCTGACGATTACTTTATCTCTTCTACTCTCAAAAATTCACTAATTTTTTTTAGGATCACGCGAGTATTGTTTGGATTGTTCTGATGTCGTTGTGAGGAGAACATTGTTCTCGATGCCTCCTGTCTTTTAGGGGTTGTGGCAGTGTCCCGGGGAGTTGAGCTCCGAGGTGTTGTCGTCACAAATCTATCGCAGCAGTTCTGGAGTACTTAAGACGACCGACATCGAAAACTCTTCTATGCGGTTAGTGGCAAGATAACCCCAACATCACCCAGTACTGGGGAGGTAGTTCGGGAGTATTGCCATAGCTTGTATAGCATATGTGTTTTGAAGGTCCGAGGTAAACGGTTTCCGGAAATAACTGGTTATGTGTTGAAGGATGGATACAGCTGGATGTAGGATTAGAGTTGAGTGCGCGATGCTTCCCCTGTATCCCCAACACCTGATTGCATAACTGGAAACTTTCGGAAATTAATAGGTGGGTTTATCTAGTAGTTCGTAGGCATTCGTCCAACGAATGCATGATATGGAGTTCGGGGTTCTACATTGAGTGAAGTGGTTTTATGGGCGTTTGTTCCGATCGGGAGTTGCATCTTAAAGGGTCCTTGGCTATGCTGATCCAGGGATTGCAAAACCCTTTTGTAACATGTTCCATAAGCTTTCAGCACGAATATGTCGAATGAAGCTTCTATCTTGTATTTGTTCTACCCGCTCCTTGTTGTTTTTATTTACCTTTTGTTCTCCCAAGTGGCTTCTCGAGAAGATTGTTGTACCATTAAACTGTGGATTACATTCGTTCATGTTGTTCGAATGTTCTTGTGAAGACTTATGTTGTAATTTCTAGGCGTTGATTCAGCTTATATATTTTCAATCAATGGCTAATAGTTATCATCTCATTCAGGCTGGCTCCTAAAAGGGTTCCCAATGCTAACCCAGAGGGTGAAGAAGTTCCTGGTCGTCCTCCTTCCCCTCCTCCTCCGTCTGAGGCCTGGAGATCAATTATGCAAGCGACAAACCGGAACACCCAGATGCTTATGCAAATGATGCAGAACTTTCAAGCCAACCAAGCAAATCAAGGTGGTCATGGGAACCAAGGCCAAGGCAATTTGTTCAACCAACCTCACTTTGCTACACTCAACCAGTTCCTGGCAAACCAACCGAAGGCGTTCAGTTACTGTGTGGATCCGCTAGATGCTGAAGACTGGATAACAGACATCAAGAAGCACTTTGAATGCAGTAACATGAGACTTGAGGATTATGTCAAGTTTGTCGCCTTCCAACTCAAGGACCAAGCCGCTGATTGGTGGTAGCAGTACAAAGATTCCAGAGAAGGACGTGAAATCTCGTGGACTGACTTCTGTAAGGATTTCCGCTCTCACCACATTCCAACTAGTGTCATCGAAGGCATGCGTGAGCAATTCCACAACCTGAAGCAAGGCACCATGTTCGTTTATCAATACAATGTCAAGTTCCAGAACCTCGCTCGCTATGCCAAGCAAGACATCCCAGATGCCAAGAGCAAGATTTATCAGTTCCGTGGTGGTTTGAAGGATGAACTCCAGCTAGCTCTCACCTTGTTTGAGCCGGATGAATTTGATCAATTCTATAACATGGCCCTTAAGCAAGAGGCAGCCCAGCTCAAGGTTGAAGCTTCCAAAAAGAGGATCAGAGATGTTGTCAACCCCTCCTCTTCTTCCCAAGTGGTTGCAAAGCTGCAGAAGTTTTGGCTTCCACCTCCTCCAGTGCTCCGCCCTCCCAACAACAACAACAACAACAAGCATTCTGGTGGCCGTGGTTTCTCCCACCCACCCAACCCAAGCAATCAGTCCAAGAATCACTTTCAAGTTTCGAAGTCAAGTGCTCCTTATCACCGTCCTCTCTCAGAAGTGGTTTGCAACAAGTGCACTCAGAAGGGTCATTATGCTAACAAGTGTCCCAACCCAAGGTGCCTTCCGCCTCCTCCACCTGTCAGCACTGCTATTGTCAAGCACAATCCCAAGCAAGCAAGAGTGAATCTGATGAATGCAGCTGAAGCAGAAAATTCTTCAGATGTGATACTTGGTAACCTTCCAGTCAATCTTAAACCTGTTAAAGTTTTGTTTGATTCTGATGCATCATGTTCCTTCATGTCATATCCTTTTACATCCAAGCATAATGTTGTCACCAAAAATTTGCCAAGGGAGTTATCAGTTATTTCTTCGAGGAGACGAATGCATTCTAGTGTGTATGCTCCGGATATATCTATTTATATTGGTGATTAACGCTTTCTGGTTTCTCCGGTTATTCTCGGCAACTCCGACATTGATCTTATTCTTGGGATGGATTGGCTCTCCAAGCATGATGCAAACATTGATTGTGCAAATAAGGAAGTCAAGCTTACTCATCTTGACGAAGACGTGATTATCTTCGCCTCTCGAGATAACACAATCAGGCTATTCTCTCTCAATGACAAGGGCGAGATTAATGCCATCTCTCAAATTCCGGTGGTCAATGAATATGAAGATGTTTTTCCTGAAGAACTTCCAGGCATGCCTCCGCATCATCAAGTTGAATTCGTCATTGAACTCGAGCCCGGTACCGAGCCAGCGTGTCGGCATCTGTACAAGCTCTCCCCTGATGAGTTGAAGGAGCTGAAGAAACAACTCGATGGGCAAGAGCGTATGGGTCTAATTAGGCCTAGCACTTCTCCTTGGGATTGTGGTGTTCTATTTGTCAAGAAGAAGGATGGCACGGAGCGCCTTTGCGTTGATTACCGGCCATTGAACAAGAAGACAATAAAGAACAAGTATCCGCTCCCCAATACCAATGAATTGTTCGAGCAGCTCAAAGGAGCAAAGGTGTTCTCAAAGCTCGATCTCCGGATGGGTTACCATCAGATCCGTATCCGTGAAGAAGATATTCACAAGACCGCATTCAGAACAAGCTACGGCTCCTATGAATACACGGTCATGTCCTTTGGCCTCGCAAATGCTCCACCCACGTTCTCGAGGATGATGCAGTTCATATTCAACCCCTACACCAATGAATTTGTTCTCGTCTATCTGGATGACATCTTGGTATTCTCCAAGAATGAAGAAGACCATGCCAAGCACCTCCGTTTGGTCCTGGACAGACTCCGTGAACACAAGTTCTATACGAAGTTCTCCAAGTGTGAATTCTGGCTGGATAAAGTCTTATATCTTGGCCATATCATCTCTGTTGAGGGTATTTCTGTCAACCCCGAGAAAGTTGAAGCTATTGTCAACTGAGAACCACAGCAGAACGTCAAGCAACTCCGAAGCTTCCTTGGTCTCGCTAGCTATTGCATGCAATTAGTTGAGAACTTCTCCAAGATTGCCAAGCCTCTCTCAAACTTGTTGCAGAAGAATGTCAAGTACAACTGGACTCCTGATTGTGACGTGGCATTCAAAACACTCAAAGAGAATCTCATTTCTGCTCCGGTTCTTACTCCTCCGGATGAGTCCAAGCCCTATGAAGTATTCTGTGATGCTTCCTTACAAGGATTTGGTGGTACTCTCATGCAAGACAAGAAGATTGTGGCATACACTTCTCGTCAGTTGAAACCAAATGAGAAGAATTATCCCACACATGATCTCGAGCTAGGAGCAGTGGTACATGCCTTGATCACGTGGAGACACCTTCTGTTGGGCAGAAAAGTGGACATCTTCACCGATCACAAGAGCTTGAAGTACATCTTCACACAGCCGAACCTGAACCTTCGCCAGATTCGTTGGGTTGAGATGATCCAAGAGTATGATCCAAGCGTCGAATACACACCTGGCAAGGACAATGTCATTGCAGATGCCTTGAGCAGAAAGGCATATTGCAACAGTCTCCTTCTCAAGCCATTCCAGCCTGAGCTTTGTGAATCATTCAGGAAGCTCAACCTCCAAGTTGTTCCGCAAGGCTTTCTTGCAAACCTTCAAGTTGCTCCTACATAGGAAGATCAATCCGTGAGGCCCAACTAAGTGATGCTATGGTGCAGAAAGTGAAACATGGTATTGCTAAGGGTACTCCCAAACACAAGTGCTACCGTGTTGATGAGAAAGACACCTTGTTCTTTGAGGACAGATTGTGGTTCCCAAGGGTGATCTCAGAAAGCTCATAATGAACAAAGCACATGACTCCCTCCTCTCAATTCATCCCGGAAGTTCCAAGATGTACCAAGACCTCAAGCAATCTTACTGGTGGACTCGCATGAAAAGGGAGATTGCCCAATTCGTGAATGAATGTGATGTCTGCAAAAGAGTGAAGGCAGAGCATCAACGTCCAACCGGTCTCCTCCAACCTCTTCATATTCCCGAGTGGAAATTGGACCACATTGAAATGGATTTCGTCACTAGGTTTCCTAAGTACAAGAAGAGGAATGATGCTATCTTTGTTGTGATTGACAAGCTAACCAAAGTAGCTCACTTCCTTCCCGTCAATGAATCCATCAATGCAGCTCAGTTGGCAGAGTTGTACACTTCCAGAATTGTGTCGTTACATGGCATTCCTCAAGTTATCTCCTCAGACCGTGGAAGTTTGTTCACATCCAAGTTCTGGGACTCCTTTCAGTCAGCCATGGGCACTAAGATTCGTTTCAGCACTGCGTTTCACCCTCAGACTAGTGGTCAAGTTGAAAGAGTGAACCAGATCCTTGAAGACATGCTCAGAGCTTGTGTCATCTCTTTTGGCATGAAGTGGGAAGATTGTCTCCCGTTTGCCGAGTTCTCTTACAACAACAGTTTCCAAGCAAGTGCCGGCAAAGCTCCTTTTGAAATCCTCTATGACAGAAAGTGTCGTACCCCGCTCAACTGGTCCAAGACTTGTGAACGTCCACTTCTTGGCGATGACTTGATCTCAGAAGCCGAAGAAATGTGCAAAGTCATACGTGAGAATCTCAAGGCCGCTCAGTCGCGTCAAAAGAGTTACTATGACGGCAAGCATCGTGATTTGGCTTTCGACACTGGGGATCATGTCTATCTCCGTGTTTCTCCTATGAAAGGAACCCAAAGATTCGGTATCAAAGGAAAGCTTGCTCCTAGATATGTGGGCCCTTTCAAGATTCTTGGCAAAAGAGGCGATCTAGCCTATCAACTCGAGCTTCCATCCAACTTTGCTAATGTTCATGATGTGTTTCACGTGTCTCAACTCTGCAAGTGCTTCAAGACACCTGAACGCACCATTCCGTTCGAGGAGATTGATCTTCAACAAGACTTGACTTACTGTGAGCACCCTGCTGCTATTCTTGAAGAAACCGAGCGCAAGACCTGCAACAAGTCCATCAAGTTCTTAAAAGTTAAGTGGTCACACCATACTGACCGAGAAGCTACGTGGGCACGAGAAGATCTCCTTCGTTCCGAGTACCCTTCCTTCTTCCAGTCCTAGATCTCGGGACGAGATCTTTTCGTAGTAGAGGAGAGTTTGTAATGCCCCAGATGTAACACTTTCCAATTATGGCAATATATGAAACGTTGACTTTATCCATTCCATTCTGGGCTCTTCTTTCATTTCGGGTTTCTTCGTTTTGTCGCGTGCGTGTGTGAATTTCATCGATGTCATGTTATCATGTGCATTGCATTGCATTCGTGTTGACACTTGCACCCGGTCCCACTCGCCTCTTCCCGTTGTCCGTTTCGAGTTCTGACACTCACACACGGGCCTGTGGCACCCCCGAGTCCTTCTTTCGTGTGTGGCCGTGTAACATTCCCGGAATGAGGTGAGACTTGTCGTGCGTTGTTGTTTTGGTACGTGTAGGCCGCCTGTCAAGTTTCATTGTGTTTGGAGTTTGTTTGGTACTCCAATGGTTAACCTAGTGGGCTAAAAGTACCCCTTCCTTTTGGCCCAAGACCCCCTCCACAACAGCCCACTAACCCATCACAACCACTCCCATCATCTCGGTCGTCGGATCACGAGCATGTGGCCGAAAACTGCACCCCATTTGGAGTCTCCTAGCTCCCTATGCCTATAAAAAGGCCCCATCCCCTCCATTTTCGGGCGAAACCCAAGTCCTCTCCATTTTTTCCCTTTTTCCCCGCGCCCCGCAGCTCCTCCGGCCGCCGGACACGTCCGGACGGCGCCGGACACTTCCACTGGACGCGCCCGGCCAACCGGAGCACGCCACGTGTCCCGTCGCCTCACCGCCAGCCGCCGCGGGCCCGCCGAGGCCCAACCCCGGCCCCCGCGGCCCGAAGCCCCGCCGCGCCTCGGGCGCATCGCCGCCGCCGCCTCCGCCTCCCGCCGGCCGATCGCCGCCGTCGCGCGCAGCGCCTCCGCCGCCCCGGTCGCCGGCGCGCCTCCGCCGCCCCGCACGCCGGCCCGCCGCTCCGGCCACCACCGCCGATCGCGCCTCCTCCTACTCCGACTGCCGGAACCGCCGCCCGTCGTCTTCTCCGGTGAGCCCGTGGATCGGGACCAGATCCACCGGCTCACCGAACCAAACGGCCATCCCCGCGCCCGGATCTCTCCGTCCCGGGATCTCCTCGTCCACGTTGACTTTTTGTGAGGTATAAAATCCACCAAGTCCCCAGATCTGCTATATTTTGTTGCCTCCTTTGCATGGTCGTAACTTCGTGCTCGTAGATCCGTTTTGGGCGTGTAATATATCAAAATGATCGTGGTGATGTGCTCTTCATTTTGTTCCACTGTGGCATGCTTGTTTGAGTTCATCTTGATGACCTAATCATCGTGGAAAGAGTGTTATATGTTTAAAACTGATGTTACTTGTAGATTTGTTGCCATGTTTGAGATGTGATAACTTTGTGCATGTGTATCCAAATGGAGCATATGATATGTCAAAATGTTCATTGTGAAGTGCTCTACATGTTGGTTGCTGTAGCATTCATGTTAGGTGTCATATTGCCATGCTAATCTCTGTTGCAAAAGTGCATGTGGCTGTTAAGTGCTGAAACTTGTTGTGAGATGCTGTTTTGACATGCTCATTGCTATTGATGTATTTGTCTTCATGCCACATGTCAATATGTTTTAGAAGGACCATCATATGGTCTTTGCTGTGGTGCAATCCACTTTCCATGATATGCCTTGAGGTGACTCAAACAAGCTTGTAAACATGCCATGCCAATGTTACTGTTTTATACTTAGTGAAAAAACTGCTAAGTCCGGAATCTGTTTTAACCTGATGCTATGTTTGCTTGATGCCCCACTCAAATCCATGCTTGTTTTGGAGTGGCCAATGATCATTCCTTGTTGTCCATGTTATGCTCTATCCATCCATGCCCTCACTTGCACATATGGCTTGTTGTAGCTTATTTATTTCTTGCTCTTAAGTTGCCATAAATTATACCTGTCAGGTTTTTATCAGCATGATCAATTTGGTGAAGCTTGTTGCTATTGATCCATGCCTCCTATGGAGTTGCTCCAATGGAGTTGTTTGATGTATGCTATATCTACTACATGTCCATGATCTTTATATGCTTAGTGGAGTTGATATGCATGTTGTTTTGTGCCTTCGAAGACAGCATCGTGATGATGTTTTTGCCTTCCCATATTTTGACTAAGTCTGGATAATTTTATTGCAACTTGCCATGCTTGGTTAATTGTGTTCCAGTAGGTTGTTTGGGTGTGTTATAAGTTCATGCTTGTTAAGTATCATGTCTACTTCATGTCCATGCCCTTTGTCTCCATGTTTGAGTGTTGTAGCATAATTATTTCTTGCTCCAAACATGCCATGTGGCTGTAAGCTGCAACTTTATGTGAATATTGTTTTGCTTGCCTTTTGCAAACCGTGTGTCCGTTTCCAGCGATCTTTATATCGATTTCAACCGAAATCTTCTCCTCTATCCAATGGCAAGCTTGGTTTTCCAAGATGAGGCCTTCTTCATCATCTTCTCCTTAGGTTCAAGTTTTCCACATGCATACGCATCATCATACTTGCATCATGTTGATTGTGCATTGCACCGTATTTGATATTGTGCCATGTTGTGTTCTTGTGTTGAGTAGAGCTGAAAGCCGAGACCGAGTACGAGGTTCCTACCGAGGTTGAGTGTGAGGAGCAAGGTTACGATCCCACCGATGACTCAACATGCAAGATGACCTGACCCAGATATCATTACTATCTTTGCCTATTGCTAGATGTCTCGCTCTTTAGCTTATTGCCTCGATGCCCATGTTTGTTTGTCAGCCTCCTATTGTAGCCATGAATCTCTCTAACCACCCAACCAAGGAAACCATTGATTGGCTACGTAAGCTTCTCTCAGCCCCTCTTATAGCATTGTTAGTTGCAGGTGAAGATTTGAAGATTCTTGCTTCATGATGAAGTTATTGTTGGGATACCACACTATATAATCTGTTAAACTAAATCATCTATATACTTGGCAATGGGTGGAAGGCTAAGCCTCTTGCTTGGTGTTTTGTTCCACTCATGCCGGCCTAGGAACCGTTGTTATGTTCCTTGATTTTGCGTCCCTAACATGGTTGGGGTTTATGGGCCCCCCTCGATAACCCGCTTAGTGCTAAAGCTTTTCCAGCAAGGCCTGACATTGGTTTTACATTTGCCTAACAACTAAAAGTTGCATAGGGAGTTATAAACCCTCTTCTTAATGAACAACCCGGGCCAGTGCTCCACATGAGTGTTGGTCCAAACTGGGGGTCCTGCAGGGCCACCTTGGGGAAACCCGAGGGCTGGTAAAAACCTATAGCATCGCCCATCCGGACGTGGCCTGAGACGAGATACGCGCAGCTACTATCAGGGTGTCGGCACGCCGGGAGGTCTTGCTGGATTAGTTTTACCTTAGTCGGAATATCTTGAGCACGGGATTCCAAGAATACTCGGGTCTTCCCACCTTGGAGTTGCGACTCCGCAGATCGTTAGCTTGTGATGGGCTAAGTTGGGACACCCCTGCAGGGTTTGATCTTTCGAAAGCCGTGCCCGCGGTTATGTGGCAGATGGGAATTTGTTAATATCGGGTTGTAGATAACTTGACACCATGTTCAGAATACACTACCAGCGTGAGTAACCGTGACGGTCATTTTCCGAAGGGGTTCGAGAAGTGAACACGGTGGGGTTATGTTTGACGTGCTTAGATAGGATCACTTCGTGATCACTTTGACGCTCGTGGCACTTCTCTTCTCACTCTAAACACGTAAGCTAGTGCTAGTGCAGCTGCAACCTTATTCTTCAGCCTTGTTCCACACCCAAGGCTTAGATAGTTTTGCTACCCGGGAACGGGATTGCTGAGTCCTCCGTGGCTCACAGTTTCTACACAACACCAGATGCAGGTACCATGGTGAACTACACAGGTGATGGCACAGAGTAATACTGGGAGTTCGACGAAGAACGTGGGGGATATTACGTGTCTTACCCAGAGGATCAGTAGTGGCTTCTACTAGGGGCGATACAGACCTTGTGGCTTTATTTATGGTATCTTTCATTTGGATCTTCGTCCGTAGTCGGACTGTGATGTTATTTGGATGATGATTGCTTATGTAATGTATTGTGTGATGTGGCGAGTGTAAGCCAACTACTCTTTTGCAATTTCATCCCTCTTTTACATGAGTCGTGCAAAGATACCATACTTGAGATCATTCTAGTATGAGCGTATACCTTTAAGTCGTGCCTCGACACGTAGGAGGTATAATCTCATACTGGGCATTACAGAGGGATAAGAGTTTGTGATGGGTACTTGGTATGTCTTGACTTGTGTATAGATCTCCCCGGCAACGGCGCCAGAAATCCTTCTTGCTACCTCTTGAGCATGTTTTGGTTTTCCCTTGAAGATGAAAGGGTGATGCAGCAAAGTAGCGTAAGTATTTCCCTCGGTTTTTTATAACCAAGGTATCAATCCAGTTGGAGACTACACTCAAATCCCTCGTACCTGCACAAACAAATAAGAACCTTGCAACCAACGGAATAAAGGGGTTGTCAATCCCTTCACGGCCACTTGCAAAAGTGAGATATGACAGAGATAATAAGATAAATAGATTGAAAAGTAAAGATTGCAAAATAAAAGATAGCTAGTAGAATGAAGATGAATATGATAGAAGATAGACCCCGGGGTCATAGGTTTCAGTAGTGGCTTCTCTCAAGATAGCAGATTCTACAGTGGGTGAACAAATTATTGTCGAGCAATTGATAGAAGAGCGCATCGTTATGAGAATATCTAGGCATGATCATGTATATAGGCATCACATCTGTGACAAGTAGACCGAAATGATTCTGCATCTACTACTATTACTCCACACATCGACCGCTATCCAGCATGCATCTAGAGTATTAAGTTCATAAGAACAGAGTAACGCCTTAAGCAAGATGACATAATGTAGAGGGGTAAACTCATGTAATATGATATAAAACCCATATTTTTATCCTCGATGGCAACAATACAATACGTGCTTTGCTGCCACTGGGAAAGGACACCGCAAGATTGAACCCAAAGCTAAGCACTTCTCGCGCCCTCCTGCCTCGTGGCCGCCTCGTGGCTTCCCTGGCGTGTACTCCAAGTCTTCTCGGTTGCGTTTGTTCCAAAAATGATCCTCGCGAAGGTTTCATTCTGTTTGGACTTCGTTTGATATTCCTTTTCTGTGAAACACTGAAATAGGCAAAAAAAACAATTTGCACTAGGCCTTGGGTTAGTTGGTTAGTCCCAAAAATAATATAAAAATGCATAATAAAGCCCATTAAACATCCAAAACAGATAATATAATAGCATGGAACAATCAAAAATTATAGATACGTTGGAGACGTATCAAAAGTCGTCCCCTATGCCTCGTCCATAGGCTATATAATGTATGCCATGTTGTGTACCAAACATGATGTGTGCCTTGCCATAAGTCTGGCAGGGAGGTACTAGAGTGATCCAGGAGTAGATAACTGGACATCAGTTAAAAATATCCTTATGTACCTCAAGAGGACTAAGGACATGTTTCTCGTTTAGGGAGATGATGAAGAGATTGTCGTAAATGGTTCAATGCTACCTTCGACACTAATCTGGATGAATCGAAGTCCCAAACTGGACACATATTTATCTTGAATGGTGGAGTAGTCAATTGGTGCAGTTCCAAGCAAAGAGTTATAGTGAGATCTACATGTGAAGCGGAATATATAACTACTTCGGAAGCAGTGCAAGAAGGAGTCTGGATGAAGGAGTTCATATCTGACATAGGGGTGATACCTAGTGCATCAGATCCAACGACTATCTTTTGTGACAACACTTGTGCCATCGCCATTACCAAGGAGCAGAGGTTTCACAAGAAGACCAAGCACATCAAACGACGCTTTAACTCCATTCGTAATTACATTAAGGATGGACACACAGAACTTTGCAAAGTACATACAGCTCTGAATGTGGCAGACCCTTGACTAAACCTCTTTCACGAGCAAAACATGACAGTCACCAAGACTCCATGGGTATTAGATTCATTACAATGTAAACTAGATTATTTACTCTAGTGCAAGTGGGAGACAGTTGGAAATATGCCCTAGAGGCAATAATAAATTGGTTATTATCATATTTCCTTGTTCATGGTAAATGTTTATTATTCATGCTAGAATTGTATTGATTGGAAACTTAAATACATGTGTGAATACATAGACAACATCGTGTCCCTAGTAAGCCTCTACTAGACTAGCTTGTTGATCAAAGATGATTAAGGTTTCCTAACCATAAACATGAGTTGTCATTTTATAACGGGTTGTAATGATGTGATGGACATACCTAACCGTAAGCTTAGCATTGGATCATTTAGTTATTTGCTACAACTTTCTTCATGTCAAGTATGCGTTCCTTAGACCATGAGATCATGTCACTCCCGGATACCGGAGGAATGACTTGTGTGGTATCAAACGTCACTTCGTAACTGAGTGATCATAAAGGTGCCCTACATGTATTTCCGAAGTTGTTTGTTGGGTTGCATGGATCGAGACTGGGATTTGTCACTCGGTGTGGTGCATAGATATCTCTGGGCCCTCTCAGCAATACAATATCACAATAAGCTTCATGCGACTAATGAGTTTAGTCACATGATCTTTTATTATAGAACGAGTAAAGAGACTTACCGTTGACGAGATTGAACTTGGTATGGAGATACCGACGATAGAATCTCGCGCAAGTAACATATCGCCGGACAATGAGAATCGCGTACGGGATTAATTGAATCCTCGACACCGTAGTTCAACCGACGAAAATCTTCGTGGAATATATAGGAACCAATATGGGCATCAAGATATCGCTATTGGTTATTGATCAGAGTAGTATCTTGGTCATGTCTACATGATTCTTGAACCTGTAGGGTCGCACGCTTGATGTTTGTAGACGCTATAGTAGTATTGCATAATTGCATTGGTGATCGAAGATGGTCCGGAGTCCGGTATGGGATCTCGGACGTCGCGAGGAGTTCCGTAATGGTTCGGAGGTAAAGATTTATATATGGGAAGTCATACTTTGTTCACCGGAATTTTGTTGGGTTTTGCCGGTATTGCATCAGGAGTGCCGAAAGGGTTCTGAGGGTCCATCGGGGGGGGGGG
>LR738711.1:238833980-238855424 GCA_902687465.1 Secale cereale | reverse complement strand
GGTTCCACCTGCCCCGGAGGGCCACATGGGCAAAGAAGGGGATGCACGAGCCGCTGGTGGGTTGGGCACCACTTCCCTACCTAGGCCCATGCGCCTAGGGTTGGTGGGAACCCTAGATGGTTGCGCACCCCTTAGCTTGGGGGGCAAGCCACACCCCCTAGGGCCGCCGTCCCCTCCCTTGGATGAGGGGCTAGGGTCGGCGCCCACTCCCCCTTGCCCCAACATATAGTGGGAGTGAGGGAGAGCAGCCGCACCCATTCTCTGGCGCAACCCCTCCCTCTCTCTACCACTACCTCCTCCCAGTTTGACTTGGCGAAGCCCTGTCAGTGCTCCACCACTACCGTCACCACCACACCGTCGTGCTGGTTGTGATCCCATCTACTTCTCCCTCTTCGCTTGCTGGATCAAGGAGGAGGAAACGTCACAGAGCCACACGTGTGCTAAACTCGGAGGTGCCGCCCGTTCGACGCTAGATTGGTATGGATCGTGATTGGATCGCGAAGAGTACGACTACATCAACCGCGTTATATACCCTTCCGCTTTCAGTCTACAAGGATATGTAGACACACTCCCCTCTTGTTGCCATGCATCTCCTAGATTAGATCTTGGGTGTTCGTAGGATTTTTTTTGATTTTGATGCTTCGTTCCCCATCCGATGAATGCCGAAGATGGTTAGCAGCCGGAGCACCATATCCTCAACAACAACCACCAGTTGTGAGCTTGGGTTGCAGGGGTATGCCGCGGGGCGGGCCTCACCACGACCAAGATAAAGATGGTGCTGGGCGGCGGTCCTGGAGGGACATGCTGCTGGGACGCGGACGTGCGCCTCACCCAGCCCCTACCAAGGATGCAAGCAAGGACAAGGCCCCTGTCAAAAGGCGACGTAGCAGCTCACCGTCGGGACGGCGCCACAAGGGTGGCAGTAGGGGGCGCACAAGCTCCCGCTCCCACAATGAAGATGTTAGCGGCGCCCTACCTCGCCGCTCCCGCACTCATGTTCACCCGGCCAACCCAAGGTGCTCCAAGATGCAAGCCATGACACCGGCAAACGCCATCAGTGATGACCCCGTTGAGGCCTTCTTCGCCAACGCCAAGCGCCCAACCAAGACTCGGGGGAGAGTGGACAGCATAGCGCCTGAGCTGGCAGCCACGGTGGACGAGCTGGTGGGACCCCACTCCATGTGACAAAGTGGACGACAGGCCAAGACTGCGCACCTGGGACCCGTAGTGCAGTATAACGGGTCAAAATTTTACCAATATACGTGTTTGCATGTGAGAGATAAAAAGGACAAAATACATGCAAATTTGGGGTTTATTTTTTTGTTGATTTTGGGCCGAATTTTTGTCTTTTTTGTGCAGGGTACAATACAACATATTATTGAATGAAATTTCACGGATACTTAGACCATATACATGCGTATTCATGTAAAAGCCATTTTTTTAACCCTTTACGAACTTGTTTTGAGGTAGTAATAAGAAGTGCTCCGCTGCCCCGTGCTCCAAAAGTTTGCTTTAGGGATCCTTTCCGTGTCTTAAGTACTTGTTATCAAAATGAATAAAATGTGATGTATCTAGATGTATTTTAGTTCTAGATACATCCTTTTTATTCATTCAATGACAAATATTTTCGGACGAAGAGAGTACCATATATCCATTGTGAATCCGAAGGATGGTTTAGTTTGAGGAGGGCCCAAGTAGGTTTTGTGTGCCTGAGATAGCTGTCTAAGAAAAAAGTGTAACTAGCGGCTGAAAAGGCAAGCTTATTGACTCGGACATGGTAATTAATTTCGATCTTTTAACCAATTTTTTGAAACATTAATTTTTTTTAATACGACATGTTGAGAAAAAATGGAGATGAGAAGGTAGCTCGCTAGTTGATCACCCCCCCCCCCCCGCGCGGCTCCCGCGTCGTCCTCCTTGGGCGACTCGGGGGTGACTAGGGTTTCCTCCCGGCGCCGCCACCCTCTCCAGCCCCCCCTCCCCTTGCCGCCACCATAGGTACGCCTGCCTAGGCGGCTATCGATGAAGGTGGCGGCGAGGCTCTTCGTTGCTTCGTTCCTTGGCGAAGGACCCTGGACGCCGGGGCGGCGGCCCCGGACGGCGAGGCGGCGCCACCTTCGCGGCAGGTGGCAGGCGCGGGATGCGGCGGACGGCCTGCTCGACAGCTTAGGCAGCGAGGAGCCGGCATGAGGTGGTCACGGCGTGGGCTTCTTCCACTCCAGATCTGAAGGTCGTGCTTTTCTCCTCCTATGCTCTACTTCCCCCTCTGGCGGTGTCCGATCTATGCCCTTGGCTATCAGATCCGGTGTGGGCGGGTTCATGGTGGTATAGGACTGCGTCTGGGGTAATCCCTTGGCCGGTTCTCCGGCCACGGCGGCGACGGCGCGTGCGCGCGTGGTTTTTCTCCCTGGAGGCGTCGCTGAGGACCCGTTTCTTTCCACCCCGTCCCAGATCCCGGGTGAAAGCCCAAAACCCATCCCGGGTTGGGCGGCGGCGGCGCCATGCGCGTCGTTATGTTCCTGGAGACGCCGCCTGGGGCTCTCTGGTTTTCGGTAGAGTGGTTGTGTGGTTGGGGAGCGCTCGTCGGCGGCATGGCCATGGGGTGATTTTTTCGTGTAGGGTGTGTGTTCCTGCAGGTGTATGCCTTGTCAGAGTGATGCTTTGCGGCAGCAAGGTTGTGGTGTGTCATGGTGGCTCTGCTCCTGAGCCGGATTGGAGGGGGATAGGGTTCCTCATCCTGTTGACAGCTCCACGACGTGCTCTGCAGATGCCTCTCCCCTTGTGCGGACACTGGAGCGGCACCTGGTGCTTCCAACTTTCGCCCCTGGTGGTCTGCAGTGCTTCTTCGACGATCCTCCCGGCAGCTTTCCTTCTGTTTCTCGGTGTCAAAGGAAGGTGGCAGTGCAGCGATGTGGTGTGTCTTCGGTGTGGCGAGGACCGGTAGTTTTCTTGCCTTGGTGTGTCGGACGACGCCTGCTCTAGCTCTCGGGTGAGCTCCCAACGATCCAATGGTGCGGCGCCTTCGAGCCTAGGCGAGAGGATAGGGTTCCTCTTCGGCGTTGGAAGACATGTGCTCGTTTTGTCAGATGCTACATGGTCAAGCGACCCTCGGTGCCTCCATGCTACTGACTGATCCTCGATGCTTGTTTGTTTTCCTGTCTTTGGTCCCGGGATGCAGCGGGCTTCGACATTATTAGCAGGATTTTCTCGTGTATTTTCTTGGTGTTGCAGTAGTGTGCGTTGCGTTGTAAGTTGCTCAGTCAGCTCCCACGTATCTTCCGGTCGCTCATGTTTGGTAGCCTTGTGTAATCCTGGCCGGTTGATGGCTTTATTAATTCAAAGTCGTGTTCTTCTTGAGCCTTCGTTCCAAAAAAAAAGGTAGCTCGCTAGTACAGTATATTTACGAGATATCTACTCCCTCCGTCCCATAATGTAAGACATTTTTTGACATTGCACTAGAGTCAAAAAGCGTCTTATATCATGGGCCGGAGGGAGTAATATATTTACTGCATGTGATCCTCTGATTGGAGATTGTCATGCACATGCATCCTGCCATGGGTAAGGACGAGATGCAACTGTACAGAGGCTATTCGACTCGTCTTATTCACGAGCAATATCGATCACTACTAGAAAGCCCCGATTCTTCGGCTGTGACTTGTGTGTGTGTGGGCGTGGTTGAAACACGTACGTAGTGGGATATGATACTGCAGCATGCACTGTTTTTGTGCCGGAGGCTTGTCGACCGAGATCATTACGGAACTCCGGCAATAATCATATGTAGGAAGCTCACACACGTTCCCGGATCTAGGCACTACATGTTTGGTATCTACGGAGTACGTACGTAACGTAGTGTGTGCATGCATGTCATAACTGTGACTTTTTTTTCTTTTGATAAAGGACATTTTATTAGTAACTCATAAGTATTTGCCCGACCTATACATGACTACGATGCACAAGCAAGTACGATCAAACATTGGTTTTGTCCATTTCTCCATAACCGTACTAATAATTGGTACGGTAAAAGGCCTCTTGCGAGGACTCGAGGATGCGAGGAAACAAACATAAACGCAGAGAAAAGTAAACGTTTTCGTCGGCAAGCCAACCCAATGTCACAGCAGCACCCCGATCGAACCCGTGGGGATGCGCCATTGGATCCTGCCGCTCTTCCCGTCCAAGCCGCGAGTCCATGCCCGGAATCATGAGCGCCGAGAATGTCGATCCCGACCCGCATCCTCTGCGCCGATTTGAAAGAAAGCCGGCTCCCTCCCGCCGAGATGCGGAAGGACGATTCCACTTCCGCCTCGCCGCCGTACGTCTCACCGCAAGACACAGCGGAGATACGCATGCACGGGGCAGCGCGCGCCACGCAAAAGGGGCGGGCAGAAGAAGACATGGGTATGGACATCATGGGAAAGGATCAAGAGACAAGTAGCGTACGTGCCCGCGGCCCCTCGCGGCAGACTAGAGCTCCTTTTATCGTGCACAGCCACGGAGAGGCGGACAGGCTCTGGCTGCCATGTATCGCCGTCGCTGTCCCACCCTCTCTTTGGCTCGTCCGGACGCTCCCCGTTCACGAGCCTCTCTCCTTCCCTCGCCTTGTGAGATGCATGCCTGGTTGCTGGTGGCGCGCCCGTAGACTTGGTGCAGATTGGACAAAGGGGCGACCGGGTGGCATCTACCGGTACTGTGCCTGTGTGGACCACTAAGATGTGTGCTTTGCTTGTAATTTTCATATGGAACCATTAAATTCAACTGTCCAAGGATGGACTGTTTCCCATGGAACAACAACAACAGTCTGATTTCCTTACAAGGCTAATAAGTGCAGTGGTACATCATTTTCCTCCCTTTTCACAAAAAAAGTGATTAGTACATCATTTCCTTTATTTATTTACTTTTTGCAAGGAATTCCTTTATTTATCATGAGAACTAGTTGTATAGTGTAAAATATTTATTATTATCTTTTGCTACACGCACGATGATCGAATTCCTTTATTTATCATGAGAACTCATATGTGACATTTATTTCTGAATGTTTCTTTTTTTCTCGAATATGGACGAGTGTGCATATCATATATTGATAAAAGAAAGGCGAAGAGCGCCTCCACCAGTTATTTACATCACATTGTGTTACACCTCACTAGAACACATACAACTCCACTTCACCCTAGCATAGACTACTCCTCCCCAATGCTCCACCGTATTAGACCTGCAAGCACATAATCTACATTTCCTTTTATGAGCCCAGCCATCGACCATGATCTACCTTCCGAGGAGATTTTGCGTAGAAGCTCAGCAACCGATGGCATTGCCCCATCAAACACGACTGCATTCATGTGCTTCCACATTTCCCACAACGTCAGCACAAGTAGCGTGTGTAGATTTTTCTTGGAAATGGTGGGGAGTCCTTGTTTGCTGCATAGCCAAGTCCGGAGGTACTCATCCGAAGTGGGTGTCCAATCGAGCTTCCCCAAAGCCTGGCATAGTCCCGCCCACACCGTTCTAGCGAAGGCACATGTTAAGAGCACATGCTCTATTGTTTCTTCGTCTTGATCGCAAAGTGGGCACTTGTCTTGGTGTGGTAGTCCCCTCCTGGACAGCCTGTCCGATGTCCAACATCTATTGTGTAGGGCTAGCTAGGTAAAGAACTTGCATGTTGCCGGAGCTCTCGATTTCGAAGTGAGGTTCGCAGTGGGTATGATCTCTCTGCCCCAAAACCTGGCGGCGTAGGCCGACCTGACTATGAACTTCCTGCTTGTCTCCCACGACCAAGAGATGCTGTCCGGGGTATTCTCCATTGGTTCCCAATTTTGAATCCTCTGCCATAGTTGTAAGAATTGTTGCAGGGCTTCCTCCCCCAAGTTTGGGCCAACACTTGTAGTCCATGTTTCCCGCACATGCCCGAGCATGCATGTTCTTCGCACGCGGCTTGGCACCAGATCGTATATGGCCGATGCAAGCTCCTGAATCCTCATGCTGTCAAGCCACCGATCCTCCCAAAAAGGATGTTCATTCCATCCCCAACAGTGCATCTAGTAGCCGCTTGAAATAGCGACATTGACTCGTCTGGCACCTTGATTGAGAACTCGCTCCATGGTCTGCTGCCATCCGTCTGTTGCAACCATGGCCACCTAGTGTGACGCCCGAAGACCGACGTCCCAGAAGATTCCGGAAGATTCCAGATGTTCCGGGTTCTCCCGTGTGTTTCAGTTGTGCTTGCTTTATTTATTTTGCATTGCATCATGTCATCATGCCATCATGTCATTTTTATTTTGCATATCAACCTAAATAAATTGTGTGGACCTTCGGTCAATTTAAATCGAGTGAAGAATGACTTCTCTTTATAACATATAAAAGCCTCTCAATATTATTAGGGAGCTATATTAAAATATTCCAATTGTTTGGGATCACCGTAACACACTCGCATTTATTCTCCACACCTCTTTTGCTTCAAGTTTCACCGCCAAACCATCTCTTCTATCCTTTTCCCTTTTGTCGAGGCTCCTCCTAAAGTCTAGACTCCTTTCAAACTCCTTAAGGCAAGCTAATTATTTCAGTTTGCACTTCCCTATTTTGTTGGAACCACTTTTGTTGGGTTGGTAATATTCCTTAAAGCCTTACAAAAATGTTCCATCTTTTATTTTCTTGTTCATGGCCTCTTTTCTTTTTAAATGTTGACCCCCTCCTTCTTCTTTTTTTTTCTTCATGGCTGTTTATCTGTATTTAGAAGGAGAGCAGCCCAACTTGGGGCCTCCTAGCAGCCCTCTCAGGTCCTTCTGGCCCAGGCAGCTGCGGCCCAAGACCTCCCTAGGCCGAAGCCCACCAAAACCCCCGTAACCCTAGCCGACCGCACCAGCGATCGCTCCTCCCTCTCTTTCCCAGCGCCGCCGCACCTCCCTCGTTCGTTTTCCCTCTCGCTCGACCCCATCTCCCCTATGCTCGATCCCGACCCTCCTCCCACCGACCGCTCGACCGCGCCCCCGTTTTTCCCTCGATCTCCCTCTTTCCTCACGCTCCCGCCGCCAGGCTTCGCTCGACTCCTCCTTCGGCTGCACCGCAGCGCCCCTTCCTCGCCTCCCGGTCGGATCCCGCGTCCCCTCCGGTCTCCTCCGTCGCCTGGGCCCTGCACCTGTAACGCCCCGGACACACCCGCCAGTGGTCGTTACTCCTAGCGGGATCTAGACTGGCCTCACATATCAATACTAGTCTTTTCTGCGCACTTTGTCCTCACTCATGCGCACCCGGGACCAACTTCCCGGTCGGTCACCCATCCTGAAACTACTCCAAGCTGAGCACGCTTAACTTTGGAGTTCTATCCGAATGGGCTCCCGGAAAAGAAGGAATTCCTTATTGATATGAGTAGTCTATCATCCCTAATAAGCCAGGCCATCACATACACCCTCACTCAGAGGAACCGACGTCCTCATCGGGCCACAGGAACGTTCCCTCTTGGCACAACCGTCTGTGCTTCCAGGACAGCACATGTGTCATGCCGTGTGCCACGACGGGTCACAAACGTCATGCACAACATGACTGCAAACTGTCCGCAAACATCCGTGTAACCGCGAGGGTCGGCTCTGATACCAACTTTTAACGCCCCGGACACACCCGCCAGTGGTCGTTACTCCTGGCGGGATCTAGACTGGCCTCACATATCAATACTAATCTTTTCTGCGCACTTTGTCCTCACTCATGCGCACCCGGGACCAACTTCCCGGTCGGTCACCCATCCTGAAACTACTCCAAGCTGAGCACGCTTAACTTTGGAGTTCTATCTGAATGGGCTCCCGGAAAAGAAGGAATTCCTTATTGATATGAGTAATCTATCATCCCTAATAAGCCAGGCCATCACAGCACCCTTCTCCCTCCAGCGCCAGGAGAGCCGCAGCGCCCTAGCCTCCCTCCTCCGCGCCGGCTAGCCAAGCCGCCGCCGGCCAGGAGCTGTAGCCACCTCGCCACATCGCCGGGGCCTCTTCTCCAGAAGCCGCAGCGCCCGATCCCTCCGTTCTCCACCACCACCTCGCGCCGGCCTCCCCGTCCCCTGCTTCTCCCCGCCTCACCGTCCAAGACCACCATGGCCGCACCAAGCTCCTCGCCAACTGCTTTCCCTGCAGTGCCTCGCCGTCTCAAGCCTCGCTTGCTACTCCCTCCCATTGGCTCACCTTGGATCTCCTGCCCCTCGACCCGATCGGCCGGTCCTCGCAGTCAGTCCGGAGAGCACCAGATCCATCCATCCCCGTAATTTCCTGCGCCTCCCCGTCGATCCTCGGGACGCCGGAATTCCGTTGCCGTCCTGGCTCCATTCACCGCGGGCAACGATGGGATTGCATTGCCCGAGTATCCTCTGTTGGACCGACATCTTGTTGGTGCTGCTCCATTTTGGATCGCCAAGTTGCTGCCAAGTGCTCGGAGCAACAAGTACCTCTACGCACAGTCTCGCCAAGTACCTCTACTACGACCCGTGTACGACTACCGTCGCCGGAAGCATCAAGTACCACTACTCGCCAAGTACCACGACGCCCGTTGAACGCCAAGTACACAAGTGGTGAGGTTTTGCCAAGACCGACAAGACCGACCACGACAAGTACCTCGACGCCCGATGTCAAGTTCGACTACCTTCGGTGAAGAAACGAGTACGACTACACAAGACGAACGCGTCAAGTACCACTACGCTCGGCGATGCGACAAGTACCACGACGACCCGCCAAGTACATCTACGGATACCCGAACGCCTAGGAACCGTGAACAATTACCGTCGCCCGGAGATGACGGATTCGTCAAGTACCTCTACGAATGGAACGCCTACTTCCTCTACGAATCGCGAGAACGGCTACATAACGAGTACCTCTACGGAACGACTACTTCCACTACTTCCTCTACGATCTCGAACCCCCCTCCGAGAATGATTGTTTCGAAGGTATAACCCCGAGACGATGACCCGTGTGATGCTTGTTGTGTTGTATGAAATGTTTCCCTTGTGTGCACCGTGCCCGTTTCATCTTTTGTCGTGCTCCTCGGTTGCCTCTTCGCCGACCCGTGGGAACCCGGATGACGGGATCACCCCACCTTTCTTCTTGTTTTGCTCGCTCACTCCACCTTTCTTTTGCACCGGACTCTCAGCGAGTACCGGAACCGAGATGTTGCCGTGCATCATTTTCGGATCGTTGCCGTGGCACCCTTTCTTCCACCATGGTGACAATACTTATTATCCCTTCATGTCAACTTTTAATAAAACTTGCATAAACTTGATCTTGTCATCCGCATCATGTTAACAACATTAAACGTGTGAATTGTTGTTTGCTTAAAATTACTAAACATGCATATGGGGATTTTCCAGACTTGTTGTTATTTTCCGGCCTCATTTAAAATGTCTAAATAGGTAGTTTTTTTTTGCTTCACCTTTTGCCATGTTAACAAACATTTAATCTTGTCTTGTAAATAAACGAGAGTCAATTAAATAAATAAAATGTGGTGTTTCGTCAATATGCAACTCGTTGCATATCGAGCTCCACTTAACTTGTAGTTTTGTTTGTGCTCATTGCCATGCCATGCATAGTTAAACCGGAAATGCATCATACTTGGATGTGCATCGTATGCCATGTTTATGCTTGTGTGTTTACCGTGTTGTTTGCTTCTTTCCGGTTGCTTCTCTTGTTATCTTCGGATTCGTTCCGGAGTTGTGAGGATTCGCTCGACTATGTTGCTCCGTCTACTTTATGGACTTGTTCTTCTTCCTTGCGGAATCCCAGGCAAGATGATCATACCCTTGGATACCTTTACTACCATTGCCATGCTTAGTTGTCTCGATGCTATCGTTACATGTCGCGCTACCCATCTTTTATGTCAGCCTCTCCTTGTTGCCATGAAACCTCTAACCTTGATACCTTCCTAGCAAAACCACGGTTTGGCTATGTTACCCGCTTGCTCAGCCCCTCTTATAGCATTGTTAGTTGCAGGTGAAGATGAAGTTCGTTCCAGGAGGGAACTTGTTGTTGTTATATCACAATATCTATAAATATTATTAACACACCTATATACTGGGCATGGGTGGAAGGCTTGGCCTTTTGCTCGGTGTTTTGTTCCACTCATGCCACCTTAGGCGCCGATAAACCGGCATTATGTTCCTTGATTTTTGCGTTCCTTACACGATGGGTGGATGGGGACCCCTTGACAGTTCGACTTTGAATAAAACTCCTCCAGCAAGCCCCAACATTGGTTTTAATTTGCCTCATAATAACAACTTAATTAATTAATTAAATTAGCGTCCTCGGGTTCTTAATTCTACATAGCAGGGGGGGCCAGTGCTGATGGTGTTGGTCCCAAACGGGGAGCCTGCGGGGCCACCACGGGGAAACTCGAGGTTTGGCTCCCGTAGCTTCACCCATCCGGTCGTGGCCTGAGACGAGATACGCGCGGCTACTATCAGGGTGTCGGCACGCCGGGAGGTCTTGCTGGACTTGTTTTACCATTGTCGAAATGTCTTGTGCACCGGGATGCCGAGCCTGATCGGTTTTCCCTAAGATAAGGGGTGATGATATTATATTTATCACTTCAGCTAATCGTGAGAGCTTGTGATGGGCTAAGTTGGAACACCCCATAAAGGGTTATGATCTTTCGAAAGCCGTGCCCGTGGTTATGTGGCATATTGGAATTTGTTATTGTCCGGTTGTAGAAAACTTGACAGAGGATCCGAAGTAAAACACACAACTGTGTGAGTAATCGTGACTGTCTCTTTTCACTTTGAGAAGAGAACACGGTGGGGTTATGTTTGATTCGTATGTAGTTCAGGATCTTTAGCGATCACTACTAGTTTGCGACCGTTTGCGTAGATGCTCATCTTATTCTGGTACTCGTAAGCTAGCCACCATATTATGCTTAGCCGCTGCTGCAACCTCACCACTTTACCTCTTCCTACCCATAAAGCTTTGCTAGTCTTGATACCCATGGTTATGGGATTGCTGAGTCCTCGTGGCTCACAGATACTACAACACCAGATGCAGGTTCAGCCGAGAATGATGCAGGAGCTGGATCAGAACTTCACTGGGAGCTCGATGAAGAGTTTGGCCGTATGCTTGTGACGTTTCGACGATCAGTAGTGGTTTCTACTAGGATTCGATCTAGACCTGTGGTTTAACGTTATGTTTGGTATCTTGTCTTTGGATCTTACCCTTAGATGGGCTGTGATGTTTTGAATGATGTATTGCTTATGTATTGTATTGTGTGAAGTGGCGAGTGTAAGCCAACTATCTCCTTTTGCAATTTAATCCCTCTTTTACATGAGTCGTGCAAAGATACCAAACTTGCGATCATTCCAGAATGGGCTTATATCTTTAAGTCGTGCCTCGACACGTAGGAGATATAGTCCCATCCTGGGCATTACAAGTTGGTATTCAGAGCCTTCTCCGACCTAGAAGCCCCCACTGATTGATCGAATCGTTGACGGTTGAGTCTAGGCACACACTTGAAAATGTTTTGAGTCCTATATTTATTTCGGAGAGTAGGATTTCTTTTACTCCTCATCTCTATTCATTCTGGTGAGGACTCCTGACGATTACTCTTGCCTCTTCTACTTTCAAAAATGCACCAAATTATTTTTAGGATCTCGCGAGTATTGTTTGGATTGTTTCGATGTCTTTGTGACGAGAACATTGTTCTCGATGCCTCCTGTTATTTAGGGGTTGTGGCAGTGTCCCGGGAGTTGAGCTCCGAGGTGTTGTCGTCACAAATATATCGCAGCGGTTCTGGAATACTTAAGACGGCCGACATCGAAAACTCTCCTATGCGGTTAGTGGCAAGATAACCCCAACATAACCCAGTACTGGGGAGGTAGTTCGGGAGTATTGCCATAGCTTGTATAGTAGATGTGTTTCGAAGGTCCGAGGTAAACGGTTTCCGAGAACAACTGGTTATGTGTTGAAGGATGGATACAGCTGGATGTAGGATTAGAGTTGAGTGCGCGATGCTTCCCCTGTATCCCCAACACCTGATTGCATAACTGGAAACTTTCGGGAATTAATAGGTGGGTTCATCTAGTAGTTCTAGGCATTCTTTCAACGAGTGCATGATATGAAGTTCGGGGTTCTTCATTGAGTGAAGTGGTTTTATGGGCTTGTTCCGATCGGGAGTTGCATCTTAAAGGGTCCTTGGCTATGCTGATCCGGGGATTGCAAAACCCTTTTGTAACACGTTCCATAAGCTTTCAGCACGAATTTGTCGAACGAAGCTTCTATCTTGTATTTGTTCTATCTGTTCCTTGTTCCTTTTTATTAACTTTTCTTCTCCCAAGTGGCTTCTCGTCAAGTTGATGTACCTGCTGAATTCATTCGTTCAATTCTCTGTTCGGATAGATATGTTGCAACATATCTTCTTCATAAACATATCTATCCTTTGTTTTTGTTTTGATTCTGGTATTCGAGTTGCTTCGATGTCAAATGTTGATTCCATACCTTCCTAATCGGTATTCTCATATTTCTATGGGAGTGCTAATTCTTCTTGATCATCAAGATGGTCATGTTAAATTCTTTCCAACCGGTGTCCATTTTCTTCGTCTCAAGTTGTCTTTGTTTTCCCCACCCTCCCACCCTTCTTCTTCTCGGAGCAAGAAATTCTCAAATGAAGTATCCATTTTATTCATGCGATATTTCTTCATTCATTTCCTTCAATGTTCTTATCCGGTGATTTATCGTGAAGATGTTCAAGAGTTTCAAGTTCATCATTCTTTTGTTCTCAAATTCTGCCAGTGGATGTAATTCAAGATTTCGGTGTTGATCTTATCCTTTTACTCATTTCACAATGCTTTCTTATTCCGGTGCACCAATTAATCATTCTCCTCTTGCTATTCATATCCGGGGTGTACAAGACAACTCAGAAGATTCGTGTTTCCATTCTTATTCCGTTCAACTATTTTGAGGAATGTCATCTTATTCAAGCCATTTAATTCAACCGGTGCAATATATATTCAGCAATCTATTTCAACGGTGATTTCTTTAGTGGGCCCTAACCCACAGGTCTTTTCCTAGGATCTTACCTGACTCTTCTATTTTCTGGAGTTATACTCAAATTCTTTTAAAGTGTGACGTAAGAATGATTTCCATCAGTCACATGCCTTCTCCAAGCTTGTTTTCAATTATTTCCATCTTTTACTCCACCTTCCTCTTGTCATTCGTCCGGAGTATCTCGAAATTCTTATGGCAGTTCTCGTCTTCAGTCTCAACATTTGGAGACCGGAGAAGTGTTCTCTTAAATCTTGGCCCGTTCTCTCAAGATTCTTCATAAATTCTTTCCATTGTGATCCTCCGAAGGCCATCATTTCAGAAGATTTCTTCGTTCTCAGTTTTCAACTTCGTCCTCCAAATATTCTTCATCGATGTCTCTTCGTTCGTCTCCATATTTCACGGTGGTTCTTTCAAGATTACTCTTCCTTGTTATCGTTTAATTCATTTGTTCTTTTCACAATCCTACCGGTGGTTCGTTGAAGATTTACCCAAGGTTGTGCTAGATCTCTCTTTAATTCTTTGCAACGAGGATAAGTAGTATGCCAAATCCTTTGGTTGTCATCAATTTAAATTGGTGAAGGATATGCATAACATAATTCTTATTCTTATTCCTTCAATGTGATTTAATTCTTTTGTCTGGAGCTTGTTCATCATATCATATTCTCGGTCCTAAGCTGTTCATCTTGTTTTCCGGAGTTCCAAGTTATTTCAATTATATCATTCAACCTCCATCTAATTCATCGCAGGCCTTGAATCTTATTCTTTTCATCCTGCACTTCTCATCCTTTTGTTACCGGAGTTCTCTTAGTGGTTTATCAAGATTTAATTCATCCTCGAAGTCTTCATCAAGATTCTTGTTGGAGCTCAAGCATTCTTCTTCATGCTTTCCAAGTGCAATTCTTTCTACCTTTATTGTTTGAGATGGTGGTATGTCATTTTGACAATTTCCCTTCATGTTTCATGATTCACAAGTTGTCAAGAATGAGATATTTAAACCCATCATTTTCTTTGTTCAGGAGATCTTTCAACCCTTCAATTATTTGTTGGAGTAATCTTGGGTTGTATTTCACCTAAAAGCTTTCCCTAAGGATTGTTGCTATTATGGTGCTTATAAATGACCCAAGTTCTTCATTTATCATTCCGGTGAAATAACTCTTTCGTCTCCTTGTTGATCTCAATCAAATCAATTGTTTTCGTCAGTGGCCGGTTGTCACCTCATAATTTTGAGATGTTTTCCATAAGCCCACATCAAGCTTATTCGTTTTCGTTGTTGATTTTTTATAAAATCAACTCCGTTCAAACCTTCTTCGTAAGGAGGCTCTTTCAAACTCATTTTGAGAGAAGTTGTCATTTTCTTCTCCGTTCTTTCTTCCCAACGATCTTGCATCTATTCTTTCGTTCCAGAGGCTTTGTGATGTTGCTCTCTCCAAACCATCATATCGCTTTATCGAGATCATGTTCTTTCCCTTGCTTATCATTTAACCGGAGTATTGTATTCTTCATTCGAGTTCCCTCATCTTATCAAGTTGTGCCTCTCTTTTCAACCGGAGTGCTGTCTGAATCTTTCTTACCCCTTGTGCCATTCTTTCAATTGTTTCGGAGGCAATATGCTGTTGATTTCATCCCATCTCCTTAAGTTCATGTTAATTCCTTCCATTTTCAGATGGAGTGCTGTCCAAATTCTGTCATTCTTATTCCTTGGCTATACCATTGCGGTTCCGTATTCTTTCGGTTCGTAAGCTCTTGTTTCATGTCTTTCAATCTACAAGGTTCTCGTAATGTTCCTTGTTCCTCATTTTACCGGAGTGCTCTTAACTTCGTTAATCTCTGTTGTATTCTTCTTTCATATTGCTCAACCTCTCAAGGTTCTTTGGTTTCATTCGTTTGTCGAAGAAGCAACTTTGTTTTACCTCTTCCTCTTCCGTTTTTTTACCGGTGCTATCTCTAGGATCTCGGGTCGAGATCCTCTGTTAGTGTGGGAGAGTTGTGACGCCCGAAGACTGACGTCCCAAAAGATTCCAGAAGATTCTAGATGTTCCGGGTTCTCCCGTGTGTTTCAGTTGTGCTTGCTTTATTTTTTTTGCATTGCATCATGTCATCATGCCATCATGTCATTTTTATTTTGCATCTCAACCTAAATAAATTGTGTGGACCTTCGGTCCATTTAAATCGAGGGAAGAATGACTTCTCTTTATAACATATAAAAGCCTCTCAATATTATTAGGGAGCTATATTAAAATATTCCAATTGTTTGGGATCACCGTAACACACTTATTCTCCAGACCTCTTTTGCTTCAAGTTTCACCGCCAAACCGTCTCTTCTATCCTTTTCCCTTTTGTCGAGGCTCCTCCTAAAGTCTAGACTCCTTTCAAACTCCTTAAGGCAAGCTAATTATTTCAGTTCGCACTTCCCTATTTTGTTGGAACCACTTTTGTTGGGTTGGTAATATTCCTTAAAGCTTTACAAAAATGTTCCATCTTTTATTTTCTTGTTCATGGCCTCTTTTCTTTTTAAATGTTGACCCCCCTCCTTCTTCTCTTTTTTTCTTCATGGCTGTTTATCTGTATTTAGAAGGAGAGCAGCCCAACTTGGGGCCTCCTAGCAGCCCTCTCAGGTCCTTCTGGCCCAGGCAACTGCGGCCCAAGACCTCCCTAGGCCCAAGCCCACCAAAACCCCTGTAACCCTAGCCAACCGCACCAGCAATCGCACCTCCCTCTCTTTCCCAGCGCCGCCGCACCCCTCTCGTTCGTTTTCCCTCTTGCTCGACCCCATCTCCCCTGTGCTCGATCCCGACCCTCCTCCCACCGACCGCTCGACCGCGCCCCCGTTTTTCCCTCGATCTCCCTCTTTCCTCACGCCCCCGCCGCCAGGCTTCGCTCGCCTCCTCCTTCGGCTGCACCGCAGCGCCCCTTCCTCGCCTCCCGGTCGGATCCCGCGTCCCCTCCAGTCTCCTCCGTCGCCTGGGCCCTGCGCCCTTCTCCCTCCAGCGCCAGGAGAGCCGCAGCGCCCCGGCCTCCCTCCTCCGCACCGGCTAGCCAAGCCGCCGCCGGCCAGGAGCTATAGCCACCTCGCCACAGCACCGGGGCCTCTTCTCCAGAAGCCGCAGCGCCCGATCCCTCCGTTCTCCACCACCACCTCGCGCCGGCCTCCCCGTCCCCTGCTTCTCCCCGCCTCACCGTCCAAGACCACCATGGCCGCACCAAGCTCCTCGCCAACTGCTTTCCCTGCAGTGCCTCGCCGTCTCAAGCCTTGCTTGCTATTCCCTCCCACTGGCTCACCTTGGATCTCCTGCCCCTCGACCCGATCGGCCGGTCCTCGCAGTCAGTCCGGAGAGCACCAGATCCATCCATTCCCGTAATTTCCTGCGCCTCCCCGTCGATCCTTGGGTCGCCGGAATTCCGTTGCCGTCCTGGCTCCATTCACCGCGGGCAACGATGGGACTGCATTGCCCGAGTATCCTCTGTTGGACAGACACCTTGTTGGTGATGCTCCATTTTGGATCGCCAAGTTGCTGCCAAGTGCTCGGAGCAACAAGTACCTCTACGCACAGTCTTGCCAAGTACCTCTACTACGACCCGTGTACGACTACCGTCGCCGGAAGCATCAAGTACCACTACTCGCCAAGTACCACGACGCTCGTTGAACGCCAAGTACACAAGTGGTGAGGTTTCGCCAAGACCGACAAGACCGACCCCGACAAGTACCTCGACGCCCGATGTCAAGTTCGACTACCTTCGGTGAAGAAACGAGCACGACTACACAAGACGAACACGTCAAGTACCACTACGCTCGGCGATGCGACAAGTACCATGACGACCCGCCAAGTACATCTACGGATACCCGAACGCCTACGAACCGTGAACAATTACCGTCGCCCGGAGACGACGGATTCGTCAAGTACCTCTACGAACGGAACGCCTACTTCCTCTATGAATCGCGAGAATGGTTACATAACGAGTACCTCTATGGAACGACTACTTCCACTACTTCCTCTACGATCTCGAACCCCCCTCCGAGAACGATTGTTTCGAAGGTATAACCCCGAGACGATGACCCGTGTGATGCTTGTTGTGTTGTATGAAATGTTTCCCTTGTGTGCACCGTGCCCGTTTCATCTTTTGTCGTGCTCCTCGGTTGCCTCGTCGCCGACCCGTGGGAACCCGGATGACGGGATCACCCCACCTTTCTTCTTGTTTCGCTCGCTCACTCCACCTTTCTTTTGCACCGGACTCTCAGCGAGTACCGGAACCGAGATGTTGCCGTGCATCATTTTCGGATCGTTGCCGTGGCACCCTTTCTTCCACCACGGTGACAATACTTCATATCCCTTCATGTCAACTTTTAATAAAACTAGCATAAACTTGATCTTTTCATCCGCATCATGTTAACAACACTAAACGTGTGAATTGTTGTTTGCTTAAAATTACTAAACATGCATATGGGGATTTTCCGGACTTGTTGTTGTTATTTTCCGGCCTCATTTAAAATGTCTAAATAGGTAGTTTTTTTTTTGCTTCACCTTCTGCCATGTTAACAAACATTTAATCTTGTCTTGTAAATAAACGAGAGTCAATTAAATAAATAAAATGTGGTGTTTCGTCAATATGCAACTCGTTGCATATCGAGCTCTACTTAACTTGTAGTTTTGTTTGTGCTCATTGCCATGCCATGCATAATTAAACCGGACATGCATCATACTTGGATGTGCATCGTATGCCATGTTTATGCTTGTGTGTTTACCGTGTTGTTTGCTTCTTTCCGGTTGCTTCTCTTGTTAGCTTCGGATTCATTCCGGAGTTGTGAGGATTCGCTCGACTATGTTGCTCCGACTACTTTATGGACTTGTTCTTCTTCCTTGCGGAATCCCAGGCAAGATGATCATACCCTTGGATACCTTTACTACCATTGCCATGCTTAGTTGTCTCGATGCTATCGTTACATGTCGCGCTACCCATCTTTTATGTCAGCCTCTCATTTTTTCCATGAAACCTCTAACCTTGATAACTTCCTAGCAAAACCACGGTTTGGCTATGTTACCTGCTTGCTCAGCCCCTTTTATAGCATTGTTAGTTGCAGGTGAAGATGAAGTTCGTTCCAGGAGGGAACTTGTTGTTGTTATATCACAATATCTATAAATATTATTAACACACCTATATACTGGGCATGGGTGGAAGGCTTGGCCTTTTGCTCGGTGTTTTGTTCCACTCATGCCACCTTAGGCGCCGATAAACCGGCATTATGTTCCTTGATTTTTGCGTTCCTTACACGATGGGTGGATGGGGACCCCTTGACAGTTCGACTTTGAATAAAACTCCTCCAGCAAGGCCCAACATTGGTTTTAATTTGCCTCATAATAACAACTTAATTAATTAATTAAATTTGCATAGGGGGTCGCGTCCCTGGGTTCTTAATTCTACATAGCAGGGGGGGCCAGTGCTGATGGTGTTGGTCCCAAACGGGGAGCCTGCGGGGCCACCACGGGGAAACTCGAGGTTTGGCTCCCGTAGCTTCACCCATCCGGTCGTGGCCTGAGACGAGATACGCGCGGCTACTATCAGGGTGTCGGCACGCCGGGATGTCTTGCTGGACTTGTTTTACCATTGTCGAAATGTCGTGTGCACCGGGATGCCGAGCCTGATCGGTTTTCCCTAAGATAAGGGGTGATGATATTATATTTATCACTTCAGCTAATCGTGAGAGCTTGTGATGGGCTAAGTTGGAACACCCCTGCAGGGTTATGATCTTTCGAAAGCCGTGCCCGCGGTTATGTGGCAGATTGGAATTTGTTAATGTCCGGTTGTAGAAAACTTGACAGAGGATCCGAAGTAAAACACACAACAGTGTGAGTAACCGTGACTGTCTCTTTTCACTTTGAGAAGAGAACCCGGTGGCGTTATGTTTGATTCGTATGTAGTTCAGGATCTTTAGCGATCACTACTAGTTTGCGACCATTTGCGTAGATGCTCATCTTATTCTGGTACTCATAAGCTAGCCACCATATTATGCTTAGCGCTGCTGCAACCTCACCACTTTACCTCTTGCTACCCATAAAGCTTTGCTAGTCTTGATACCCATGGTTATGGGATTGCTGAGTCCTCGTGTCTCACAGATACTACAACACCAGATGCAGGTTCAGCCGAGAATGATGCAGGAGCTGGATCAGAACTTCACTAGGAGCTCGATGAAGAGTTTGGTCGTATGCTTGTGACGTTTCGACGATTAGTAGTGGTTTCTACTAGGATTCGATCTAGACCTGTGGTTTAACGTTATGTTTGGTATCTTGTCTTTGGATCTTACCCTTAGATGGGTTGTGATGTTTTGTATGATGTATTGCTTATGTATTGTATTGTGTGAAGTGGCGAGTGTAAGCCAACTATCTCCTTTTGCAATTTAATCCCTCTTTTACATGAGTCGTGCAAAGATACCAAACTTGCGATCATTCCAGAATGGGCTTATATCTTTAAGTCGTGCCTCGACACGTAGGAGATATAGTCCCATCCTGGGCATTACACCTAGCCTGCATAGCTAAACTGAGCCACCTCATATTGGGCAGCCCTAAACCTCCTGCCCACTTTGGAGCGCACACCGCCTACCACGCCACAGCATAATTCCCACCATTTGCATCGGCCTTGCTACGCCAGAGAAATCCCCGGCACACCTTATTCATGGCGGCAATCGTCTTGATCGGTAGATCAAAAACCATCATCGCGTGGATGGGCATAGAACACAAAACAGAATGCACCAGAGTGAGCCTACCACTTTTTGGCATGAGAGGGGCCTTCCATTTTGGCAGTCGGTTTGCCATCTGGTCCAGGAGATACTGGAGTTGCGTAGCAGATAGTTTCCTCAAAGACAGTGGGAGTCCAAGATATCGAACTGGAAATAAGCCCACTGGACACCAAGCTCCGCACTAGCCATGTTGATACTTTGGTCGGAGAAACGTATTGGCAAGGCCACCGACTTGCTCATGTTGATATGCAAGCCCGACACCTCTCCAAACAGATGGAATATGCACTTGCAAACCGCAAGGTCCATGGGCTCCGGATTGACAAACATAACCACATCATCTGCGAAGATAGATATCCTCTTCCTCATTCTAGTTGTCGCCAGGGGGTGCAAGAGCCCTCTATCCACATCCCAATCAAACAGACGTTGCAGTGGCTCCATAGTAAGTATGAACAACATCGGTGAAACGGGGTCGCCCTGCCACAAGCCTTTGCAGATGTACATTGTGTTTCCCGGGTCTCCGTTTACCATGACATTAGTGGTCGATGTGGCTAGTATCCGACAGACCCAAGCTCTCCATCTTGGTCCAAAACCAAGTTTATCCATGACCACTAGGAGGAACGACCACTGAACTGAGTCGAACGCTTTAGAAATGTCCAGCTTTAGGAGGACCGTAGGGTTTTTGAGCACGTGCAATCGCCTCGCCATACTCTAGACTAGCATGAAATTATCATGGAGTGGTCTACCTTTGACAAAGGCACTTTGATGATTCCCAACCAGATTTGGCAGTTCCACAATATTTCTGAATGTTTTTGAAGAGGCGGAGTGGAGGGTCTTGCATGCATACTAGAGAATACCTCATGTTTTCTAAATGTTGTAAATACAAAATATTTCTTCAATATTAAAGAATGTAAGAAATGTATATAGAAATAGAAAAAACAAATAAAAAAATGTTGGGGAATGAAGCATGAAAATCAACAAATTTACTACAAACACCCAAGATCTATCTAGGAGAAGCATAGCAACGGGAGGGGAGAGTGTGTATACGTACCCTCGTAGACCGAAAGTGGAAGCTTATATAACGCGGTTGATGTGGTTGTACACTTCGCGATCCGATCACGATCCAACCAATCTAGTGTCGAACCGACAACACCTCCGAGTTTAACACACGTGTGGCTCGATAATGTCTCCTCCTTGATCCAGCAAGAGAAGGAGGAGAAGTAGATGGGGTCACAACTAGCACGACTGCGTGGTGGTGATGGAGTCAGAATACCGGCAGGACTTCGTTAAGTGAAAAACTATGGACGAGAGCTATGTCGGGAGGGAGAGACGGGGCAGCAGCCAAGGCCAATGTGTTGGGGGGCCTTGCTGCGCCCCTCCCCTATATTAATATGCGTGGGAGGGTGATACGTCCAAAACGTATCTATAATTTCTGCTTGCTCCATGCCACTTTTGGGTGATATTGCTATGATATTTATACACTTCCATACACTTTTGATCATATTTGGACTAACCTACAAATCCAGTGCACCCCAGTGCCAGTTTCTGTTTTCGGCTGTTTTTGTATTTCAGGTTTTCACATTACGAGAACTGTCAGGAAAAATCCAGAAAAATTATATAAAAAATCAGCGTTCCAGAACCTACCTTGCGCCCGAAGTACAGCCGGGGGGGGCACCAGGGCCCCAGGCGCCCTGGCGGCGCCCCCCCCCCCTTGGCCGCGCCGGG
>LR738711.1:238792872-238833970 GCA_902687465.1 Secale cereale | reverse complement strand
ATTAGTCCTCGTGAGCTGCCCTACATGATCGAGGCACATATGTAATCCTTATGCTGTTGCTATGATGAGTTTGCTGGGATCCGATGGATTATGAGATTATGTTCAGATTGTGATTGAGTAATATATTTGATCTACCTCTTTTATATTTATGTTCATAAGTAATTCTTGCATGTTCTCCGTTGTTATTTATTGCTTTGGCCAAGTAATACGTAGTGACTCCAAGAGGGAACGTTATGCTTGATTGTGGGTTCATGCCCCTCGATGACTAGCTTGAGTGACAGAAACATGAGTCTAGGGGATGTGCTGTTGCCACAAGGGGGAAAACAACGGTGCTTGTGCCCGCGGGTGCAAGGATTGTTTACTTTACGCAAAGTTCTTTTAATGCAGTTGTCTGTTGCATTGAGTTTACACTATGGGTGGGGCTCGCAACTTAATACCAGCGAGATGTTCTGGATAGATATCTCAAGGTGGATGATTAGTAGTAGAAATTGATGGATTTCGGTCTACTTACTTTGGCGTACCGCCCATGCTTTGAACCTCAACCTTTCTTGCAATGTAGTCAGCATTGGTTTGTGTTCGTGGTCCTCTCAATTGCCCAGTTGTAATTCGTTTACCTCACATAGATGTTTTATCGTCTTTTGGGAGAGAGTCATCACTAGTGAACATCATGAGACTCCGGTCCATATTACCATCATTGATCACATCCGCTATTTACTTTTCGCTTTTACTTACTATTGCAAACATTATCTATCACTACTATCATTTGCGTTTAATCCTTTGTGAACTACAAGGCCGGAGGGATTGACAACCTCTCTGTACTCGTTGGGAGCAAAGCTATTTGTATCTGTGTGCAGGTCCACGTTGATTGCTAATATCTGGCGCCGTTAGCAGTTGACACCTACTTGTTGAACCTAGGAGTCTCTGGGGATTCGATCCTTGGCATCTTTGCTAAGGGAAAAACTTCCACAACACTGCATCTCACACCTTCCACTTGGGGTAACCAACGAGGGGTTAGAGGCCCATCAAGGAGTTTTTCTGGCGCCGTTGCCGGGGACTCCACTCTTCAGGATAGGGGAGTTGCATGCTATCTTTTACCTTTGCTTTTTAGTCTTGTTAGTTTACCTTTCAGTTTTTGCTTTAGTGCCTTTTTATCGAAAATCACAAAAATAGTTATCTTGTTTGCTTGCTACTATGGGTTCCACCGAGAACACCAAGTTGTGTGACTTCACTAGTCACAACAACGATGACTTTATCAGCACACCTATCACTACACCTGCCACTTCAGCACCTTCATATGAAATTAAACCTGCTTTACTGAACTTAGTCATGAAAGATCAATTCTCCGGTGCTGGAGATGATGCTGCTTTACACTTAAACAACTTTGTTGAACTTTGTGATATGCAAAAGTACCAAGAAATAGATGGTAATATTGTTAAGCTTAAGCTTTTTCCTTTCTCCTTGAGAGGAGGAGCTAAAATTTGGTTTCAGTCTTTGCCTAGAAATAGCATAGATTCATGGGACAAGTGCAAAGATGCTTTTATCGGAAAATACTATCCACCTGCTAAAATTATCCAACTGAGAAGTAACACAATGAATTTTAAACAATTGGATAATGAACACGTTGCCCAAGCTTGAGAACGTATGAAATCTCTTATCAAGAACTGCCCTACTCATGGTTTGACTACTTGGATGGTTATCCAAACTTTTTATGCAGGCTTGAACTTTACCTCGCGGAACTTGTTAGATTCGGCCGCGGGAGGAACTTTTATGTCAACTACACTTCGTGCTGCCACAAAGTTTCTCGATGAGATGATGACCAACTATTCCCAATGGCACACCGAACGCGCTCCAACAGGTAGGAAGGTAAACTCTGTCGAGGAGATTTCCTCCTTAAATGAAAAAGTTGACTTGATCATGTCTCTACTTTCGAAGCAATCTTCTGTTGATCCTCGCGATGTTCCTTTAAATTCTTTGATTGCTCAAGAACAAGTAGATGTGAACTTTATCTCTAGAAACAATTTTAACAACAATGCTTATAGGAGTAACTTTGGTAGCAATCCTAGACCGTTCCCCTCTAATTCTTATGGGAACAACAATGCTTATCCTATCACCAAGAACTCCACTACTGAACTAGAGACTATGCTTAAAGATTTCATCACTACCCAAAAAGCCTTTAATAAGAGTGTAGAAGAAAAACTACAACTAGATGATCTTTCTTTTAAGGTAGACCATTTAGCCAATGAGGTAAAATTGCTAAAAATTAAAACTTCTCCTCTTGAGGAGAGGGAAGTCACTCCTATAATTGCTATTCAAGTGCAAATTAATGAAAACATTAGGATGATGGCTAAACTTAAAGAAAGATGGGCTAGAGAAAGGGAGGAAGAAGATAGAATTAAGAGCCTTCCTACCCACCACACTGTTGCTACTATCCAAGTTGTTGAGGATATCCAAACTCTTAGCACCCAATGTACTCCTAGTCCCAATGGACCTATTAATGGTGATGCTATGACTATAGAAAGTACCAAACAAGTGAACCTAAAGGACACCACTACCACTTTACTTGATGCTCGTGACCTTGATTTTGATAATTGCACTCTTACCGAAGTTATTGATTTCCTTCACAAGATGTCTAGAGATCCCCGCACTAGCACGCTTAACCTTGCCTTCACGGAGCATATCACTAATGCTCTCATCAAAGCTAGGGAGGAGAAACTTAGATTAGAAGCCTCCTTACCTAGAAAGCTAGAAGATGGTTGGGATCCTATGATAAAAATTAAATTGAATGACTTCTCTTGCTATGCATTATGTGATGTTGGAGCTAGTACCTCTGTTTTGCCCAAAAGAATATATGATATGCTTAAATTGAAACCTTATGATTCTTGTTCTTTTGGTGTTCGTCTCGTTGGTTCTTCCATAAAGAAACCTTTGGGGAGGATCGATGATGTTCTTATCGTTGTTAATGATAATTATGTTCCCGTTGATTTCACTATTATGGATATTGAATGTGATCCTTCATGTCCAATTATTTTGGGACGTCCCTTTTTACGCACCGTTGGTGCTATCATTAACATGAAAGAGGGTAATATAAAATTTCAGTTTCCTCTCAAAAAGGGATGGAACACTTCCCTCGTAAGAAGATCAAGTTACCTTTTGAGTCCGTTGTACGGGCTTGCTATTCTTTTACTCTTGATAAAACTTGATCTATATGCATTATGCCTAGCTTAAAGGCATAAAAGAAAGCGCTTTTGGGAGGCAGCCCACATGAATAAATTTTTATATTTTGCTTTTGTTGTGTCTTGATGTTGTTTACTACAGTAGCATCATCATTGTATATTTGCTTTTCATATTTGTGCCAAGTATAGCCTCTGATTGCTAGAAAGTTCAAAAGTTGTGAGGTGCTGTCCAGGAAACAGATTCTGTCCTTGGATAGAAAAATTCGTATAAAATCACCAGATCATCTTTTTGGTCTGAATTTTTTCTACAGCGTTCTCTATATCATTGTCTTTCGTGCATCTGTTCTGAGTTTTTTGATTTGAGTTGCAGAAGTACCCCGAACAAATCATTTACTACCTGCTGTTCTATTTTTCATAGATTCTGTCCTGTTTTGCCTTTCCTTCATTTTGCAAACCAAGAGCTTGCTTTTTCTTTGCAAAAACCTTTTGGCAATCTTGAGAAACAGTAGAACTTCAAGAATATCTTTATTTCCAGCAAGGAACAATTATTTTATTAAGGTTACTAACCTCGCTAATCAGATTATGATGAGTTATGTATGAAGGGAGTTTTCAAGTGTGCGAGGGAAGATGATAAAAAGATTCAGGAGTGTCAAGCGCTCAAGCTTGGGGATGCCCCCGTGCAACCCCAAGAAATATTCAAGGAGACTCAAGCATCTAAGCTTGGGGATGCCCCCGTGCATCCCCTTCTCCATCAACATTATCAGTTCGTCTTTCGTTCCGCTATATTTTTATCACTTCATGTGTTATGTGCTATGCTTGGAGCGTCTTGCTTTTAGTTTTCTTTTTAGTTTTTCATAATGAGTCGGAACTCAGCGTTATTTATGTGGGAGAGAAACACGCTCCACTTCTACCTAGAACATAACATAGAATTTTCATGTATATCTTTGCTGTGTGTGTTCTTTGTCTTTTAATAGCTACTATCATGTTCAGCTCTTAGTATTCATGCTTATCTTTTCAAATAGCTTTTGTTTAGTTGGTTTCTTGAACTCTCTTTAATTACCATGCTCACCTTATTAAGAGAGTTTGCTTCCATTGCATTGGTTAATATGTCTATGATAAAGATGCTACGTGCATAATGGCGCTTAGTAGTTCATGTTTTCTTATGGTTAGTCTCAAATAGCTGGGGGATTCCCAATGTGTTATTGGAGTACCAACTTGATTTGTTTGCCTATGATGTGGTATGGTTTAGTAATATCTTCCTTCGAGAATTTATTTTGATTGACTTGGCGTATGCTCACGCATATTTAAGACTGTAAAGAAAGTCTGTCAAGCCTTGATGATCTTTTATTTCTGAGTAGCGATATAACTACCATGCCTGATTCAATGTTGCTTTGTCGCTCTGCATGATTATGACCGTCATTGCTCTCTTAGTTGGTCGCTCCCAGTCTTTTGCTAACCTCCACCTGTACTAAGCAGACTAACTTTGCAATACATAGCTCATGGGAAAGTAGCTTAAAAACTATTGTGGTAAAGAATTTGTTGCTTATGTATCTTATTTCTTATAAGTTGCTTGTTGAGCGGTAACCATGTTTCTGGGGACGCCATCAACTGTCACACTTTTGTTGAATATCATGTGAGTTGCTATGCATGTTCGTCTTGTCTGAAGTAAGGGTGATTTGCCATGGGTTGAATGAGTATGCATATTGTTAGAGAAGAACATTGGGCCGCCAACCAAAGCCATGTATCATGGTGGAAGTTTTAGCTTGGACATTAATCCTCAATCTCTTATGAGAATATGCTTAAGCATTAAAGAGGAGTCCATCATCTATTTTCTATGTTGTCCCGGTATGGATGTCCTCAAGTTGAGATCTATCAAAAACGAGAAATCAAATGCGATTTATCTCCTTGGACCTTTGTACAGGTGGCATAGAGGTACCCCTTTGTGACACTTGGTTGAAACATATGTAATGCAATGATAACCCATGGAAATCCGAGATAATTAGGACAAGGTGCGAGCACTATTGGTATTCGATGCATGAGGCTGGCAACTTATAGGATGTCTTATGCATGACACATATGAAGTACTACTACCGTTGACAAAATTGCTTCTATGTTTTCAAAATAAAAAGCTCTAGCACATAACCATTCTTTTACTTTTATGTTGAGACTCCACCTTCTTTCTTCAAGCACCAACTACTGAGAGCATGATTGTCAGTCTAAGTGTAATGTGCATTGTTCCAAAGTAGCATTGTCTTTTGCATGATTGTGATATCATTTATTTTGAAATCATTGTATCTAGTCATCACTTAAACCTTGAAGGTGCCCCTGCATTTATGTTTTGCTTCACTAAAGGGGGCAAGCTAGATATCACTTTATAATATTTGCACATCATGTTCATTGCAAATCTATTTGATGCTTCAATGTCATGTTGTAAAACTTTCAGTCCTTTGTGATTTTCTCATGAGGCAACTTAATTACTATAGAATCATTGTCTCAGTAAGCTTTTGTCATATGACTATGAAATGTCCTATATGGTTAATAGCATGTCACCACAGAAATTATTCTTGTTATCATTTACCTACTCGAGGACGAGCAGGAATTAAGCTTGGGGATGTTGATACGTCCAAAACGTATCTATAATTTCTGCTTGCTCCATGCTACTTTTGGGTGATATTGCTATGATATTTATACACTTCCATACAATTTTTATCATATTTGGACTAACCTACTAATCCAGTGCACCCCAGTGCCAGTTTCTGTTTTCGGCCGTTTTTGTATTCAGGTTTTCACATTACGAGAACTGTCAGGAAAAATCCAGAAAAATTATATAAAAAAAATCAGAGTTCCAGAACCTACCTTGCGCCCGAAGTACAGCCGGGGGGGGGGGGGCACCAGGGCCACAGGCGCCCTGGCGGCGCGCCCCCCCTGGGCCGCGCCGGGGGGGCGCCTGGGCCCCCCGAGCCCCGTCTGGTGCCCCCCTTTGGTATATATTTAGAGCGTCCTTCGAAACCCTCGGGACGGGAACTCTTTTTCGCGATCTCATCTCTGTTCCGCCGCCGCCGCCGCTTCCAAGATCGGGAGCACCAGGAGAACTCTTCCCGGCACCCTGCCGGAGGGGTGGATCACCATCGAGAGCTTCTCCACCACCATGGACGCCTCCCGGATGAGTTGTGAGTAGTCTCCCTTGGACCATGAGTCCATGACCAGTAGCTATGTGATGTTCTCCTCCCGTTCTTGTGCTTCACTAATTAGTCCTCGTGAGCTGCCCTACATGATCGAGGCACATATGTAATCCTTATGCTGTTGCTATGATGAGTTTGCTGGGATCCGATGGATTATGAGATTATGTTCAGATTGTGATTGAGTAATATATTTGATCTACCTCTTTTATATTTATGTTCATAAGTAATTCTTGCATGTTCTCCGTTGTTATTTATTGCTTTGGCCAAGTAATACGTAGTGACTCCAAGAGGGAACGTTATGCTTGATTGTGGGTTCATGCCCCTCGATGACTAGCTTGAATGACAGAAACATGAGTCTAGGGGATGTGCTGTTGCCACAAGGGGGAAAACAACGGTGCTTGTGCCCGCGGGTGCAAGGATTGTTTACTTTACGCAAAGTTCTTTTAATGCAGTTGTCTGTTGCAATGAGTTTACACTATGTGTGGGGCTCGCAACTTAATACCAGCGAGATGTTCTGGATAGATATCTCAAGGTGGATGATTAGTAGTAGATATTGATGGATTTCGGTCTACTTACTTTGGCGTACCGCCCATGCTTTGAACCTCAACCTTTCTTGCAATGTAGTCAGCATTGGTTTGCGTTCGTGGTCCTGTCAATTGCCTAGCTGTAATTCGTTTACCTCACATAGTTGTTTTATCGTCTTTTGGGAGAGAGACATCACTAGTGAACATCATGAAACTCCGGTCCATATTACCATCATTGATCACATCCGCTATTTACTTTTCACTTTTACTTACTATTGCAAACATTATCTATCACTACTATCATTTGCGTTTAATCCTTTGTGAACTACAAGGCCGGAGGGATTGACAACCTCTCTGTACTCGTTGGGAGCAAAGTTATTTGTATCTGTGTGCAGGTCCACGTTGATTGCTAATATCTGGCGCCGTTAGCAGTTGACACCTACTTGTTGAACCTAGGAGTCTCTGGGGATTCGATCCTTGGCATCTTTGCTAAGGGAAAAACTTCCACAACACTGCATCTCACACCTTCCACTTGGGGTAACCAACGAGGGGTTAGAGGCCCATCAGAGGGCTGGGAGCCTGGCCCTACACCTAATAGGAGTTGGGGCCAAAGGGGGAGAGGACTTGGACTCCAAGTCCAATCCTATTCCTACTAGGACTCCCCCTTTTCCTTTCCCTAGCCACATGGGTTTTTGAGGAGTTGGTGCGCCTAGCCCAATAAGGCCAGGGCACCTCCCCTAAGTCCATGCCAGCCCTTGGGATGTGGTGGACCCACTTGTGGACTTCTGGACCCCTCCGGAATCCACCGGAACCTTCTGGAAGGTTCCCGATACAATACCGAAAAATGCACCTTTTTCCGGAACCCAACATATGACTTCCCATATATAAATCTTTACCTCTCAACTATTCTGAGACTCCTCGTGATGTCTGAGATCTCATAGGGACTCCGAACAACATTGGAATCATCAAATATCCCAATACTACTCTAGCGGCATCGAACGTTAAGCGTGCTACCCTACGGGTTCGGGAATCACGTAGTCATGACCGAGACACCTCTCCGGTCAATAAACAATAGCAGGACCTGGATGCCCATATTAGTTCCTAAATATTCCACAAAGATCTTTTATCGGTTGAACCACGATGTCAAGGATTATGTTAATCCTGCATGCAATTCCCTTTGTCCGGCGATATGTTTACTTGCTTGGGATTCGATCGTCGGTATCTCCATACCTAGTTCAATCTCGTTTTCGGCAAGTCTCTTTACTCATTCCATAATACAAGATCTCGTGACTAACTCAGTAGGCACATTGCTTGCAAGCTCTTTGCGATGTTGTATTACCGAGACAACCCAGAGATATCTTTCTGTCATACGGAGTGACAAATCCCAGTCTCGATACATGCAACTCAACAGACACCTTCAGAAATACCTGTAGAGCACCTTTACGATCACCCAGTTACGAAGTGACATTTGATAGCACAAAAGTCATTCCTCCGATATCTGGGAGTGACATGATATCATGGTCTAAGGAACTGATACTTGACATGAAGAAAGATGTAGCAAATAACTAAACGATCTGATGCTAAGCTTACAGTTGGGTCTTGTCCATCACATCATTCTCCTAATGATGTGATCCCATTATCAAATGACTACGTATGTTTATGGTTAGGAAACCTTAACCATCTTTGATCAACGAGCTAGTCTAGTAGAGGCTCACTAGGGGCATATTACTTGTTTGTGTATTCACACATTTTTTAAGTTTCCGGTCAATACAGTTCTAGCATGAATAATAAACCTTTATCATTAATAAGGGAATATGATAATAATCAATTTATTATTGCCTCTAGGGCATATTTCTAATAGTCTCCCACTTGCACTAGAGTCAATAATCTAGTTTAAATAGTTATGAATCTAACACCCATGGAGTTTTGGTGATGATCATGTTTTGCCCGTGAAAGAGGTTTAGTCAACGTGTCTGCCATATTCAGATGTGTATGTACTTTGCAAAGTTCTATGTCTCCATCTTTAACTTTATTATGACTGGAGCTGAAACAACGCTTGATGTGCTTGGTTCTCTTGTGAAACCTAGGCTCCTTGGCCATGGCAATAAGTCTAGTGTTGTCACAGAAAATAGTCATTGGATCCGCTGCACTAGGTATTACACCCAGATCGGATATGACTCCTTCATCCTGATTACTTCTTGCGCTGCTTCAGAAGCAGCTATATACTCCGCTTCACACGTAGATCCCGTTACGACGCTCTGTTTGGAACTGTACCAACTGACCGCTCCACCATTTAATATAAAGTTGTATCTTGTTTGAGACTTACAGTAATCTGAATCTGTGTCGAAGCTAGCATCGACGTAACCCTTTACGATGAGCTCTTCGTCACCTACATGAACGAGAAACATGTCCTTAGTCTTTTTCAGGTACTTCGGGATATTCTTGACTGTTGTCCAGTGATCTACTCCTGGATCACTTTGGTACCTTCCTGCCAAATTTATGGCAAGTCACACATCAGGTCTAGTACACAACATTGCATACATTATAGAGCCTACGACTGAGGCATAGGGAATGACTTTCATCTTTTCTCTTTCTTCTGCCATGGTCAGGCTTTGAGTCTTACTCAACTTCACACCTTGCACTACAGGCAAGAACCCTTTGTTTGACTGATCCATTTTGAACTTCTTCAAAACTTTGTCAAGGTGTGTGCTTTGTGAAAGTCCTATTAAGCGTCTTGATCTATCTCTATAGATTTTCATGCCCAATATGTAAGCAGGTTCACCAAGATCTTTCATTGAAAAACTCTTGTTCAAATATCCTTTTTTGCTTTCCATAAATTCGTTGTCATTTCCAATCAAAAATATGTCATCCACATACAATATTAGAAATCCTACAGAGCTCCCACTTACTTTCTTATAAATACAAGCTTCCCCGTAAGTTTGTATAAAACCAAAAGGTTTGACCACCTCATCAAAGCATATATTCCAACTCCGAGATGCATGCACTAGTCCATAGATGGATCGCTGGAGCTTACGTACTTTGTTAGCATCCTTAGGATCGACAGAACCTTCTCGTTGCATCATATACAACTCTTTCTTAAGAAACCCGTTAAAGAATGTCGTTTTGACGTCCATTTGCTACATCTCATAATCATGAAATTTGGCAATTTCTAACATAATTCTAACATACTTAAGCATCGCTACGGGTGAGATAGTGTCATCGTAGTCAATCCCTTGAACTTGTCAGAAATCCTTTGCGATAAGTTGGGATTTATAGATGGTGACATTACCATCAGCGTATGTCTTCTTCTTAAATATCCATTTATTCTCAATGGCTTGCCGGTCATCGGGCAAGTTGATGGGCAACATAGTATTTTCAAAATTTTCCTACGATCACGCAAGATCTATCTACTAGATGCATAGCAACGAGGGGGAGAGTGTGTCTACGTACCCTCGTAGACCGGGAGCGGAAGCGTCTAGTGACGCAGTTGATGTAGTCGAACTTCTTCGCGATCCAACCGATCAAGTACCGAACGTACGACACCTCCGCGTTCAGCACACGTTCAGCTTGATGATGTCCCACGAGCTCTTGATCCATTTGAGCTTCACGGGAGAGTTTCGTCAGCACAACACGTGGTGACGGATATGATGAAGTTACCGTCGCAGGGCTTCGCCTAAGCGTTGCAACGATATGACCGAGGTGTGTTACTGTGGAGGGGGGCACTACACACGGTTGGGAGAGATCAACTGATCAACTTGTGTGTCTATGGGGTGCCTCTACCCCCCTATATAAAGGAGTGGAGGAGGGGGAGGGCCGGCCCTCTCTATGGCGCGCCCTAGGGGAGTCCTACTCCCACCGGGAGTAGGATTCCCCCTTTCCTAGTAGAACTAGGAGCCCTTCCAAGTACTAGGAGTAGGAGAGAAGGAAAGGGAAAAGAGAAGAGAAGGAAGGAGGTGGCGCAGCCCCTCCCCCTAGTCCAATTCGGACTAGGCCTTGGTGGGGGCGCAGCCTCCTCTCTATCTCTTTCCCCTAAAGCACAATAAGGCCCATATACTCCCCGGCGAATTCCAGTAACCCTCTGGTACTCCGAAAAATACCCGAATCACTCGGAACCTTTCCGATGTCCGAATATAGTCGTCCAATATATCGATCTTTACGTTTCGACCATTTCGAGACTCCTCGTCATGTTCCAAATCTCATCCGGGACTCCGAACTACCTTCGGTACATAAAAACACATAAACTCATAATACCGATCTTTATCAAACGTTAAGCGTGCGGACCCTACGGGTTCGAGAACTATGTAGACATGACCGAGACTCATCTCCGGTCAATAACCAATAGCAGAACCTGGATGCTCATATTGGTTCCTACATATTCTACGAAGATCTTTATCGGTCAAACCGCATAACAACATACGTTGTTCCCTTTGTCATCGGTATGTTACTTTCCCGAGATTCGATCGTCGGTATCACCATACCTAGTTGATCTCGTTACCGGCAAGTCTCTTTACTCGTTCTGTAATACATCATCTCGTGACTAACTCATTAGTCATTTTCTTGCAAGGCTTATTATGATGTGTATTACCGAGAGGGCCCAGAGATACCTCTCCGACACTTGGAGTGACAAATCCTATTCTTGATCTATGCCAACAGCATGAACACCTTCGGAGACACCTGTAGAGCATCTTTATAATCACCCAGTTACGTTGTGACGTTTGATAGCACACAAGGTGTTCCTCCGGTATTCGGGAGTTGCATAATCTCATAGTCATAGGAACATGTATAAGTCATGAAGAAAGCAATAGCAGTAAAACTAAACGATCATAGTGCTAAGCTAACGGATGAGTCTTGTCCATCACATCATTATCCTAATGATGTGATCCCGTTGATCAAATGACAACTCATGTCTATGGATAGGAAACATAACCATCTTTGATCAATGAGCTAGTCTAGTTTTGTCCATGTATTCACACATGTACTAAGTTTCCAGTTAATACAATTCTAGCATGAATAATAAACACTTATCATGATATAAGGAAATAAATAATAACTTTATTATTGCCTCTAGGGCATATTTCCTCCACAAGTCCATAAAAGTCCATACTTTGTTCTCATACCTCGATCTTATCTCGGATTTCATGGCATGAAGCCATTTGTTAGAATCCGGGCTCATCATAGCTTCTTCGTAGTTCATAGGTTCTTCGTTGCCTAACAACATGATTTCAAGAACGGGATTATCATACCACTCTGGTGCGGATTAACACCCAAAGAGTAGTAAGGTGTGATCACGTTTTGCTTTGTGAGAAAACTTTAGTCAGCGGGTCTGTTACATACAGATCCGTATGTATTTTTGCAAATTTCTATGTCTACAATGCTCTGCACGGAGCTACTTCAGCTAATTGCTCCCACTTTCAATATGCATCCAGATTGATACTTAGAGTCATCTGGATTGGTGTCAAAGCTTGCATCGACGTAACTCTTTATGATGAACTCTTTATCACCTCCATAAGCAAGAAATATTTCCTTAGTCATCCAGTAACTAAGGACAATTTTGACCGCTGTACAGTGATCTACTCCTAGATCAAAATTGTACTCCCTTGCTAAAATAAGGACAGGGCATACAATAGGTCCGGTATACAGCATGGCATACTTCATAGAACCTATGGCTGAGGCATAGGGAATGACTTTCATTCTCTCTCTATCTTCTGCAGTGGTCGGGCATTGAGTCTTACTGAACTTCATACCTTGCAACACAGGCAAGAACTCTTTCTTTGACTGTTCCATTTTGAACTACTTCAAAATCTTGTCAAGGTATGTACTCATTGAAAAAACTTATCAAGCATCTTGATCTATCTCTATAGATCTTGATGCTCAATATGTAAGCAGCTTTACCGAGGTTTTTCTTTGAAAAAACTCCTTTCAAACACTCCTTTATGTTTTCCAGAAAATTCTACATCATTTCCGATCGACAATATGTCATTCACATATACTTATCAGAAAGGATGTAGTGCTCCCACTCACTTTCTTGTAAATACAGGCTTCACCACGAGTCTGTATAAAACCATATGCTTTGATCACCTCATCAAAGCGTATATTCCAACTCCGAGATGCTTGCACCAGTCCATAGATGGATCGCTGGAGCTTGCACAATTTGTTAGCACCTTTTAGGATTGACAAAACCTTCTAGTTGCATCATATACAACTCCTCTTTGAGATATTCATTTAAAAATGCAGTTTTGTCATCCATTTGCCAAATTTCATAATCATAAAATTCGGCAATTGCTAACATGATTCGCACAGACTTAAGCATCGCTACGGGTGAGAAAGTCTCATCGTAGTCAACTCCTTGAACTTGTCGAAAACCTTTCGCAACAAGTCGATCTTTGTAGACAGTTACATTACCGTCGGTGTCGGTCTTCCTCTTGAAGTTCCATTTATTTTCAATGGCTTGCCGATCATCGGGCAAGTCAACCAAAGTCCACACTTTGTTCGCATACATGGATCCCATCTCAGATTTCATGGCTTCAAGCCATTTTGCGGAATCTGGGCTCATCATCGCTTCCTCATAGTTCGTAGGTTCATCATGGTCTAGTAACATGACTTCCAGAACTGGGTTACCGTACCACTCTGGTGCGGAACGTACTCTGGTTGATCTACGACGTTCAGCAGAAACTTGGTCTCAAGTTTCATGATCATCATCATTAGCTTCCTCACTAATTGGTGTAGGAATCACTCGAACTAGTTTCTGTGATGTTCCACTTTCCAATTCGGGAGAAGGTACAATTACCTCATCAAGTTCTACTTTCCTCCCACTCACTTCTTTCGAGAGAAACTCCTTCTCTAGAAAGGATCCATTCTTAGCAACGAATATCTTGCCTTCGGATCCGTGATAGAAGGTGTACCCAACAGTCTCCTTTGGGTATCCTATGAAGATACATTTCTCCGACTTGGGTTCGAGCTTATCAGGTTGAAGCTTTTTCACATAAGCATCGCAGCCCCAAACTTTAAGAAACGACAACTTTGGTTTCTTGCCAAACCACATTTCATAAGGCGTCGTCTCAACGGATTTTGGATGGTGCCCTTATTAAACGTGAATGCAGCTGTCTCTAATGCACAACCCTAAATGATAGTGGTAAATCGGTATGAGACATCATAAATCGCACCATATCTAATAAAGCACGGTGACGACGTTCGGACACACCATTATGTTGTGGTGTTCCGGGTGGCGTGAGTTTTGAAACTATTCCACATTGTTTCAAATGAAGATCAAACTCGTAACTCAAATATTCACCTCCATGATCCGATCGCAGAAACTTTATTTTCTTGTTACGATGATTCTCTACTTCACTTTGAAATTCTTTGAACTTTTCAAATGTTTCAGACTTGTGCTTCATTAAGTAGGTATACCCATATCTGCTCAAATCATCAGTGAAGGTCAGAAAATAACGATACCCACCGCGAGCTTCAACACTCATTGGTCCGAATACATCAGTATGTATGATGTGCAATAAATCTGTTGCTCGCTCCATTGTTCCGGAGAATGGAGTTTTAGTCATCTTGCCCATGAGGCATGGATCGCAAGCACCAAGTGATTCATAATCAAGTGATTCCAAAAGTCCATCACTATGGAGTTTCTTCATGCGTTTTACACCAATATGACCTAAACGGCAGTGCCACAAATAAGTTGCACTATCATTATTAACCTTGCATCTCTTGGCTTCAATATTATGAATATGTGTATCACTACGATCGAGATCCAACAAACTATTTTCATTGGGTGTATGACCATCGAAGGCTTTATTCATGTAAACAGAATTACAATTACTCTATGACTTTAAATGAATAACCGTATTGCAAGAAACATGATCAAATCATATTCATGTGTCGGTGTACTAAGGTAGGGGTACCTTAGTACCCCAACTTGTGCACGGGCAGTAGCAGCTTCCCGCGGCAGGGCTTACCACGCGCTTGCCAAGGCCCGCTCTGGTCCCTATGAAGCCATTCAAGAACAAAGTATCCAAGTTAAGAGACAAGACCCCGGTAAGAGGAGCTTGCCGGGACGGCCGCACCAGGCTCAAAGACATCTTTTTTAGCACAAGACCCTGGCAAGAGGCGCTTGCCAGGAAGGCCAAAGGATAACACCACAAAAGATACATCGTGGCGCATCGTGCGCCCCGGCAGGGCCCGGGAAGCGGCAAGCTTCCGGGCCCGACAAGATAGCGGCCCCGGCAAAATGCTTGCCGGGGGAAGCTCACACTGTGTGCCTGCGCTCCAGCTCATTCGGCCACGCGTCGCCCTGGGGCCCTTCCAGGGGCACGTGGCAGATGGCTGTGCAGCCTGAGGGACACGCTGGCGAACCGCGATGACGAGGCTACCGCCGTGGCGAACGGAGACGCATGGACAGACGCTTTTGGGGTCGATGGCGATGGGCATTAAATGCCCTTGTCCCCCACCGTCAAGGTTAGGTGAAGACCACTGTTTATACACTGTTCATGCACTGTTACAACTACCACCAAATTTACATTTTTACCCTCCTCTACGTTGACACCTGTCGGTGACCCCTTTGAGCTATAAAAGGAGGCCCATGCACAACGTAGAAGGGGGTTCGATCCTAGGAACTCGCTCACTCCACGCTCGGTGTAGCTGGTACTGTAGATCTTCAAGCTCCCGAGCTCCGAAAACTCAATACAACCAAAAGCAGGAGTAGGGTTTTACGCGTCATCGCGGCCCGAACCTGGGTAAACTGCCCGCGTGTGCTCCTCGATCGTCTCTCCGTGCTCCCTCCGCTCCCTTACCGCAACGTAGAAGGGGCTCCGGTCCCATAGGTGCTCGTGGGAGGACAGTTTCCCCCGACATCTTTGGCGCGCCAGGTAGGGGGCGTCGAGGTTGTGCGAAATTGATCTGGCGCTCACGCGGGCGCATTCTTCATCAACCTCTCCAACTTCATCGGCTACATCAACATGCCTCCGAAGAAGAAGGCTTCGGAGGTTGGAGGCCCGTCTGCGTCGATCCCACCACCACCAGAGCCGACGGTTGGTGGGGGAGGCGCCGGCAGAAGGGTGGACGCCGGTGGGGACACTCACGGCGCCACCAAGTCCAAGGACAAGACGGACGACCGGGCGAACTCCAAGGCCTCGGTGTCCGTGCACGCACCACGTCCCTCTCAGGAGGTGCCAGACCAGCAGAGACGTGGTACCGGAGGTACCATATGCTTGCTGGGACGTGGCCAGGCCGGCGAGTCACGGGACGCTCAAGGCCAACGCCCTGGCACGAGCAAAGCGCGGTCGCCGGGACGGGAACATGCTCCTTCTAACGTGGTTAGAAGTCTGAGCGTGTCCCGCTCCTCGCACCGTTCGCCGCTGTTTCCCTCCTCTCCAGCAGAAGCCCTGGCCAGGGCTCAGCTGCTCCTCGACTTCCCTCCAGCGGCGGACAAGGCCGAAGACTGGAGGGCAACGATCCAGAGCCTCATCGCCTTCGTCAACAACGATGCGCCGCAGCAGCCGGCAACTTCACGGCCACGGCAAGTTGACCAAGCGAAGGCCGATGGCGACAAGACCGCTGGGGGTGCAACTACCGTGCACTCCCCGCCGCGGAAGCAGAAAACGCCGCCCCACCGGATCAACGTCGACGACGATTCCACGGCGTCGTCGGATCCGCGGGCTTGCCGCGATAATCGCCAAGTCCTCGACGACAGGCGACAAGAGGACGCTCGCACCCGCATCAAGCGTCGACGAGAAGCTCGAAGACAGTCCGATCAGCGCGCTGGGACCGCTGTCGACACGCACGCGCCCGGTGAACCAGGCGACTTGCCGTACGCGGCAGGTTGCCCTGCGTTCACCCGAGAGCTGCGGCAAGTCCAGTGGCCCAGCATGAAGAATTTTAAGCCCGACGTACCCGAGAAGTACGACGGCAAGACACACCCCTCGGAGTTCCTCAGCATCTACACCATTGCGGTGCAGGCTGCCGGGGGACGCGACGAGAAGATCCTAGCCAACTACTTCCCGCTCGTGCTTAAGCCAAACGTCAGGTCTTGGCTTATGCACTTGCCGGAGAACTCCATCTCTTCATGGGCGGATTTGTGCCACCAGTTTGTCGGCGCCTTCACGGGCGGCCACAAACCCCACGGCCAGGAGAGCGATCTTCATATCCTTGCCTAGAAGGAGGGAGAATCCCTGCGCAAGTACATCCAAAGGTTCAGCCGCGTTCAGCACAACATTCCCGATGTCCACCATGCCGCGGTTATCGGCGCATTCCACCAGAACGTGCGTAACCGCCGGATGAGGGAGGAGATGGCCATGACCAAGATCCGGGATGTCAGCGAGCTTTACGCTCTGACTGACAAATGTGCACGCGCTGAAGAGGGGAGGAGACTCCCCGGAGAGGATACCGGCGCAGGAGGAAGTGACAGCGAGGACGCCGCCCCGGCAAGGAAGGGCCGACGGCGAAACAACAAGAAGAGGAAGAACAAGGAAGTGCTGGTTGTCGAGCAGTCCGGCAAGGAGGCTCCCGCCAAGAAGGCACAGGTTGGTGGCTCCGGCAAGGAGCCCGCCCCTGTAGCGGCAGCCGACAAGCAGGACGGCTCCGACAAGCAGTACTGCAAGATCCACTGCACCAAGGGCCACGACCTCCAAAACTGCAAAAGGGTAGAGTACCTCGTAGAGCAGCAGAAGACTGAATACGAGCATCGCGACAAGGAGAAGGCCCAAGGAGGCGGAGGAGAGCCCAGCAAGAAGCGGCCGTTCAATGGCCGGGGAGGCGCCGCGGCAAGGCCAAGCAGCGGCAAGGAGACCGACCTCCCCGGGGCCGCGACAAGGACGAAGACGACAACGATGATGAGGATATGGATGAAGGAGACAACATCGAGCAGGAGTTCCAGAAGGCCACAGAAGTTCTGTGCGTCGACGGAGGTGCCTTTCTGCACACTTCCCACCGCCAACTCAAGCAATGGGTGCGGGAAGTGAATGCAGCTGAGCCACCCGTCGAGTCGCGCAGGCTCCTGAAATGGTCCAGCACGCCCATCATTTTTGACCTTGAGGATCACCCTGACCGCACAACCGCGGTCGGGTGCTTGCCGATGTTGGTTTCACCAACTATCCGCAACCTCAAGGTCACCAAGATGTTGGTTGACGGCGGGGCCGGCCTCAACTTGATCTCCTCCGCTGTGATTAAGAAACTGCAGATCCCCGACAGCGAGCTCGAAGAAACCGGGACGTTCCAAGGAATCAACCCGGGAAGGAGCAAGCCGAAGGGGAAGGTTGCACTGCCAGTGACCTTTGGTGGGGAGCTCAACTTCAGGACGGAGAGGATCACGTTCGACGTCGCCGATATCCCATTGCCGTACAATGGGATACTTGGCCGTCCTGCGCTCGCCAAGTTTATGGCAGCTTCCCACTACGCATATAACATGCTCAAGATGCCAGGGCCGATAAGCGTCATCTCTGTCCCCGGCGACAAGAAAGATGCGCTTATTTGCGCCGACAAGATCTACCGGGATGCAGCAGCCGCGGTAGACAGCAAAACACTTGCCGCTGAAGCTCCCGGGGGGAAGACCAAGACCAAGTCCGGCAAGAGCTCTGGAGCCCACTCCGGCAAACACGCCTCTTCGGAGTGCTGCGCTGCCGTCGAGGACGCACCATCGAGCTCCACCGGCAAGTGCAAGAAAGGAATGGCAGCTCCACCGGCAACCAAGAAGGTGTCCGCCAAGGAGGACGGCACTGGTGGTACCTTCACCATCAATGCTACACTCGACCCCAAATAGGAAAGCGCGCTCGTTGCCTTCCTGCGGGCGAATGTGGACGTGTTTGCGTGGCAACCGTCTTACATCCCCGGCGTTCCCAGGAAGGTAATTGAGCACAAGCTTGCTGTTTGCCCTCATGCGCGACCCGTCAAGCAGAAGGTCAGGAAGCAAGCCGTGGAGCGCCAAGAGTTCATAGCTGAAGAAATAAAGAAGTTGGAAGCAGCGGGCCTGGTTAGAGGTGTACTACATCCCACGTGGTTGGCCAATCCAGTTGTCGTGCGCAAGGCTAATGGGAAGTGGAGACTTTGTATAGACTTCACTGATGTGAATAAAGCTTGTCCAAAGGATCCTTTTCCCTTACCGCGCATCGACCAGATTGTTGACTCCACGGCTGGATGTGAGTTGCTTTCATTCCTCGATGCATACTCAGGTTACCACCAGATATTCATGGCCGAGGAAGATGAAGAGAAGACTGCATTCATTACTCCATGTGGCACATATTGCTTCATACGCATGCCCTTTGGATTGAAGAATGCAGGCTCAACATTTGCAAGGGTGGTACACACTGCTTTTGAGCCACAGATCCACAGAAATGTAGAAGCCTACATGGATGATATAGTGGTCAAGAGCAAGAGCAAGGACACCCTGACCCAAGACTTAGAAGAAACCTTTGAGAATCTGCGCAAGATACAACTCAAGTTGAACCCCGAGAAGTGTGTCTTCGGAGTCCCCTCCGACAAGCTTCTCGGGCTCTTCGTGTCCCAGAGGGGGATTGAAGCCAATCCCGACAAGATTAAAGCCATCGAGCAGATTGAAGCCCCGAAGCGCATCAAGGACGTAAGGAGACTTGCTGGTTGTGTGGCTGCCCTCAGCAGGTTCATTTCAAAGTCTGCAGAACGCGCCCTGCCTTTCTTCAAAATTTTGAAAAAGGCAGGTCCTATGAAATGGACTCCGGAAGCGGAGGCTGCGCTGCAAGACTTGAAAGGATACCTATCCTCCACTCCAATACTTGTCGCACCTAAGCCACAAGAGAAGTTGCTGCTGTACTTAGCGGCGACCAATCAAGTGGTTAGTGCTGCGTTAGTAGCGGAGAGGGAGGCAGATGAGGAACCCACATCCCCGGCAAGCGCATCCAGCGGCAAGCAGGGGGCTTCCCCGACAAGCTCTGGCCCCGACAAGGACAAGTCTGCACAGGAACAAGAAGAAGTGCGAAGGAAGATGGTGCAGCGCCCAGTTTTTTTGTAAGTTCCCTCTTGCAGGGGGCTAGATCAAGATACTCTGGAGTGCAGAAGTTGCTTTTCGGCCTCCTCATGGCCTCAAGAAAGCTGCGCCATTACTTCCAAGCACATGAGATAACAGTGGTCCCTCGCTTTCCGTTGAAGAGGATATTGCAAAATCCAGAAGCAACAGGCAGGATCGTCGAGTGGGCACTGGAGCTGTCAAGCTTTGGTCTCAAGTTTGAGAGTACTTCAACCATACAGAGCAGAGCTTTGGCAAAATTCATAGCAGAATGGACTCCAACACCGGATGAAGAAGTTCCAGAGACAAGCATCCCCGTCCAAGAAGCAAGCAAGGAGTGGATAATGTACTTCGATGGTGCCTTCTCGCTGCAAGGCGCCGGCGCTGACGTGTTACTCATAGCGCCCACCAGAGAGCACCTCAAGTATGTTGTTCAGATGCACTTTCCCAAGGAGCAAGCGACAAACAATACTGCTGAGTATGAAGGACTGCTTGCCGGCCTCAGAATTGCGGCCGAACTTGGGATCAAGAAGTTGATTGTGCGCGGAGATTCACAATTGGTGGTCCGACAAGTGAACAAAAGTTATCAGAGTCCCTTGATGGAAGCTTATGTCGATGAGGTGAGGAAGCTTGAAGAACACTTTGAGGGCTTGCAGATGGAGCACGTCCCAAGAGCTCAGAATGATATCGCAGATAGCCTCTCAAAGTGTGCTGCAATGAAATTACCTGTGGAACCAGGGACCTTCATGCTCAAGCTAACTCAACCATCCGTCGCACCATCAGTTGGGCTAAGCAAGAAGAGGAAGTTGGTCTCCGGCGACTACTTGCCGGCGGATCTTCCTGAAGCCGCTGCCAAGGTCCCCAAGATCAACAACCAAGATGCTGAGGAATAGTCTGCTCCTGCTGACCCAAGGGTCTGTACAGTTGAAGCAGGCGTTCCCGACAAGCCTTGCCCCGGCAGGCTTGCCGGGGAACCCTCAGCTCCGGCAGAACCGCAGGTTCTTACCGTAGAAGCTGAGGTTCCCGCAGCGGCCCTGATGCCTTTAGTCCTTGTTGTTGAGCCTCAAGCTCCAGCATGGGCGCAACAAATCATCCGTTTTCTTCAAACTGGAGAACTTCCCGAAGAACCAGAAGAGATAGAGAGGATAACCAGATAGTCAAGTATGTACCAGTTCGTCGACAACGAACTGTCCAGAAGAAGACTCAACGGTGTCAGGTTGAAGTGCATTTCCCGGGAAGATGGACATAAGCTATTGGCGGAGATACACGGAGGCATATGTGGTCACCACATTGGCGCAAGAGCACTTGCCGGAAAGGCGTTCCGGCAAGGTTTCTTTTGGCCAGAAGCCCTCCAAGATGCAACTGCACGAGTAACCAAGTGTGAAGCGTGCCAGTTCCATGCCAAGCAAATTCACCAGCCAGCTCAAGCTCTCCAGACGATCCCTTTGTCCTGGCCCTTCTCGGTCTGGGGGCTCGACATCCTCGGCCCCTTTCCCCGCGCCCTCGGGGGCTTTGAGTACTTGTACATTACAATCGACAAGTTCACAAAGTGGCCAGAGGTGGAACCAGTGAGAAAGGTGACAGCACAGTCAGCAGTCAGGTTCTTCAGATCAATAGTTTGCCGTTTCGGGATCCCTAACAGGATCATCACCGACAACGGCACACAGTTCACAAGCCGCACCTTCATGCAGTACGTCCAAGACCTTGGCACCAAGGTCTGCTTTGCTTCTGTTGCTCACCCAAGGAGCAACGGTCAAGCGGAGAGGGCCAATGCTGAAGTGCTGCGCGGACTGAAGACAAGAACCTTTGACAGGCTGCACAAGTGTGGAAGAAACTGGATAGAGGAGTTGCCGGCGGCTCTTTGGTCAATCAGGACAACACCAAATCGAGCCACCGGACAGACACCCTTTGCTCTTGTCTATGGAGCAGAGGCAGTTCTCCCCACGGAACTCGTATACGGATCTCCTCGAGTGCTCGCTTATGACGAGCTCGAGCAAGAGCAACTGCGACAAGATGATGCATTGCTCCTCGAGGAGGAACACCTCCAGGCTGCTGTGCGAGCTGCTCGATACCAGCAAGCCTTGCGTCGCTATCATAGCCGCAAGGTCAAGGCCAGGAGTATCGAGGAAGGCGACCTTGTTCTTCGGCGCGTTTAGTCCGCCAAGAACTCCAACAAGTTGACGCCGAAGTGGGAAGGTCCTTATCGGGTGAGACAAGTCACAAGGCCCGGCGCTGTCCGCCTTGAGACCGAAGAAGGCATACCGGTGAGCAACTCCTGGAACATAGAGCATCTTCGCAAGTTTCACCCATAAGGCGCGGTTGCCGTGATCCGCTCCGGCAACCACCTTTTGTACAAGTCTTGCCACTGTTGCATGTAAACCTTTGTACAAAGCCGGGCGCAGACCCCGTGCATCAGTAAAACTTTTGTCCTTTGCACCATTTGTCATTTCGTGCTTTTCCTTGTACTTGCATGTATCATCTGACATTTCGTGCAGCACACACTCCCGGTAAGCGGTAACAAGCCGCAAGGCTCCGTACTTGTATTTCCTTCTCTTTTGTCTCTCTCTCTGAAATAGAAGGACCGTTCCACGCGCACAAGTTTGCCGGGGAGGAGGAGATAGAAGTATGTTAGAAGTATGGACCAAGTACTGTTCAAGAAAGAAAAATCTTGCCGTTCAAGAAAGAAAAGTCTTGCCGGGAAGTAAACAACCCAATGAAAGCTAAGTTACCAAAGTTTGGGCATTCAAAATTTTAAATTTTCTGTTATCTTCCTTGAACAACCGCACTTTGTATGGAAAACCTGTGCGCGGAGGAACCTACCCGTGGCTAGCCGCGCCCTTACTTTGTTTCGAGAACGCTCAACGGCTTAAGTGAGCTGCGACAAGTGTCGCGCCCTTACTTCGTTTTCGAGTTCGCTCAGCAATCTAAGTGTGCTGCGACTGGCTGCGGCAAGGTTTCTTGCCGACAAGGTCTTCGCTAGCAGGCTGCTAAGAGTCCCGCACTCAGCGCTCGCGGCAAGGGCCCCTTGCCGGCAAGTTCCCCTAAAAGCGTAGGGTGAAAAGCATACAAAGTGAAGGACCAAAAGCAAGGGAGATAACACTGCATTGATTACTCAAAATAAGAGTATATATTACAAAGATAGCTTGCCGATGTTCTAATCAACTACTGCCTATGACTCAATCAACAGCGGCGAGGGAAGCGAGAAGCCTAATCCCTACGGTCTCCGTCGACCCTCTGGATCTTGCCCACCTTGGCTACAATGTGGGCAACTTGGGACTTCAACGCCTCCTTGTCAGCTTCGGGCGGCAGGGTCCGGAGGACGTTGACAAGGTTGATCCCGGGGTTGCGGTAGACAACCTTCGACAGCACCCGCTCCATAGTGCCCATGCAGAGCCGGCGCGCCTTGTCGGCCAGCTGCTCGGGGATCTTCTCCCGCAGCCATGCAAGCGTCGGCGCCACCCCCCTGAAGAACAGACTTAGTTTGGCGCTGTGAGGAAGGTTCTCGTCGGGGGAGTACACGAGATGCTCCGCCCTCAACGCCATCACCTCCATGTCGATCTTGGCGGCGGAAGTGACGAGGTCCTCAGTCCAACGCTACACCGTCTGCTGGAATTGGGTTTGCGAGACGGCGGTGCTTTCCAGCAGGGCCCTCTCAGCGCGGAGATCGTCCTTCAGTTTCGTCTCGCGGTCCCGGGCAGCGTCAAGCGAGTCACTAAGGGTGGAGACCATCAGCTCTAAATCGGCGATGGAGTCCCTGGCGTCGGTGAGCTCTTTACCCTTCTCGGAGAGGCGGATTTGCAGCTCCGAGTTGGTGTGGGCATCCTTCTCCCGCTCCACGTTGAGCGCGGTGACCCTGTCTTCGCTCGCCTTCAAGAACAGCTCCAACTGCGCCACTCTGGCCTCCAGATCCTTCTTGGCGGTCTCTGCGGCAGCGGTAGCATCCCTCGCCTCCTGCAGAGCCCCGCCAATAGCCTGCTCCCGGGCGGTGAGGTCGTCCTCGTGGCTGTCGAGGTCCACCTTCCGCTGGTTGAGCGCCCCTTCCCGCCGAGACAACTCTTCGGCGGCCAGATGCTGCTGCTCCTCGACCTCGGCCTTTTCGAGGACGAATGCTTGCTGCGCCCCGGCAAGCTCCTCGCGCTCCTCCGCCAAGTTCCGGAGGGCCGCCTGGTTGGCGGCACGGAGCTCCGCGGCGCGCTTCTCCAGTTCAGCACCAGCCTTGAAAGCCAGAGCCTCCCGAGACTCCAACTTCGCCTGCCTGGCCCGGTACAAGGCCAGGAGCCGGCGAAGGAGCCGCTCCTCTTCGGGCTCGTCGCTGCTGCCGGGCGCATCTACAACCTTCAATCCGGCGGAGGCGAGGACTTCTCCGTCAAACGTCTCTCCCTCCGCGGGTGCCCTTGATGAGGACGCCCACGGGACTTGAATGAACACCCCGTTGGCGGCCTCCAGATAAACGCCCGACCCAGGTGCGGAGGCGGAGGGGTCGGCGGCCGGTGCAGCGTCCGGCGCTCCCGCGGCCTCCGGGCCAGCGGTATGGTCGCCGGTCCCTTCCCCAGCCGCGGCGTCGGCGGTTGGGGCAGTCTCCTCGGCGGCTGGCTCGTCGGCGCCGACCGTCCCTACCGCGGCGGTGCCGTCGCCAGTCTCGCCGCGCGCCTCCTCCTCGACGATGGTTTCCGTCTCCATCGGCTCCGGAGCGGGCGGGTCTGACAATAGAAGAAAAAGAAAAGAAAGATTTGTCAAGCAAATATCCAAAAAGAAGAATTCGAGAAGAAGAAACTACAAGGGCTTACCTGCGCGGGCCTCTTCGATGACGGGGTCCCTCGCCGAGGAGTTATCCCTTGGCGGCGTAAAAGAAGCCCCCGCCGGCGGAGGGCCTCCGGTGCCCTCCCTTGGCGGGGAGTCCGCCCTTGTCGGGGTGCTCGCCCTTGGCGGGGTACTCGCCCTTGGCAGAGTACCCATCCTTGGCGGAGCACCGTCCCTAACTCATCCTTGGCGGGGAGGGTGGAGCAAGCGGTTCGTCGGGGGCAACCTCCTGGTGCTCCTGCGGCTGCGGCTCCACTTCTGCACGAGACAACAAGACATCAGTACGAGCAATAACCTCGAGCGCGCCCGTCAAGCAGAAAAATGGATACTAGACTTACGCTGGGGGCTGCTCCTCGGAGCAGCAGGCTGATCCGGCAAGTCTGCCGCTGCGGCAGGCTCGTCGTCCTCGATCTCGACCACAGGGATCTTGGCCCTCTTCGCCATCCGCTGGGTCAAGGTCCTGGAAGCCAAAAAAAAAGATCAGAACCAAGCAAGAGAAATCAAAGGAAATGAAAAATTGCAAGTACTTACTCTTCCTCCTCTTCGTCGGAGCTGAGAGCGGAGAAGTCAAATCCTGCCTCGGCTGCTCCAGCGCGAGGAGCTGGAGGAGAGGGCTCCCTCGGGCGCTTGGCGGGCTCCGGAGCTGCGGGCTGTGAAGACCCAGCACCGGTCGTCGCTGAGGACCGAGGAGCAGAAGGTACCCCAGAGTCACTCCGGGAAGCCCCCCCTCCGCTTGTCGCTCGGGCACGGGGCGCCTCCTTGACGACCTTGCTCGTCGTGGTGGCGCGCGTCGCCCGCCGCTGCGGTCGTCGTTGGGACGCCGGCGGCCTCGCCGTCTCGACGACCTTGCGGAGGCGCTTCTTCGGTTGCGACGGAGGGCTTGGACTCGATGGTGGCGGAGAGTTCTCCGAGGATGAGGAGGCGTCGTCGTCATGATTCAGGGATCCGCCGGAGTCTTCATCAGAATCACCAGACTCGGCCTCCTCCTCCTCCTCCTCCTCCTCCTCCTCGGTAGGCTCGCTGGACTCAGTACCCTGCTCGGCAGCCTCGCCAATCCCGGCAGGCTCCCCGGTAGGCTCCCCGGCGAACTCCTTGGGCGTGATCTGCAGTAGCTTGAGGATTTCCTCCTCCTCGGCCTGGCTCACCGCGTCCGCTGCCTCCGCTTCATCAACAGTATATCCGAACTCGCCTGCCGCTGCTACCGCGGCGGCCTCCTCCATCCTGGAGGCAATGTACGCCACATCTCGCGCGGTGGTCTCCCGGGTGAGCCCCTTCCTCTCATCAGCGTTGCGTGGTTTTTCAACCAAGTTGTCGAAGAAGGCTTGCACGGTCTCCGCTGAAGGCTCCAGCCAAGTGGGAACGACCCCGTGGAAGTCGCACTCAGGCATTGCCGCGCGGATGGCACTCAGGGCAGTATTGTTGCACAAGGGGACTACTCCGGTCGACGGTTTGAACCACTCCGGGTGCTTGGGGTCATGTTTGAACAGCTCCCGGACCAGCCCCTTCAGCTCCAAGACGGTGAAGTTGTAGTTCAACCCGGGGCGCAGCCTCATGCGGTCTGCCGCGTTGCTGAACTCCCAAGCAGGCCTCTTCCTTTCCTGTAGAGGGGCGATGCGGCGGCGGAGGAAATCAGCTCCAACTTCACCCACAGTCAGATTGGCAGCCCGGAGACGAAGAATCCTAGTTAAGGCGATCTGCAACTTGTCGTCCTCCGGGGCCAAGTCACTCCAATCCTTGCTGCGCACTATGGCAGTCTGGCGCGGCAAGGTAAACTGCTCGGGATCCTTTTCCAGAATCCAACACCAATCTGCCCTCCACTCCTCCCACTTGCCGCGGAGCTCTCCCTTCAAGTACGCCTCCTTCTTGTTCAGCCTGAAGATCCAAGAGATGCCGCCGGAGAGGGAGGATCCGGACTCTACTCTAGGCGTGAAGAAGTGGCGGAAAAGAGCTACATTTGTGTGGACCCCAATGTAGTTTTCGCACAGATGTGCGAAAACGGCCAAGGTGAGGACGGCGTTGGGGGTGAAATCTAAGAGACGGAAGCCGTACGTATTCATCACATCGCAGAAGAACTCCGAGAACGGAGGGCAAAGACCGCAATAGAAGAATGCAGCGAAGAAGTAGTAACCTCCTGGGAACATGTCGACGGCCACGGCGGCGAGGACTTGGGTGCAGGGATGATCCTTCGTCTCCCTCGCCCAGAACAAGCAGTACTTGTCCCGCAGCTCCCTCGGGCCGAGCCTTGGCGGGAAGACCACCCTCTTTCACCGCATGGCTGCCAGCCTCGCCACCTGCTCGGACTTCTCCTTCTTCGCCTTGTCGCCCTTCGCCTTGTCGCTCTTCGCCTGGTCGCTCTTCGAGGCCATGGCGGGGGCGGCGAGGGAGGACGGCGGCACGGCGGGTGGGGAAGACGGTGGAGGAAGGGCAGAAGCAGGGAGCGGCGGGGGTTTCTGAGGACTCAAGGCACAATGAAGATGATGGGGGAAACTGTCCCTGCTTCCTCTGCTTTTAAGGCGGAAGTGGGGGACGTTCCGCATTTCCCATTAAAGAACAGGCCACGATCTCTCCCACGACGCCGCAATCGACGCGTGCCGTTAGGGAGAGGTGCGGCGGATACGGAGAGGGATACGGCTCGCCGTGGGCCGCATGTGCCCGTGCACTGTCTTGGGCCTGGCCCAACAGCGCTCGGCACCGTGTGTGGCCCAGGCCCGGGGGCTCCTGTCGGTGTACTAAGGTAGGGGTACCTTAGTACCCCAACTTGTGCACGGGCAGTAGCAGCTTCCCGCGGCAGGGCTTACCACGCGCTTGCCAAGGCCCGCTCTGGTCCCTATGAAGCCATTCAAGAACAAAGTATCCAAGTTAAGAGACAAGACCCCGGCAAGAGGAGCTTGCCGGGATGGCCGCACCAGGCTCAAAGACATCTTTTTCAGCACAAGACCCTGGCAAGAGGCGCTTGCCAGGAAGGCCAAAGGATAACACCGCAAAAGATACATCGTGGCGCATCGTGCGCCCCGGCAGGGCCCGGGAAGCGGCAAGCTTCCGGGCCCGGCAAGATAGCGGCCCCGGCAAGATGCTTGCCGGGGGAAGCTCACACTGTGTGCCTGCGCTCCAGCTCATTCGGCCACGCGTCGCCCTGGGGCCCTTCCAGGGGCACGTGGAAGATGGCTGTGCAGCCTGAGGGACACGCTGGCGAACCGCGGTGACGAGGCTACCGCCGTGGCGAACGGAGACGCATGGACAGACGCTTTTGGGGTCGACGGCGACGGGGATTAAATGCCCTTGTCCCCCACCGTCAAGGTTAGGTGAAGACCACTGTTCATGCACTGTTACAACTACCACCAAATTTACATTTTTACCCTCCTCTACGTTGACACCTGTCGGCGACCCCTTTGAGCTATAAAAGGAGGCCCATGCACAACGTAGAAGGGGGTTCGATCCTAGGAACTCGCTCACTCCACGCTCGGTGTAGCTGGTACTGTAGATCTTCAAGCTCCCGAGCTCCGAAAACTCAATACAACCAAAAGCAGGAGTAGGGTTTTACGCGTCATCGCGGCCCGAACCTGGGTAAACTGCCCGCGTGTGCTCCTCGATCTGCTCTCCGTGCTCCCTCCGCTCCCTTACCGCAACGTAGAAGGGGCTCCGGTCCCATAGGTGCTCGTGGGAGGACAGTTTCCCCCGACATCATGCTTAACGCAAATGCCAAATAACATTTATTTAGGTTCTACACTAATCCCGAAAGTATAGGGAGTGTGCGATGATGATCATATCAATCTTGGAACCACTTCCAACACACATCGTCACTTCACCTTTAACTAGTCTCTGTTCATTCTGCAACTCCCGTTTCGAGTTACTAATTTTAGCAACTGAATTGGTATCAAATACCCAGGGGTTGCTATGAACACTAGTAAAGTACACATCAATAATCTGTATATCAAATATACCTTTGCTCACTTTGCCATCCTTCTTATCCACCAAGTATCTAGGGCAGTTCCACTTCTAGTGACCATTTCCTTTGCAGTAGAAGCACTTAGTTTCAGGATTGAGTTTAGCTTTGGGTTTCTTCACGGGAGTGACAACTTGCTTGTCATTGTTCTTGAAGTCCCCTTTCTATCCCTTTACCCTTTACTTGAAACAAGTGGTCTTCTTAACCATCAACACTTGATGTTGTTTCTTGATTTCTACCTTCGCCGATTTCAGCATCGCGAAGAGCTCAGGAATTACTTTCGTCATCCCTTGCATATTATAGTTCATCACGAAGTTCTACTAACTTGGTTTTAGTGTCTATAGAACTTTGTCAATTACTATCTTATCTGGAAGATTAACTCCCACTTGATTCAAGCAATTGTAGTACCCAGACAATCTGAGCACATGCTCATTGGTTGAGCTATTCCCCTCCATCTTGTTGGCAAGTACTGTCAGAGGTCTTATACCTCTCGACATGGGCATGAGTATGAAATACTAATTTCAACTCTTGGAACATGTCATATGCTCCGTGGCATTCAAAATGTTTTTGAAGTCCCTGTTATAAGCCGTAAAGCATGGGGCACTAAACTATCAAGTAGTCATCATACCGAGCTTTTGTCAAAATGTTCATAACGTTTGCATCTGCTCCTGCAATAGGTCTGTCACCTAGCGGTGCATCAAGGACATAATACTTCTGTGCATCAATGAGGATAATCCTCAGATCACGGACCTAGTCCGCATCATTGCTACTAGCATCTTTCAACTTAGTTTTCTCTAGGAACATATCAAATAAACGGGGAGCTACATCGCGAGCTATTGATCTACAACATAGATATGCTAATACTACCAGGACTAAGTTCATGATAAATTAAAGTTCAATTAATCATATTACTTAAGAACTCCCACTTAGATAGACATCCCTCTAGTCATCTAAATGATCACGTGATCCAAATCAACTAAACCATGTTCGATCATCATGTGAGATGGAGTAGTTTTCAATGGTGAACATCTTATGTTGATCATATCTACAATATGATTCACGCTCGACCTTTCGGTCTCCAGTGTTTCGAGGCCATATCTGCATATGCTAGGCTCGTCAAGTTTAACCCGAGTATTTTGCGTGTGCAAAACTGGCTTGCACCCGTTGTATGTGAATGTAGAGCCTATCACACCCGATCATCACGTGGTGTCTCAGCACGAAGAACTTTCGCAACGGTGCATACTGAGGGAGAACACTTGTACCTTGAAATTTTGTAAGGGATCATCTTATAATGGTACCGTTGTTCTAAGCAAAATATGAAGCATAATAAGATAAACATCACATGCAAATGAAAATATGTGACATGATATGGCCATCATCATCTTGTGCTTTTGATCTCCATCTCCAAAGCACCGTCATGGTCACCTTCGTCACCGGCGCGACACCTTGATCTCCATCGTAGCATCGTTGTCATCTCGCCAACTATTGCTTCCACGACTATCGCTACTGCTTAGTGATAAAGTAAATCAACTACATGGCGATTGCATTTCATACAATAAAGCGACAACCATATGGCTCCTGCCAGTTGCCGATAACTTTACAAAACATGATCATCTCATACAAAACCGTATAACTCATCATGTCTTGACCATATCACATCACAACATGCCCTGCAAAAACAAGTTAGACGTCCTCTACTTTGTTGTTGCAAGTTTTACGTGGCTGCTACGGGCTTAGCAAGAATCGTTCTTACCTATGCATACAAAACCACAACGATGTTTCATCAAGTATGTGTTGTTTTAACCTTCACAAGGACCGGGCGTAGTCACACTTGATTCAGCTAAAGTGAGAGAGACAGACACCCGCCAGTCACCTTTAAGCAACGAGTGCTCATAACGGTGAAACCAGTCTCGCATAAGCGTACGCGTAATGCCGGTCCGGGCCGCTTCATCTCACAATACCGCTGAAGCAAAGTATGACATGCTGGTAAGTAGTATGACTAGTATCGCCCAAAACTCATTGTCTTCTACTCGTGCATATCATCTACGCATAGACCTGGCTCATGATGCCACTGATGGGGAACATAGTATTTTAAAAAAATTCGTACGATCACGCAAGATCTATCTACTAGATGCATAGCAACGAGGGGGAGAGTGTGTCTACGTACCCTCGTAGACCAGGAGCGGAAGAGTCTAGTGACGCGGTTGATGTAGTCGAACTTCTTCGCGATCCAACCGATCAAGTACTGAACGTACGGCACCTCCGCGTTCAGCACACATTCATCTTGATGACGTCCCACGAGCTCTTGATCCAGTTGAGCTTCACGGGGGAGTTTCGTCAGCACGACGGCGTGGTGACGGATATGATGAAGTTACCGTCGCAGGGCTTCGCCTAAGCGCTGGAACGATATGACTGAGGTGTCTTACCATGGAGGGGGGCACCGCACACGGTTGGGAGAGATCAACTGATCAACTTGTGTGTCTATGGGGGTGCCTCTACCCCCGTATATAAAGGAGTGGAGGAGGGGGAGGGCCGGCCCTCTCTATGGCACGCCCTAGGGGAGTCCTACTCCCACCGGGAGTAGGATTCCCCCTTTCCTAATAGAACTAGGAGCCCTTCCAAGTACTAGGAGTAGGAGAGAAGGAAAGGGAAAAGAGAAGAGAAGGAAGGAGGTGGCGCAGCCCCTCCCCCTAGTCCAATTCGGACTAGGCCTTGGTGGGGGTGCAGCCTCCTCTCTCTCTTTCCCCTAAAGCCCAATAAGGCCCATATACTCCCCGGCGAATTCCCGTAACTCTCCGATACTCCGAAAAATACCCGAATCACTCGGAACCTTTCCGATGTCCGAATATAGTCGTTCAATATATCGATCTTAACGTCTCGACCATTTCGAGACTCCTCGTCATGTCCCCAATCTCATTCGGGACTCCGAACTACCTTCGGTACTTCAAAACACATAAACTCATAATACCGATCGTCATCAAATGTTAAGCGTGCGGACCCTATGGGTTCGAGAACTATGTAGACATGACCGAGACTCATCTCCGATCAATAACCAATAGAGGAACCTGGATGCTCATATTGGTTCCTACATATTCTACGAAGATCTTTCTCGGTCAAACCGCATAACAACATACGTTGTTCCCTTTGTCATCAGTATGTTACTTTCCCAAGATTCGATCGTCGGTATCACCGTACCTAGTTAATCTCGTTATCGGCAAGTCTCTTTACTCGTTCTGTAATACATCATCTCATGACTAACTCATTAGTCATTTGCTTGCAAGGCTTATTATGATGTGTATTACTGAGAGGGCCCAGAGATACCTCTCCGACACTTGGAGTGACAAATCCTATTCTTGATCTATGCCAACACCACGAACACCTTCGGAGACACCTGTAGAGCATCTTTATAATCACCCGGTTACGTTGTGACGTTTGATAGCACACAAGGTGTTCCTCCGGTATTCGGGAGTTGCATAATCTCATAGTCATAGGAACATGTATAAGTCATGAAGAAAGCAATAGCAGTAAAACTGAACGATCATAGTGCTAAGCTAACGGATAGGTCTTGTCCATCACATCATTCTCCTAATGATGTGATCCCGTTGATCAAATGACAACTCATGTCTATGGCTAGGAAACATAACCATCTTTGATCAATGAGCTAGTCTAGTAGAGGCATACTAGGGACACTCTGTTTTGTCTATGTATTCACACATGTACTAAGTTTCCAGTTAATACAATTCTAGCATGAATAATAAACACTTGTCATGATATAAGGAAATAAATAATAACTTTATTATTGCCTCTAGGGCATATTTCCTTCACAAGTCCACCAAAGTCCATACTTTGTTCTCATACCTGGATCTTATCTCGGATTTCATGGAATGAAGCCATTTGTTAGAATCCGGGCTCATCATAGCTTCTTCGTAGTTCATAGATTCGGCGTTGTCTAACAACATGATTTCAAGATCTGGATTATCATACCACTCTGGTGCGGAACGTACCTTGAACGACCTACGAACTTCAGTAATAACTTGATCTAAAGTTTCATAATCATCATCATTAGCTTCCTCTTCGTTTGGTGTAGGCATAACGGGAACTGCTTTCTATGATGTGCTACCTTCCAATTTGAGAGAAGGTACGATTACCTCATCAAGTTCGAATTTCCTCACCCTCACTTCTTTCAAGAGAAACTCCTTCTCTAGAAAGGACCCATTCTTGGCAACAAAGATATTGCCCTCAGATCTATGGTAGAAGGTATACCCAATGGTCTCTTTAGGGTATCCTATGAAGACGCTCTTCCCCGCTTCGGGGTCGAGCTTATCAAGCTGAAGCCTCTTGACATAAGCGTCGCATCCCCAAACTTTAAGAAACCACAAATTAGGTTTCTTGCCAAACCATAACTCATACAATGTCATCTCAACAGATTTAGATGATGCCCTATCTAAAGTGAATGCATCTGTGTCTAATGCATAAGCCCAAAACGATGGTGGAAGATCGGTAAGAGACATCATAGAACGCACCATATCAAATAGAGTACGATTATGACATTCGGATACACCATTACACTGTGGTGTTCCAGGTGGCATGAGGTGTGAAATAATTCCACATTGTATTAAATGCATACCAAACTCTTAACTCAAATATTCACCTCCATGATCAGATCGTAGAAACTTTATTTTCTTGTTATGATGATTCTCCACTTCACTATGAAATTCCTTAAACTTTTCAAATGTTCCGAACTTGTGTTTCACTAAGTAAATATACCCATATATACTAAAATCATCTATGAAGATAAGAAAATAACGATATCCACCGCGTGCTTCAATACTCATCGGACCGCATACATCGGTATGTATTATTTCCAATAAGTCACTAGCTCGCTCCATTGTTCTAGAGAACTGAGCTTCAGTCATCTTGCCCATGAGGCATGGTTTACATGTCTCAAATGATTCGTAACCAAGATATTCCAAAAGTCCATCAGCATGGAGTTTCTTCATGCGCTTTACACCAATATAACCTAAGCGGTAGTGCCACAAATAGTGGTACTATCATTATTACTTTGTATCTTTTAGCATCAATATTATGAATATGTGCATCACTACGATTGAGATTCAATAAGAATAAACCATTCATAAGGGGTGCATGACCATAAAAGATGTTACTCATATAAACAGAACAACCATTATTCTTTGACTTAAATTAATAACTGTCTCACAATCAACAAGATCTAGATATAATGTTCATGCTCAACGCATGCACCAAATTACAATTATTTAGGTTTAAAACTAACCCCGAAGGTAGATGTAGAGGTAGCGTGGCGACGGCGATCACGTCAACCTTGGAACCATTTCCGACGTGAATCGTCACCTCGTCCAGAGCGAGTCTTCGTTTATTCCACAGCTCCTGTTTCGAGTTACAAATATCAGCAATGAATCAGTATCAAATACCCAGACGCTACTACGAGCACTAGCAAGGTACACATCAATAACATGTATATCACATATACCTTTGTTGACGTTGCCAGCCTTCTTATCTGCCAAGTACTTGGGGCAGTTCCTTTTCCAGTGACCATTCCCCTTGCAGTAGAAGCACTCAGTCTTAGGTTTGGGTCTAGCCTTGGGTTTCTTCACAGGAGCGGCAACTTGCTTGCCGTTCTTCTTGAAGTTCCCTTTCTTTCCCTTGTCTTTATTGAAACTAGATGTCTTTTTAACCATCAACACTTGATGCTCCTTCTTGATTACTACCACTGTGGCCTTAAGCATCGCGAAGAGCTCAGGAATCATTTTCTCCATCCCTTGCATATTATAGTTCATTGCAAAGCCCTTATAGCTTGGTGGCAGTGATTGGAGAACTCTATCAATGACCGTGTCATCTGGAAGATTAACTCCCAACTGAGTCAAGCGGTTGTGAAACCCAGACATTCTGAGTATATGTTCACTAACATAACTGTTCTCCTCCATCTTGCAGCTAAAGAACTTGTCAGAGACGTCATACCTCTCGACCGGGCATGAGCTGGAAATACCAATTTCAGCTCCTGAAGCATCTCATATGCTCCGTGGTGCTCAAAACATCTTTGGAGCCCCGGTTCTAAGCCATAAAGCATGGCGCATTGAACTATTGAGTGGTCATGAGAACGTGCATGTGAGATGTTCACAACATCCACATACGACACTCGAAGGGGTGCGACAACTAGCGATGCATTAAGGATATAAGCCTTATGTGCAGGAATGAGGATAATCCTCAAGTTACGTACCTAGTCCGCATAGTTTCTTCTATCATCTTTCAACTTAGCTTTCTCTAGGAACACATTAAAATTCAGGGGAACTACAACGTAGGCCATTGATCTACAACATAAATTTTTCAAAGACTATTAAGACTAAGTTCATGATAATTAGTTCAATTAATCAAATTAATAATGAACTTCCACTTAAATCAACATCCCTCAAGTTATCTAAGTGATACATGATCCAAATCAACTAACCCATGTCCGATCATCACGTGAGATGGGGTAGTCATCAATGCTGAACATATCCTTTTTGATCATATCTAGTATATGACTCATGCTCGACCTTTCGGTCTCCTGTGTTTCGAGGCCATGTTTGTATATGCTAGACTCGTCAAATTTAACCCAACTATTTGTAATGCCCAGGATGGGACTATATCTCCTACGTGTCGAGGCACGACTTAAAGATATAAGCCCATTCTGGAAGGATCGCAAGTTTGGTACCTTTGCACATCTCATGTAAAAATAGGGATGAAAGCTGAAAAGATAGTTGGCTTACACTCGCCACGTCACACAATTCATTACATGTTCAAACATCATTCAAATAAACATCACAGCCCATCTAAGGGTAAAAATCCAAATGACAAGATACCAAACATAACGTTAACCACAGGTCTGAATCGAATCCTAGTAGAAGCTCTACTGATCAACCGGATAGTTCACGTAGTAACGGCTACGCTCCTCGTCGTACTCCCAGTCTAGCTCAGTGCCATCGCCTGTGTAGCTCACCATCATACCTGCATCTGGTGTGGTGAAGTAACTGTGAGCCACAGAGGACTCAGCAATCCCGTTCCCGGGTAACACGACTATTCAAGCCTTGGGTGTGGAACAAGGCTGAAGAAAGAATAAGAGTCTGCAGTAGCACTAGCCTAGCTTACGTAAAAGAGAGCGAGAAGAGAAAGTGCCTCGGTCGAGAGATGATCACGAAGTGATCCTAACTAGCAATTCAAACATAACCCCACCGTGTTCACTTCCCGAATCCCTTTCGGAAAATGACCGTCACGGTACACACGCTGGTAGTGTATTGGAACATGGTGTCAAGTTTTCTACAACTGGATATTAACAAGCTCCCATCTGCCACATAACCGCGGGCACGGCTTTCGAAAGTTTATAACCCTGCAGGGGTGTTCCAACTTGGCCCATGACAAGCCCACGATCCGCGGAGTCGCAACTCCAAGGTGGGAAGGCCCGAGTATCCTCGGAATCCCGTGCTCAAGATACTCCGACTAAGGTAAGGCTAATCCAGCAAATCCTCCCGGCGTGCCGACACCCTGACAATAGCCGCGCGTATCTAGCCTCAGGCCACGACCGGATGGGCGATTCTACAGGTTTTTACCAAACCTTGAGTTCCCTTGAGGTGGCCCCACAGACTCCCTGTTTCGGACCAACACTCATGTGGAGCAGTGGCCCGGGGTTGTTGATTAAGATGAGGGTTAATTACTCCCTATGCAAGTTTTTAGTTATTAGGCAAATAGTACCAATGTTGGGACTTGCTGGAAAAGACTTAGCACTTAGCGGTTTATCGAGGGGGTCCCATAACCCCAACCGTGTGAGGAACGCATAATCAAGGAACATAACACCGGTTTATACGGTTCCTAGCGGCATGAGTGGAACAAAACACCAAGCAAAAGGCTTAGCCTTCCACCCATTACCAATATATAGATGATTTCATTTAATAATTAATATAGTGTGATATCCCAACAAGCTTCAACAAGAAGCAAGAATCTTCAATGTTCACCTGCAACTAACAATGCTATAAGAGGGGCTGAGCGAAGCCTACATATAGCCAATCAATGGTTTGCATAGGTAGAGTGGTTAAACAGGTTCATGGTTACAATAGGAGGTTGACAGAAAAACATGGGCATCGAGGCAAATACTATAGAGCGATACTTCTAGCAATAGGCAAAGATAGTAATGATATCCGGGTTCGGTCATCTTGCCTGAAGAGTTGTCGATGGGATCGAAAGAGAGCTCCTCGTTCTCAACCTCGGTAGTAACCTCGTTCTCGTACTCGTACTCAGCTTCCGGCTCTACTCAACACAAACACACAAGGCACGAAATCAACAAGATGCAATGCGCACACCAAAATACTGGATGCATGGCTGATGCACTATGGAAGCAAAACAGATGCACTATGGAAGCACAGAAAGTCTACATAGGAAGCACAGTGTTACAGCACAACAATATGCATCAAGCAAAATGCTTCAAAACATGTTAACAATAGGATATTATGAATCTACATGAAAAATCACACAAGTTTCATATAGGACTTGCTCAAAACGGAGCAACGGGCTAAAAGTTACACCCAAAACAATAAACATGCAAAAGCTGAAAATAACAGCCACATAGCAACTTCGGAGCAAGAAATAAATAGCCTACGGCACTCAAACATCATGGCAAAGAGTATGGACATAAACTAGACATATCCTACAGCAAACAAATCCATTGGAGCATCTCCAAAGGAGCCATGGATCAATAGCAGCAAGCTATGACATATTGAACTTGACAACAAAATCCTGACAGCAGTAATTTGTTGCAACTTGGGAGCAAAAGATAAATAAGCTACATCCACTCAAATAAGCATGTGAGAGCATGAATGGATAGCCAACAACTTATACAACAAGGAATCATCAAGAGGCACCCCAAAACTAGCATGGATTTGCCTAGAACATCAAGCAAACATGGCATCTGGAAATTACAGATTCCAGACTTAGTGAAATTTCACTAAGTGTTAAAACAGCAGTTTCATCATGGCATCTTTGAGAGCAAGTTTAAGTCACCTCAAAGCAAAGCATGGCAAGTGGTAAGCACCACAGTAAAGTACACATGATGGTGAATCCAAAACATATACGCATGCCTCATGGGAACAAACACATCAATAGCAACGAGCTCCTCTACGAGGCATTTCGTAACAAGTTTAACGGCATAACAGCCACATAGCACTTTGCAACGGAGATAACCATGTCAAGATGAAATCTATCATGCAAGCTAAAGCAACCAACATGTAGAGCATTACATGACGAACACGTGGACATCTCATTTGCTTCATTTGGATAAACATGCAACAAGTTATCACATTGCAAAGATGGCATGAAAACAGCTACTAACAGCAGTTTTTAACAAGTAGCACTCTTCCAACAGATATTTAAGCATCTAGATGACCTCAAACATGCATGGCACAATGGAACAAAACGTAGTACATGTCTCCACGAACATTATGACATATCATATGCTCAAAACGGACCATCACACAAAAAGTTATCCATGTTGCAAAACAGCATCAGACATCAAAATTACAGGGACTTAGTGGAAAAAGAAGCAACCTCAGATCTGAGTCAAACGGGGTCAACCGGGCAGAGTCAACGGGCCTCGGGCCCGCGGCGGAGCAGATCGGGCGGAGGGGCCGGAGCGGAGCGGGCTGACGGGCCCCGTGGGGATCCGGCCCGTTAGGGCAAACCGGATCGGGGTCGGCCGTGCGGGGATCCTCCCGATCCCCTTGCTCCTCGAGCGAAAGGACCGAGCGGCGGCGGCTGGGCCTCGGCCCCGGCGGCGGGGAAGAAGCAGGGGGCCGGCGCCCTGGTCGGTGACCGGCGGCGGGCGGGGCGCGGCGGCCCGGCCGGCGAGGTGGCGGCGCCGGCCGGCGGCGCATGCGGCGGTGAGGGGCCGGCCCGGCGCGGCGATGGCGACGGGAGGAGGATCGGCCGGCGAACGGTGGCGCGCCGGTGAGGGGAGGTCCGGCGGCGGCGAGATCTCCGGCGAAAGCGGCGGGGACCGGAGGAAGAAGAAGAAGAGGTAGGAGATGATGGTACTAGGGTTTTTTGGGGGCAAAATTGGGGAAGATGGACATTTATATAGGCACAAGGAGCCAGGGTTGTCCAAATGAGGTGAGGTTTTCAGCCACGCGATCAGAATTGGATGGCCTAGATGAAGGGAGGGGTTTGGGTTGGTTTGGTGGGCTGTTGGAGGGGTGTCTTGGGCCTCAAAGTGGAGGTACTTTCAGCCCACGAGAATAACTGTTGGAGCACCAAACGAACTCCAAACGCGACGAGATTTGACAGGCGGGTTACACACACCAAAACAACATCGCACGACAAGTCTCACGCCAAACCGGAAACATTACACGGCCAAACACCAAAGTAGGCCTCGGGGATGCCACGGACGCGTGAGAGGGCTCCGGAACTCGAAACGGGAAACGGGAAGGAACGAGTGGGACCGGATGCAAACGACAACACAAATGCAATGCGATGCACATGACTACATGATATGGATGAATGCACACACGCAACACGACAAAACGACGAAAACCCGAAAAGACAAAGAACCCGGAATGGAATAGATGGAGTCAAAGATACATATATTGCCCAAAAGGGAAAGTATTACATCCGGGGCATTACACTATTCTACATGTGTAAAACTGACTTACACCCGTTGTATGCGAACGTAGAATCTATCACACCCGATCATCACGAGGTGCTTCAAAACGACGAACTTTTGGAACGGTGCATAGTTAGGGAGAACACAATTTCTTGAAATTAAGTGAAGGGATAATCTTATAATGCTAACGTCGTTCTAAGAAAAATAAGATGCATAAAAAGATAATCATCACATGCAATCAATATGTGACATGATATGGACATTATCATCTCTTGCCTTTGATCTCCATCTCCAAATCAAAGGAATGATCTCCATCGTCAACGGCATAACACCGAATCATCTCACAATATCGCTGAATCCAAATAAGAAAAGAGAGGTAAGAAATTTGAGCACCAACGCCCAAAAGTCTTTGTGTTTTACTCGTGCATATACATCTACGCATAGACATGGCTCATGATGCCTTTGTTGGGGAATGAAGCATGAATATAAAAAAATCCTATGAACGCCCAATATCTATCTTGGAGAAGCATATAAATGGGAGGGGAGAGTGTGTATATGTACCCTCGTAGACCGAAAGTGGAAGCGTATATAACGCGGTTGATGTGGTTGTACTCTTCACGATCTGATCACAATCCAATCGACCTAGTGCCGAAGGGATGGCACCTCTGAGTTTAATGCACGTACAACTCGATGACGTCTCCTCCTTGATCTAGCAAGAGAAGGCAGATAAGTGGATGGGATCACAACTAGCACGACAGTGTGGTGGTTTATACGTCTCCAACGTATCTATAATTTTGATTGTTCCACCATGTAATATTATCATTCTTGGATGTTTTACAATTATTTTATATCATTTTTTTGGGACTAACCTATTGACATAGTGTCTAGTGCCAATTGTTATTTTTTTTCTTGTTTTTTACATTGTAGAAAAACAATACCAAACGGAGTCCAAACGCATCGAAAATTTTTGGAGATTTTTTCTGGGTCAGAAAACGCATGATGGGCCAAAGAAGTACGAGAGGGGGGCTCCAAGGGGAGCATAACCCACCAGGGCGTGGTAGTGCCCACCTCGGTGGCCTCTCACACCGCCTCTTCGCCTATAAATACCCCAATATTCCAGAAACCCTAGCAGTACTGGAAAAAGTGCTAGCCACAACTTTCGTTGGTGGCCCGACATTTTACATCTATGCCATCACTATTTTTTCCGAATAGTGTTGGTGCAGGCCAAATCAACGCGTCAGCTTTACACTCATAGTGCTGGCATTGCGTGTTTTTGTAAACACCGCAAATCTTTTGGCCCATATACACTCACTGTTTGGAAACCACTGGTGGCGTCGGTTATCTTTGTACGCGATAGTTATTCTCTTACTGTTGACGTTCTTTTTCTTTCCACCCCAGAAACACTTTTCTCATTTGATGAAGTGTTTTATGTATTTAATTATATTATGTTTTTGTTGTCATCATTATTTTTATAGTTTTTAGTATATTATAATTTACTTTTATTAAATTTCTATTATTTTAAAATGGAAATAATGACATTTAAAAAAATGAATTTGAGAGTTTAATTTTTTTCTTTTCAGTTTAAGACTTGAAATATATAGTTTTTAGCCTTCAAATATGTGGTTTGACACTTCCAATTTTTTTAAGTTTATAATGTGGTGACCTTTATTATAGCATATTATAGTTTACTTTTATTAAATTTCTATTATTTTAAAATGGAAATAATGACATACTTAAATTATGTATTTCAGAGTTTATTTTTTTTCTTTTCAGTTTAAGACTTGAAATATATAGTTTTTAGCCTTCAAATATGTGGTTTGACACTTCCAATTTTTTTATT
>LR738711.1:238778278-238792801 GCA_902687465.1 Secale cereale | reverse complement strand
AGATAATGATATTTTTTAAAATATGTACTTGAGAGTATTTTTTCCTTTTTAGTTTAAGACTTGAAATATATAGTTTTTAGCCTTCAAATATGTGGTTTGACACTTGCAATATTTTTCCTTTTAGTTTATTATGTGATGATCTTTATTATAGTATATTATAGTTTACTTTTATTAAATATATTTTATTTTAAAATGGAAATAATGGCATTTTTTTAATATGTATTTGAGAGTTTATTTTTTTCTAGTTTTTAGCCTTCAAATATATAGTTTAAATTTTGTTGCTAGTTTAATTTTTTATAGCATTGGGCCAAGCCCAAGTATTAGGAGGCCGTGGTGGTCAAAACCAAGGCAACGACACCCTCACCCCACTCCCTCCCTCGTTCCCGTTCCTCTTCCTCTCTCTCTCCGCTCGTCGTCGCCGTTGTGCCTCTCTCTCCACTCTATCCCTCTCTCGCCGGTGGTTAGGTAATCTTTCGCTCTCTCCCCCTCACTCCCTCTCTCACCGCTCATTGCCCTCCAATTTGATTGGAGTTTATTTCGTTTTGAGCTAGGGTTTCATCGACGGCGGCGGCGGAAGCGACAGACTGGTAGGGTTTATCGCCTCCATCTTTGTCCCTCGGTAAGTTCGTCGCCTCCATCTTCGCGTCATAATGTAGTGTTCATAATGCTGAATTGTAGGGTCTATGGTAAAAGAAGAGCGTAAAAAAATCTAAAATGTAGTGTTCATAATACTAAATTGTAGTGTTCGTAATGTAGTGTACCATTGTGTCTACATTTTGGCATATGGCATTTGACAATGGCAGTGGAATTTTGTATCTGCATTTTGGCATATGACATATGACAGTGGCATTTTGTATCTGCATTTTGCATCAATGATCATCATGTGGATGTTTAGATCAATGTTATACTTGCCATACTTTGATTCGCATTATTATCAACTTGTTATTGTTATTATGATTGGCATTATCCACATACTTGTTATTATTATTATGATTGGCATTATTATCAACTTGTTATTATTGTTAGTTATCACTGCCAGTTACCATTGATAAAAGGACTTGCTAGTTATCACTTCTAGTATTTGTAGTATATACAATTTCTTTGCTTGTTTATCACTTTCTTAGGTTCCTACATCATAAATAAAATGAAACAGAACTAAGGATAAATGACGATAGCAAGTGGTATCATTATCGAGGCCTTTTAGTTGTATGGTAACATGAATGAACATATGACAGTGGCAGTGGCATTTTGTATCTGCATTTTGCATCAATGGTCATAATGTGGATGTTTAGATCAGGGTTCCATTGTTTACTCCATTTTGGTATCTGCATTTTGCATCAATGATCACCATGTGGATGTTAAGATGCTACACTTGCCATACTTTGATTGGCATTATTATCAACTTACTTGTTATTATTGTTATGATTGGCATTATCAACTTACTTGTTATTATTGTTATGATTGGCATTATTATGAACTTACTTGTTATTATTGTTATGATATATTGGCATTTCGAAATTCCAGCCATGACTAGCTGGAACAGCCACTGTCAGTCCTCGTGCAACTTCGCGGCCTATGATGAAGACAAAGGCTAAACGAGAAACAACAAGGTAAGATTACAAAAACATCCATGAGCACACATGCATATATACATATATCATCTAACCATTCTTTACTTATGATTTCAAATATTTGACTTGCCAGGCGTATGTACGAGACCAATCTCCAGAACCGGTCTAGCAGCAGGTATTGATACGTGACATGGACATGCTCAGCCATGAGCTTGTCGCCTTAAAAGAGAGTACAGTGAAGGCACTTAACGAGTTGAATGACTCCCTGAAGAAAGAGAAGGACAATAAGATCGAAGAGATCTCTGATCTCGTCAATAAGAAATTGAAGCTCATCGACCAGAAGGAGCTACTGGTCACCGAGATCGAGACTATGAAGAAGGAGATACGGCTCCTGAAGGCCGAGAGGGAGGAGCTGAAGACCCATAAAGTCTATTTCAGAAAGGAGGGAGAGAGCAACATGAAGAAGTTGCATGAGATGAGGATCATTCTTCATCGTATGTAGCTAGTTAGCGCACGAATAACAAGTTGCGTGAGATCGATGACGATACTTTAGCTTGTATATAGTGCTAGCCATCGGATACCTTTTGCTTGTAGCTAGGTAGTAGCAAGCTAGCTAGTTACTTAAAACTGTAGTAATGGCTGGGTATATTTTGTGGATTTGAGACTTACCACTAGAAGTTTAAATGGCTGCACATACTAATCGCTGGTAAAAAAATTTATTGCTGAAAAATACAAATTGTTGGCGTAACCTCACAATAAATGCCATAGATAACACAATATAGTGTTGGCGTTAGCCAGGTGGCATGCCATCAGTACTAAAATACTGCTGACGTGTCTGCCACGCCACCACTAAACTATTTTCACTGGCGCCATATTGGTGGCGTTGGGTCTCTACGCCAGCAAGGAACTTTTTGCCACGTCATAGCTAGGCTTTTTCACTAGTGTAGGGGAGTCGACGAAATCTTATTCCAGCCGCCGCAAGTTCCAAAACCACGAGATCCAATCTAGAGCCCTTTTTTGGCACTCCGCCGGAGGGGAACACTGTCACAGAGGGGTTCATCATCCTCATTGGTTCCTCTCCGATGATGCGTGAGTAGTTTGCCATAGACCTACGGGTCCATAGGCAGTAGCTAGATGGTTTCTTCTCTCTTTGTATCTCAATACCACGGTCTCTCGGAGATCTATTTGATGTAATGATTTTGTGTGGTGTGTTTGTTGGGATCCGATGAATTGTGAGTTTATGATCAGATTTGCCTTGATTTAATATTCATTCTTGATTATTATAGCCACGTATTTCTTCTCGATATTTGGGTTTTGTTTGGCCAACTTGATCTATTTATCTTGCAATGGGAAGAGGTGCTTTGTGATGGGTTCGATCTTGTAGTGTCCTTTCCCAATGACAGAAGGAGCAGCAAGGCATGCATGTATCGTTGCTATTAAGGATAAAAATATGGGGCCTATTTCTACATGAATAGATCTTAGCTACATCATGTCATCGTTCTTATTGCATTAGTCCATTTTTCATGAACTTAATACACTAGATGCATGCTGGATAGCGGTCGATGTGTGGAGTAATAGTAGTAGATGTAGGCAGGAGTCGATCTACTAATCTTGGACGTGATGCCTATATACATGATCATTGTCTTGGATATCATCATAACTATTCACTTTCCTATCAATTGCCCAATAGTAATTTGTTCACCCACCGTTGCTATTTTTCGAGAGAAGACACTAGTGAAATCTACGGCCCCCGGGTATATTTTCCTATCATATACTTTCATATCTATATTGATATTTGCTTTTTCCTCTATTTGCACTTTTTATTTTCAGATCTATATTATCAAAAAACAAAAAATACCACGCTGAGTTTTATTTGCCGTTCTTCCATTTGCAATTATCAATCAATCTATTTACCAATCAACTACCCAGGAGGGATTGACAACCCCTCTTATACGTCGGGTTGCAAGTATTTGTTATTTGTGTGCGGGTACCATTTACATAGTGTTGCGTTGTTCTCCTACTGGTTTGATAACCTTGGTCTCATCACTGAGAGAAATACCTATCGTAGATGTGCTGCATCATCCCTTCCTCTTTGGAGAAATACTGACGTAGTTCAAGCAACATCAAAAGAAATTTCTGGCGCCGTTGCCGGGGAGACATCATCAACATCTATTAGGTTCCTAATCACAAATATCATCTGTTTGTAGTTTACATTATTTGCCATTTGCCTCTCGTTTTTATCTCCGCCACTTCACGAAATTTTTCGTTTTTATTCGCCCTCTTTTTCGTTTGCCATTTTTCCGTTGGATCTCTTACCTTGCTTGTCACCATGAGTGATTTTGGTATGGAAGAAATAGATGATGGCCTAACTCCTAAAATTGGAGGATCATGCAATCTGGATGCTAAAACCTTTGTTTTGGGGCAAGGGAATGTTATGGGGAAAGAACATATATGTTCTTCTTAAAGTTCCCTTTCTTTCCTTTGCCCTTTTTCTTGAATGTAGTGGTCTTGTTAACCATCAACACTTGATGCTCCTTCTTGATTTCTACCTCCGCCGATTTCAGCATCGCGTAGAGCTCGGGAATAGATTTCTCCATCCCTTGCATATTATAGTTCATCACGAAGCCTTTGCAGCTTGGTGGCAGTGATTGAAGAACCCTGTCAATAACACTCTCAGGTGGAAGGAAAATTCCCAATTGAGTCAAGTGGTCAGGATATCCAGACATTTTGAGTATGTGTTCACTGACAGAATTATTCTCCTCCATCTTGCAGCTATAGAACTTGTTGGATACTTCATATCTCTCAACCCGGGAATTAGCTTGAAATATCAACTTCAGCTCCTGGAACATCTGATATGCTCCATGACGTTCAAAATGTCGTTGAAGTCCGGGTTCTAAGCCGTAAATCATGGCACACTGAACTATTCAGTAGTCATCACTTCACGCTTGCCAGATGTTCATAGCATCTAGGTTAGAGGGAGCGGGTGGGTCACCAAGCGGTGCATCAAGGACATAATTCTTCTGTGCAGCAATGAGGATAATCCTCAAGTTACGGACCTAGTCTGTGTAGTTGCTGCCATCATCTTTCAACTTACCTTTCTCTAGGAACGCATTAAAATTCAAGGGAATGGTAGCACGGGCCATTGATCTACAACATAGATATGAAAATACTATTAAGACTAAGTTCATGATAAATTAAGTTCAGTTAATCAAATTACTAAAGAACTCCCACTTAAATCAATATCACTCAGGTTATCTAAGTGATACACGAGCCAAATCAACTAAACCATGTCTGATCATCATGTGAGATGGAGTAGTCATCAATGGTGAACATCTCTATGTTGATCATATCTACTATATGATTCATATTCGACCTTTCGGTCTCCAGTGTTCTGAGGCCATGTCTGTACATGCTAGGCTCGTCAAGTTTAACCCAAGTATTCCGCGTGCATAAAACGTCTTACACCCGTTGTATGTGAACATAGAGTCTACCACACCCGATCAACACATGGTGTTTCGAAGCGACGAACTGTAGCAATGGTGCATACTCAGGGAGAACACTATTATCTTGAAATTTAGTGAAGGGATCATCTTATAATGGTACCGTCGTTCTAAGAAAAATAAGATGCATAAAGGATAAACATCACATGCAATCAAAATATGTGACATGATATGGTCATAATCATCTTGTGCTTTTGATCTCCATCTCCAAAGCATCGTCATGATCTCCATTGTCACCGGCTCGACGCCTTGATCTCCATCGTAGCATCGTGATGATCTCGCCAACTATTGCTTTTAAGACTATTGCTAACTCATAGCGATAAAGTAAAGCAATTACATGATGCTTGCATTTCATACAATAAAGAGACAACCATAAGGCTCCTGCCGGTTGCCGATAATTTACAAAACATGGTCATATCATACAATAACGTATAACTCATCACGTCTTGACCATATCACATCGCAACATGCCCTGCATAAACAAGTTAGATGTCCTCTACTTTGTTGTTGCAAGTTTTACGTGGCTGTTACGGGCTTCTAGAAAGAATTGTTCTTATACCTACAGCACAAAACCACAACGGTAATTTATCAAGTTTGCTGCTTTTAGCCTTTAACAAGGATCGGCCGTGCCAGAATTGGATTCAACCAAAGTAGGAGAAACAGACACCCGCCAGCCACCTTTATGCAAAACAAGTTGCATGTCTGTCGGTGGAACCGGTCTCATGTACGTGGACATGTAAGGTTGGTCCGGGCCATTTCATCTTACAATGCCGCCGAATCAAAATAAGACGTTGGTGGTAAGCAGTATGACGATCACCTCCGACAAATCTTTGTGTTCTACTCGTGCAAAACATCTACGCATAGACCTGGCTCTTGATGCCACTGTCGGGATACGTTGCATGGAAAACAAGAATATTCTACACACACGCACTGATCTATCCATGGAGATTCATAGCAATGAGGGGTATAGTGTATCTACGTACCCTTGTAGACCGTAAGAGGAAGCGTTTCACAACGCTGACGATGTAGCCGAACTTCTTAGTGCTTCAGCCGATCATGTACCAAACGCATGACACCTCCGCGTTCTGCACATGTTCAACTCGGTGACGCCCCTCGCCTTCTTGATCCATCAAGACGTCGAGGTAGTAGATGATTTTTGTCAGCACGACGGCGTGGTGACGGTGATGGTGAAGTGATCTCCGCAGGGCTTCGCCTAAGCACTACGAAAATATGACCGGGAGAGTAAACGGTGCACGGGGGCGCCACACACGGCTAAGACAATGTTGTGTGTTGTTGTGGCGCCCCCTCCCCACATATATATAGGTGGGAGGGAGGGAGGAGCAGCCATAGGAGGCGCCCAAGCGCACCAGCTCCTTGTGGCTGGTGTGTTCCCTCTCTTTTCCCATAAGGCCCATAACTTTTGTCGGGGGTGCCCGAAACACCTTCCGGTGACCCGATAAGTACCTGGTACCCTCCAGAACACTTCCAGTGTCCGAATACCATCGTACTAAATATCAATCTTTACCTCTCGACCATTTCGATACTACTCTTCATGTCCATGATCTCATCGGGGACTCCAAACAATATTCGGTCACCAAATCACATAACTCATATAATACTATATTATCAACGAACGTTAAGCCTGCGATCCCTATGGGTTTGAGAACTATGTAGACATGACCAAGACACCTCTCCGGTCAATAACCAATAGCGTAACCTGGATGCCCATATTGGCTCCTACATTTTCTTTGAAGATCTTTATCGGTCCAATCGTTATGACAACATACACAATTCCTTTTGTCCGTCGGTATGTTACTTGCCCGAGATTCGGTCGTCGGTATCTCTATAGTCTATACCTACTTCAATCTGGTTACCGGCAAGTCTCTTTACTCGTTACGTAATACATCATCCCGAGACTAACTTCAATAGTCATTTTCTTGCAAGGATTATTATGATGTGTATTACCGAGAGGGCCCAGAGATACCTCTACGATACTCGGAGTGACAAATCCTAATCTCGATTCATACCAACCCAACAAAACACCTACGGAGATACCTGTAGAGCATATTTATAATCACCCAGTTACATTGTGATGTTTGATAGCACACAAGGCATTCCTCCGGTATCTGGGAGTTGCATGATCTCATAGTCAAAGGAATATGTATTTGACATACATGAAAGCAGTAGCAATAAACTGTACGATCAGATGCTAAGATAACGCAGGGGTCTTGTCCATCACATCCTTCGCATAATGATGTGACCCCGTTATCGAATGACAACTCATGTCCATGCTTATGAAACCTTAACCATCTTTGATTAATGAGCTAGTCTAGTAGAGGCTTACTAGGGACACAGTATTTGTTTATGTATTCACACATGTATTTAGGTTTCTGGTCAATAAAATTCTAGCATGACTAATAAACCTTTATCATGAATAAGGAAATATAAAATAATAACAAATTTATTATTGCCTTTAGGGCATATTTCCATCAACCTTCTGTAGCTATCTATGCTCTTCTTCTCTCAAACTCTATTCATGCTACATCACAAAATTTGAACGAGGCATTTTCGGATCCTCCGGGTGAGGAGCACTTGGAACCACCGATCCGTCAAGGGCTGACCTCCAAAACCTTCTAGTGAATATCGATCAGATCAAAACACTAACCACTAGATTGATCTAGGTTTTCACTCGGTGTCTCCGATTAGAACGATTTGGTCTCACCAAGTTGCGGCAACTTCAAGCAGTTTAGCATCTTGGTGGAACCGAGCAGTTCCACTCGGTGTCGCGCGGTCCGTCATTTTGAAATTTCTTCAAAATCACGAGCCCGTGATACGTCTCCAACGTATCTATAATTTTTGATTGTTCCATGCTATTATTTATAATGTTTTGGATGTTTAATGGGCTTTGTCATACACTTTTATATCATTTTTGGGACTAACCTACTAACCCAAATGCCCAATCCAGATTGTTGTTTTTTACCTATTTCAGGGTTTTGCAGAAAAGGAATATCAAACGGAGTCCAAACAGAATGAAACCTCAGGGAGAGATATTTTTGGAGAAAATCATGCACGGGAGACTTGAGAACCACGTCAGAGGAGCCACGAGGTGCCCACGAGGGTGGGGGCGCGCCCCCCTGCCTCGTGGGGCCCTTGTGATTCCCCCGGTGTCCTCCTTCCTCCTATATAAGTCTACGTACCCCAAAACCACCAGCAACAGAGAGAAAACCCTAATTCCACCGCCGTAACCTTCTGTTCCCGTGAGATCCCATCTTGGAGCCTGTTCCGGAGCTCCGCCGGAGGGGGGATCCATCACGGAGTGCTTCTACATCATCATCATCGCCCTCACCATGAGTTGTGAGTAGTTTACCACAGACCTTCGGGTGCATAGCTAGTATCTAGATGGCTTATTCTCTCTCTGGATCTCAATACAAAGTTCTCCTCGATCTTCGAGGAGATCTATTCGATGTAATCTCTTTTTGCGGTGTGTTTGTTGAGATCCGATGAATTGTGAGTTTATGATCAAGATTATCTATGAGAAATATTTGGTTATTTTCTCAACTCTTTATGTGTGCTCATAATATCCTTGCAAGTCTCTTCGAATGATTGGTTTGGTTTGGCCTAGTAGATCTATAGTTCTTGCAATGGGAGAAGTGCTTGGCTTTGGGTTCAATCTTGCGGTGTCCTTTCCCAGTGACAGTACAGGCAGCAAGGCACATATTGTATTGTTGCCATCGAGGATAAAAAGATGGGTTTTATATCATATTGCTTGAGTTTATCCCTCTACATCATGTCATCTTGCTTAAGGCGTTACTCTGTTCTTATGAACTCAATACACTAGATGCATGCTGGAAAGCGGTCGATGTGTGGAGTAATAGTAGTAGATGCAGGCAGGAGTCGGTCTACTTGTCTCGGACGTGATGCCTACATACAATGATCATGCCTAGACAGTCTCATAATTATTCGCTTTTCTATCAATTGCTCGACAGTAATTTGCTTACCCGCCGTAGAATATCGCTATCATGAGAGAAGCCACTAGAGAACACTATGGCCCCTGGGTCTATTCTGAACATATCAATCTACATGTACTTTATTTTTTTCACTTTTACTTTTTGTTCTTATAAACAAAAATACCAAAAATATAAACTATCATATCTATCAGATATCACTTTCGTAAGTGACCGTAAAGGGATTGACAACCCCTTATCGCTTTGGCTGCGAAGTTCTTATTTGTGTGTGCAGGTGCGAGGGACTCGCGCGTCGTCTCCTACTGGATTGATTCCTTTGTTCTCAAAAACTGAGGGAAATACTTACGCTACTGTGTTGCATCTCCCTTTCCTCTTCGAGGGAATACAATGCAAGCTCGAGAAGTAGCAAGAAGAATTTCTGGCGCCGTTGCCGAGGAGGCTTACGCAAAAGTCATATACCAAGTACCTATCACAAACCCGTATCCTTCGCATTACATTTTTTGTCTCTCGTTTTCCTCTCCCCCACTTCACCCTTGCCGTTTTATTTGCCCTTCTTCTGCCATGTGTTTATCGTTCGCTTGCTTCTTGGTTGCTTCTGTGTGTTGGATTGCTTGCTTGTCACTATGGCTCAGAACAATACCAAATTGTGTGACTTCTCCAATACCAACAATAATGATTTTATTAGCACTCCGATTGTCCAATTACCGATGCTGAATCTTGTGAGATCAATGCTGCTTTGTTGAATCTTGTCATGAAAGATCAATTCTCCGGCCTTCCTAGTGAAGATGCCGCTACCCATCAGAACAACTTTGTTGATTTGTGTGATATGCAAAAGAAAAGGGATACGGATAACGATATTGTTAAATTGAAGTTATTTTTGTTTTCACTAAGAGATCGTGCTAAAACTTGGTTTTCCTCTTTGCCTAGAAATAGTATTGATTCGTGGAATAAGTGCAAAGATGCTTTTATGTCTAAGTATTTCTCTCCTGCTAATATCATCTCTCTTTGAAACGATATTATAAACTTTAAGCAACTAGATCATGAGCATGTTGCACAAGCTTGGGAAAGAATGAAACTAATGATACGTAATTGCCCTACACATGGTTTGAATCTATGGATGATTATTCAGAACTTTTATACCGGCTTGAATTTTGCTTCTAGAAATCTTTTAGACTCGGCCGCAGGAGGCACTTTCATGGAAACTACCTTAGGAGAAGCTACGAAACTCCTAGATAATATTATGGTTAATTATTCTCAATGGGACACCGAAAGATCTACTAGTAAAAAAGTGCATGCTATTGAAGAAATTAGTGTTTTGAGTGGAAAGATGGATGAACTTATGAAATTATTTGCTGCTAAGAGTGCTTCTTCTGATCCTAATGATATGCCTTTGTCCACTTTGATTGAAAATAACAATGAATCTTTGGATGTGAATTTTGTTGGTAGGAATAATTTTGGTGACAATGCTTATAGAGGGAATTTTAATCCTAGGCCTTTTCCTAGTAATTCCTCTAATAATTATGGTAATTCCTACAACAACTCTTATGGAAAGATGCCTTCTGAATTTGAAACTAGTGTTAAGGATTTTATGATCTCGCAAAAGAATTTCAATGCTATGCTTGAAGAGAAATTGCTTAAGATTGATAAATTGGCTAGAAGTGTGGATAGAATTACTCTTGATGTTGATTCTTTGAAACTTAGATCTATCCCACCTAAGCATGATATCAATGAGTCTCTCAAAGCCATGCGAATTTCCATTGATGAATGCAAAGAAAGAACCGGTAGGATGCGTGCTAAAAGGGAGAATTATATTAAAGCGTGTTCTTCTAGTTATCATGGAAATAAAGATGAAGATCTGAAAGTTATTGATGTGTCTCCTATTAGATCCTTGTTTTCTAGTATAAATCTTGATGAAGATAGGATTGTAGATGATTCTGCTTTAAGGTGTCCCAATGATTCGGAGTTTTGAGATCTTGATGCTAAAATTGTTAAAAGTGGGAGTGAAGAGATTAAAACTTTGCATAGTGATGAACCCACTACTTTGGATTTCAAGGGATTCAATTATGATAATTGTTCTTTGATTGATTGTATTTCCTTGTTGCAATCCGTACTAAATTCTCCGCATGCTTATAGTCAAAATAAAGCTTTCACAAAACACATAGTTGATTCTTTGATGCAATCTTATGAAGAAAAACTTGAGTTAGAAGTTTCTATCCCTAGAAAGCTTTATGATGAGTGGGAACCTACTATTAAAATAAAAATAAAAGATCATGAATGCTATGCTTTGTGTGATTTGGGTGCAAGTGTCTCCACTATCCCAAAAACTTTGTGTGATTTGCTAGGATTCCGTGAGCTTGATGATTGTTCTTTAAATTTGCATCTTGCGGATTCCACTATTAAGAAACCTATGGGAAGAATTAATGATGTTCTTATTGTTGCCAGTAGGAATTATGTGCCCGTAGATTTCATTGTTCTTGATATAGATTGCAATCCTTCATGTCCTATTATTCTTGGTAGACCTTTCCTTAGAACGATTGGTGCAATTATTGATATGAAGGAAGGAAATATTAGATTCCAATTTCCGTTAAGGAAAGGCATGGAACACTTTCCTAGAAAGAAAATCAAATTACCATATGAATCTATTATGAGAGCTAGTTAAGGATTGCCTTCGAAGGATGGCAATACCTAGATCTATCTTGTATTGTGCCTAGCTAGGGGCATAAAACGATAGCGATTGTTGGGAGGCAACCCAATTTTATATTTTTTTTTGCTGCTGTTAGGGAATAAATATTGCATCTAGCTTCTGTTTAGATGTGGTTTCATGTTTTGTTTAGTGTTTGTGCCGAGTAGAACCTTTGGGAAGACTTGTGTGAAGTTTATGTGATCTTGCTGTGAAAAACAGAATCGTTAGCCCTCGCTAGAACGGTCATCAGATTTTACTGGAGCGTGCAATTTATTTCATTTTTGCAGATGATTAATAGACAAATTCCTCACATTTACCAATTTATTTTGAATTTTTTTGATTTATAGAAGTATGTGAAACCTGCAGATTAGTACAGACTGTTCTGTTTTGACAGATTCTGTTTTTCGTGTGTTGTTTGCTTATTTCAATGCATCTATGAGTAATATTGTGAAGTATGAACCATAGAGAAGTTGGAATACAGTAGTTTTAACACCAATATAAACAAAGAATGAATTAATTGCAGTACCTTTGAGTAGTGGTTTGCTTTCTTATACTAACGGAGCTCACGAGAATTTTTGTCTAAGTTTTGTGTTGTGAAGTTTTCATGTTTTGAGTATTGCTTTGATGGAATATGGAACAAAGAGTAGCAAAGGCCTAAGCTTGGGGATGCCCATGGCACCCCAAGTAAAATTCAAGGACAATCAAAAGCCTAATCTTGGGGATGCCCCGGGAAGGCATCCCCTCTTTCGTCTTCATCCATCGGTAACTATACTTGGAGCTATATTTTTATTCACCACATGATATGTGTTTTGCTTGGAGCGTCTTCTATAATTTGAGTCTTTGCTTGTTAGTTTGCCACAATTATCCTTGCTGTACACACCTATTTGAGAGAGTTAAATATGTCCTAGGAATTGATAGAACACTCTATGTGCTTCACTTATATCTTTTGAGTTGAATAGTTTTGCTCTAGTGCTTCACTTATATCTTTTAGAGCACGGTGGTGGTAATATTTTGAAGAAATTTTTGAAATCTCATGCTTCACTTATATCCATTCGAGAGTCTATTAAAATAGCATGGTAATGTGTTTAGGCTATAAAACTAGTCTTCACATGATAGACATCCAATATCAATGTAGTAAAAACTTTCACACTAAGTGCATTGAATATGATGAGATGTTGGATGCTTGATAATTGTTTTGAGGTATGAGGATAGTGATATTAGAGTCATGCTAGTGGAGTTATTATGAAATTGAGAAATGCTTGTGTTAAGGTTAGTGATTCCCTTAGCATGCACGTATGGTGAACTGCTATGTGATGAAGTTAGAGCATGAGGTATTTGTAAAGTGCCAACCTTTGTGCGGAGGTCAGGGGCGCGCGATGGTTAACTCCTACCAACCTCCCCCCTAGGAGCATGCGTTGATTGCTTTGTTTTGATGACTCGTAGATTTTTGCAATAAGTATATGAGTTCTTATGACTATTGTTGAGTCCATGGATTATACGCACACTCACCCTTTCACCATTGCTAGCCTCTCTTGTACCGCACAACTTTCGCCGGTACCATAAACCCACTATATATCCTTCCTCAAAATAGCCACCATATTATTCCTCAGAATATCTACCATACCTACCTATCATGGCCTTTCCATAGCCATTCCGAGATATATTGCCATGCAACTTTCCACCGTTCCGTTCATATGACACGCATCATATTGTCATATTGCCATGCATAATCATGTAGTTGACATCGTATTTGTGGCAAGGCCGCCATGCATAATTTTTCATATATGTCACTCTTGATTCATTGCACATCCTGGTACACTGTCGGAGGCATTCATATAGAGTCATACTTTGTTGTAGTATCGAGTTGTCAATCAATAAAGTGTGATGATCATCATTATTAGAGCATTGTCCCATGTGAGAAAAGGCCAATTAAAAAAAGAGATGGCCCAAAAAAATTGAGAGGGGCTAATAAAAAAAGAGAAAGCCCCTCCAAAAAATGAGAGAAAAGAGAGAAGGGACAATTGCTACTATCTTTTTTGTAACGCGCGGGTAATCACGCTACAGTAATTCCCTGCTGATGATGCCACGTCATCGTGTTACTGTTGATAACATCACGCTAATCGAAAACCCCGTTCGAAATAAGAACCCGAAAAAGAAATAAACAATATAAGTTTTTGAAATGTTTAAATTAAATTGTTCGGGCGGTGCTAAAAATTGCAAGATCAATTATGGTGTAGTTATTACAGTTACTAAAAGTGCCTAAGTATTTTAAATAAAATAATACAGAAAAGGAGAAGTAAATAAAAAGAAAGAAAGAGCAAAAAGAAAACCCCAGGCCTACTAGGCCTCGGCCCACTACCCCCGGCCTATAACTCCCCTCCCCCAAGTCCAAAAAATCACCACCCACCGACAGAACCCCTCCCCACGAAAAATATCCCCTCCCCCCTCTCCCCCGATTGGATCGGGATCGAGATGAGGAGGCCACTGCTCGATCACGTCGCGGGCGCTCCCTCCACGCCGCTCGACGCCTCGCCGCCCCGGCCATCGATCGCCGCCGACTGGAGCTGCCTCGCCACCGTCTCCGTCGCCATCGGACTGCCGCCTCGACCCCACTGCCCTTTCCCTACAACGCCCGTGAGCGCTCACCTCCCCTCTCTGCTCCCCGTTCGGTGCTGCGCGCTACACTGCCGCGGCTCTGCTCCTGCGACGCTCGCCGCCCGCGCTTCCCCGCAGCCTACCACGCCCGCAAGTGCCGCACTCCCGCCGTGGTCACGCTCGCCGCCGCCTTGGGATATCGCCCCCCC
>LR738711.1:238703416-238778192 GCA_902687465.1 Secale cereale | reverse complement strand
TCCCAGACCACCGGCCTCCCCAGGCCTGTCGCCTCTGTCGCCCGGCCAGCGCGGCCCCTGCCGCCGGCGCGTCGTCCGCCCCTCTCCGACCACGCCAGCCCGCCGCCTTGGCCACTGCGGCTGGCTCGGGCCGCCGACGCCCTCCGCCCTGGCCGGCGCTCCCCTCCGCCCTGGCCGGCGCTCTCCTCTGCCCCGGCCGGCGCTCGGTGGCAACCGCCCATCGCTCCTTCCGAGCCGCGCCGCCGTGAAGCTCCGCCTGCGGCCGCGCCGCACCCACTGTTCTTGCGCGCCCCGCCTCACCTAGCTTGCCTCGCCGCCACCTGCCGGACCGGCCCCCGCCGCGCCCCGACGGCCGCGCCGCTGGTCTCGCCCGAGGCCAGCACCGGCTCGCCCCCATCGGGCGCTCGTGGGCGTGCCATGTGCCCAAAAACCAAACGCCCGTTAAGCCCTCCCGGGGCCAATGGCAAGGGGGCCCCACGCCCCAGAAAAAAAAAGAAAAAAAGAATTAAAACTAATAATTAATTAATTAATTAATTAATTATAATTGATTAATTAAACATAATTAATTCTGTTAATTAACTATTAAACCTAATTAACCTACTAACTAATCTAACCAGACAATTAGTTAGTTGTTAGTCAATGACAGGTGGGTCCCACTGGACCCACAGGTCAGGTTTGACTCCAGTCAACCACACTGTTGACTGCTGATGTCACATCTACGTCATGCTGATGTCACCCCGTACTATTCTGGATAATGTTAGTTTTAAATAAATAAATAATTCTGGAATATTGTTAAAACTTTGAAAAATCATATAAAGTAAACCGTAACTCGGATGAAAATACTTTATATATGAAAGTTGCTCAGAATTTCGAGATGCATCCGAATACGCAGACCGTTCGTCCACCACACATCCCTAGCATACCGAACCCGCAACTTTCCCCCTCCGTTTCATCCGCCCGAAAACGCGAAACACCAGGAATACTTTCCTGGATGTTTCCCCCCTTCGTCAGTATCACCCGATACTGCGTTAGGGCACACTTAGCACCGTTACATGTCATGTCATGCATCGTCATGCATCTGTTTGTATTGTATTCACTGTTTCTTCCCCCTCTTCTCTCCGGTAGACTACGAGACCGACGCTGCTGCTGCCCCGATCGACTACGGTGTTGACGACCCCACTTTGGCTGCCGAGCTTACAGGCAAGCCCCCCCCCCCTTGATCACCAGATATCGCCTACTCTTCTCTCTACTGCTTGCATTAGAGTAGTGTAGCATGTTACTGCTTTCGATACTCCTATTCTGCTGTGTAGCCTGTCATTATTGCTACCACTTTTGATACTTTACCTGCAATCCTAAATGCTTAGTATAGGATGCTAGTATTCCATCTGTGGCCCTACACCCTTGTCCGTCTGCCCTGCTATTCTATCGGGCCGTGATCACTTGGGGGTGATCACGGGTATATACTACATACACTTATACATGATACTTGATGTGACTAAAGTCGGGTCGGCTCGTTGAGTATCCGCGGTTGATTCACGGATTGGGGGCTGAAAGGACATACTTTCCCGACGGCCCTCTGTGTGGATCTTTGTGGCGGAGCGACAGGGCAGGTTGAGACACCTAGGAGACAGGTGGCCTGGCCCTGGTCGTTGTTCGCGGTTATTTCATAATAACACGCTTAACGAGTTTGGATATTTGATCTGAGTCTGGCCATTTGGTCTATACGCACTAGCCAGCTGCGTGGGAACAGTAATGGGCACTCGACGTCGTGGTATCAGCCGAAGCCTTTTTGACGTCAGTGACTTAGCGGCGCGCGCCGGATTGGACTGGAAAGCCTACTCTGGTATTAGGAGAGGCTAGGTCTGCTTACCGGCCTCCCTCGCAACGCGCAGGTGTGCATTGGGCGATGGGCCCAGACCCCCGTGCGCTTAGGGTTTAGACCGGCGTGCTGACCTCTCTGCTGTGCTTAGGTAGGGCTGCGACGTGTTGATCTTCCGAGGCCGGGCATGACCCTAGAAAGTGTGTCCGGCCAAATGGGATCAAGCGTGCTGGGTTATGTGGTGCACCCCTGCAGGGAAGTTAATCTATTCGAGTAGCCGTGTCCCTCGGTAAAAGGACGACCCGGAGTTGTATTCCGACCTCATGATAACTAGAACTGGACACTTGATAAAACACACCCAGATGAGTTCTAGGTATAACTCGGTGGTTGCTCTCTCACAGGGTGATGTGCGGGAGGATCGCCGAGTAGGATTATGCTATTCGATGTTACTTGGTGAACTTACCATCTATTCTCTTCTACTGCTGCAAGATGGAGGCTGCAAGAAGCGTAGTCTTCGTTTGGATTAGCTATCCCCCTCTTATTCCCGCTTGCTGCAGTTCAGTCCACCGATACTACCCATATCATTGTTACCATTGCATGTGTAGTATAGATCCTTGCTTGCGAGTACTTTGGATGAGTACTCACGGTTGCTTTGCTCCCCCTTTTCCCCCTTCTGTTCCTTCTTCTCGGATGATGCAACCAGATGGTGGAGCCCAGGAGCCAGACGCCACCTACGACGACTCCTACGACACCGGAGGCGCCTACTACTACGTGCAGTCTGCCGACGACGACCAGGAGTAGTTAGGAGGATCCCAGGCAGGAGGCCTGCTCCTCTTTCGATCTGTATCCCAGTTTGTGCTAGCCATCTTATGGCACCTTGTTTAACTTTATGTCTATACTTAGATATTTGTTGCTTCCGCTGACTTATCTATGATCGAGCACTTATATTCGAGCCCTCGAGGCCCCTGGCTTGTAATATGAAGCTTGTATGACTTATCTTACTTTTAGAGTTGTGTTGTGATATCTACCAGTGAGTCCCTGATCTTGGACGTACACATTTGCGTGCATGATTAGTGTACGGACAAATCGGGGGCGTCACATTTTTCCACACTTATGCTTCAAAGTAGCACCATGTTCTTCATGATAGAGAGTCTAATGTTTAGTCACTTTCATATACTAGTGGGAATTTTCATTATAGAACTTGGCTTGTATATTACAACGATGGGCTTCCTCAAATGCCCTAGGTCTTCGTGAGCGAGCAAGTTGGATGCACACCCACTAGTTTCTTTTGATGAGCTTTCATACATATTTAGCTCTAGTGCATCCGTTGCATGGCAATCCCTACTCACTCACATTGATATCTATTGATGGGCATCTCCATAGCCCGTTGATACGCCTAGTTGATGTGAGACTATCTCCCTCCTTTTGTCTTCTCCACAACCACCTCTATTCCACCCATAGTGATATGTCCATGGCTCACGCTCATGTATTGCATGAAATTTGAAAGGTTTGAAAGAATAGAGTATGAAAACAAGTGCTTGGCCGAAATCGGGGTTGTGCATGATATGAATATTTTGTGTGATGAAGAGGGAGCATAGCCAAACTATATGACTTTGTCGGGATAACTTTCTTTAGCCATAGTATTTTGAGAAGACATGATTGCTTTGTTTGTATGCTTGAAGTACTACTATTTCTTATGTCAATATAGACTTTTATATTGAGTCTTTCAGATCTGAACATTCATGCCACAATTAAGAGAATTACATTAAAAAACTATGTTGGTTAGCATTCCACATAGAAAATTATGTTTTTATCATTTACCTACTCGAGGATGAGCAGGAATTAAGCTTGGGGATGCTTGATACGTCTCCAACGTATCTATAATTTTTTTATTGTTCCATGCTATTATTTATAATGTTTTGCATGTTTAATAGGCTTTGCCATACACTTCTATATCATTTTTGGGACTAACCTACTAACCCAAAGGCCCAGTTCAGATTGCTGTTTTTTGCCTGTTTCAGGGTTTTGCAGAAAAGGAATATCAAACGGAGTCCAAACGGAATGAAACCTTCGGGAGAGATATATTTGGAGAAAATCACGCACGGGAGACTTGAGAACCATGTCAGGGGAGCCACGAGGTGCCCACGGGGGTGGGGACGCGCCCCCCTTCCCAGGGTGCGCCCCTAGCCTCGTGGGGCCCTCGTGAGTCCCCTAGTGTCCTCCTTCCTCCTATATAAGTCTACGTACCCCGAAACCATTAGCAACAGAGAGAAAACCCTAATTCCACCGTTGTAACCTTCTGTTCCCGTGAGATCCCATCTTGGAGCCTGTTCCGGAGCTCCGCCGGAGGGGGCATCCATCACGGAGTGCTTCTACATCATCATCATCGCCCTCACCATGAGTTGTGAGTAGTTTACCACAGACCTTCCGGTCCATAGCGAGTATCTAGATGGTTTCTTCTCTCTCTGTGGATCTCAATACAAAGTTCTCCTCGGTCTTCAAGGAGATCTATTCGATGTAATCTCTTTTTGCGGTGTGTTTGTCGATATCCGATGAATTGTGAGTTTATGATCAAGATTATCTATGACAAATATTTGGTTCTTTTCTGAACTCTTTATGTGTGCTCATAATATCGTTGCAAGTCTCTTCGAATTGTTGGTTTGGTTTGGCCTACTAGATCTATAGTTCTTGCAATGGGAGAAGTGCCTGGCTTTGCGTTGAATCTTGCGGTGTCCTTTCCCAGTGACAGTAGGGGCGGCAAGGCACGTATTGTATTGTTGCCATCGAGGATAAAAAGATGGGGTCTACATCATATTGCTTGAGTTTATCCCTCTACATCATGTCATCTTGCTTAAGGCGTTACTCTGTTCTTATGAACTCAATACACTAGATGCATGCTGGATAGCGGTCGATGTGTGGAGTAATAGTAGTAGATGCAGGTAGGAGTCGGTCTACTTGTCTCGGACGTGATGCCTATATACAATGATCATGCCTAGATAGTCTCATAATTATTCGCTTTTCTATCAATTGCTCGACAATAATTTGTTTACCCGCCGTAGAATATCGCTATCATGAGAGAAGCCACTAGAGAACACTATGGCCCCCGGGTCTATTCTCAACATATCTATCTACATCTACTTAACTTTTTCCGCTTTTACTTTCTGTTCTTATAAACAAAAATACCAAAAATATAAACTATCATCTCTATCAGATCTCACTTTCGTAAGTGACCGTAAAGGGATTGACAACCCCTTATTGCGTTGGCTGCGAAGTTCTTATTTGTTTGTGTAGGTGCGAGGGACTCGCGCGTGGTCTCCTACTGGATTGATACCTTGGTTCTCAAAAACCGAGGGAAATACTTATGCTACTGTGCTGCATCTCCCTTTCCTCTTCGAGGGAATACAACGCAAGCTAGAGAAGTAGCAGCCCACGCACCCATTGCTGCAGCTCTAGGTTTCCGATCGTCGTAGTCTCCACCTGTGCGCCGTCATCGCAGGTCTCCGTGCAGTCAACAGAAATCCCCTCCGCTATTGCTGCCGTAGCGAGCCATCACCAAGTTAGGGTATGGTTCGAACCCTTTGTGCAAACTCCTTTATTCGGTTCAATGCACAAAGTTATTGTATGTATTCTTGTCACGATTGAAATCTTCCAATCCACACAAAAGTTCCTTTACAATATATTTGATGCAAAATCTTAGGGTTAGGTTTCCGCCAATCTCATCTCGGACCGACCGAAATAAAGTTTTGGTCCGACCGATTGGCCCTGGGCATTGCACTAAGTACAACTTGGTCTGACCGAAACTTACTGATGGGTGAGACCGAAAGCAATTTCTCAGTGAAACCCAAGCATCTCAGAATCACCGAACTGCAACTCGGTCTGACAAAAACTACATGTTTATGCTTTGGTGTCACCGAGATTATCATATCGGTAGCTCCGAAATGCTTTTTGCAGAAAACTAAAGTTAAGATTTTGGTCTCATATTTTGCAAAAACCAGCTGTCTTTTGTGATGCTCATGCTCTCTACCCATATCCATCTATTGACAGGGTCAGTTTGCATAACTGTCTGAAGCAAGTGATAGTCAGAACAAATCATAGGAATAGGTCAACCTCAGTCAGGGCACTAGTCCCAACATCAGCTATGATGATGGCAGTAGAAGCACTCCTAGCAACTTGCCAAAAGCTGCTACCAGACAGAGGAAGAAGAAGGATTCTGACAGTGAAGATGAGGATTTTGTTGTTGAGGAAGAGGTAACTTCCAAGAAGAATGTCCTTAGGAAGGAATATGCTACAGCTGCCTTCACCAATCCAGGACTTCAAAAGAAACCTCGTTCCAAGAGAGCTCCCATGTCCAAAGTAAGAAAATCAACTACTACACACGAGACTATGGAGTTCACACTTGAGCCCAAAGAGGAAGATGAAGCTGATGGTGGAAATAAGAAAAGGAAAGAGAGAGTCAATAAGACTACTGTAGAGTTATTGGTAGACCATCCATGATGAGGGATGATGATGAGGTGGAGGAGGGGGAAGCTGAAGCACCACCTTCCAAGTCTTACAAATTGATGGCAGATGCCATTAAGACTGGTGCTCCTCCCTCCAAGACCAAGAGAGTTTCAAAGGTGTCTGCTCTCAAGACTTTACCTCCAAAGAGATCCTCCAGGAACATTCCTACTAGATAGAAGAACAAGGTCCCACTGCCAGAAGTCCAAGAGGATAATGAACCACAAGTGCTTAGAAAGTTAAAACCAAATATTCCAGACCACAATGATGATCATCCAGTTGCTGAGAACATGAAACTAAGATAAGATGCAGGCCTGAGATTGTGGAGAAAGAATGATCTATATGACACAAGGAGGAGGACTGTTGTTGACTACCGTTTCCACGCTAGAGAACAACATGACTTCTATGAGACTGTGTTTCTTGACAAGAAGCCCATTGTGTGTGACATGAAATGGGTGGACTGGGATTACATTGATGCTAATAAAGAGTTCTTTCCCCATGCTCATGAGAGCTTCAAGTTGAATGAAGTTGATGATTTTGTTGGACAAGAGCTCACCAAGTGGAATGATGAGATGATTATGCAGTTTTACTCCACTTCACACTCCTATCCAGATGGGAAGATGGTGTGGATGACTAAGGGCACCAGGTACCTGTCATCAATCTCTGAGTGGGCCGATCTCATCAATGCTCCAAAGGAAGAAGATGATCTTGATGTGTATAGCAAACCCAGGAAGGATCACAATTCTATGGCTCACATGTATAAGCCTATTCCTAACCAAGCTCTAGAGACTCACAAATTTGGATCCATCTACTATCTGCTTGCTGGTTTGGGCACTATCAACACTACACTAAGGCATACCCTCTTGCCCAAGTCTGGAGATCACAGAATGATACGTGGCCATTCCATCAATTTGCTACACTTGTTTGATATTCCCAAAAGGTTCAAGGTCATGAATTTGATAGTTGAGACAGTCAAAAGGACAACAACTGACCATAAGAGGTCATGTCGATATGCTCCACATATTCAGATGTTGTTCAACTCCAAGGTTGGAACTGGAACATATCTACTTGACAAAGAGCATTTACCTCTTAGGCCAGATTTTGAGGGCAATGAAGTTGTCATGGATGCATCACATCCTACATCTGTTGAGGCCCAAGAGAAGATTGAGAAGGCAAAGGCTGCTAAAGCAGCAAAGGCAGCAAGTGCTCCAAATGCATCTATTGTGAATCTCAAGACCAAGCAAGATCAGCTAACATAACTGCTAGAAGCAACCCTGAGGATAGAGAAGAGTCTGGCCAACTTGACTAAGAATCAGGAGAGCTTAGAGAGGATTATGGAGGATAAAATGTAAAACCTTGATGTGAAGGTCACAGAGATTCAGACTATAGTTGAGAAGCTGAGAGATGATGCTCAGGACAATGATGAAAGACCTACAACAGACGGATTCCAGACAGTGCCAAGGGCACAAAGGTCTTTTGCTAAGCCATTTATAGATATGAGGCTTGCTCATTCTGCTCCTGCCACCACAGACCCAGTTGCTCCTCCGGTATCTACTCCACCAGCTCCTCAGACATCAGTTGAAGCCTTTGCATATGGACTCATCTCAATGCCGTCTATGCACACCGGAGCTACAAGACAGAAGACCACTTCAGAAGCTCCCAGAGATCATGCCTAGAGTGTCGTATAACACTATGCATTTTCAAACTTTTTGGTAACTTGTTGCCAAAGGGGAAGAAAGTGTATAGATTAATAGGCTGAGAGAGAGAGAGAGAGAGAGAGAGAGAGAGTTTTGCTTTTGTTGGTTTCTTTTTTGCCTTGTCACTTGCTACTTGCTTCTTTGGTTGGTTGTTTCTACTTTATGCTACTTGTGTTTTATGCTTGTGAGATACCTTATGTGACCATGTGTTTGATCATACTACACTTAATGTGTGCTTGCATGATTACCTCTATAAATGGTTGTGTATGATCAATCATTTTTAGCTTTGGTGATGAGGGCATGTTACTTCACTCTTATCATTTTATGCGCTCCACCAAGATGTATGTGACATGGAAGAGCGACCCATGATCCTAATCGATTGTGCATTTGCATTCAAATGCAAATTTTAAATAATGCACAAATTTAGGGGGAGCTCTTGCTTATCACATACTTCGCAAAGCGATGATGTATTTCATTCATATTATCATTTGTTGAAGCTTTGATCTATATGTTGTCATCAATTACAAAAAAGGGGGAGATTGAAAGTGCAACTAATCCTCGGGTGGTTTTGGTAATTTATAACAACATATAGCTCATTGAACTAATATCCATTCAAGTTTATTATTTCAGAAAGTTCAGTGAATGGCATGGCATGGACTAGAGATGTGGACCCCTCAAAATGCCAAGGACACATATTGGCAAAACCTCAAGACTCTTCATTTCTATTTCAGTGATCCAAGATCACATTGAGTCCATAGGAAAGCCAATACTATTAAAAGGAGATGAGGTGTTTCTTAATGGCTTGCTTGCTCAAATGCTTAGTGATATTGCTCCTAATCCCTCAACCACTTTCTCATTCCAAATATGACAAAACTCTAAACTCCAACTCAGCCCCACCGGTTCATCCTATCCGGAGCCACCAAGTTCATATGTCATAGCCACTGCCAGAAACCCTAACAATTTGGTTTCACCGATATAGAACTCGGTCTCACCGAGATGGCCTTGCCAACTCACTGTTATCAGTTGCAATTATTTCGGTCTCACCGAAATTGCAATCGGTCTCACCGAGATGGCTTGACCAATTCTGTGTTGCCCTATTGCTTCACTTCGGTCTCACCGAGTTGATGCAATTAGCACCACAGAGATGAGGTTTGCCCTAAGCCCTAGCACATCGGTCCCGCCGAGTTGTTCCAGTTGGTCCCACCGAGATTCCTAACGTTCACATTTTGAACTAAATCGGTCTCACCGAGTTCATCTATTCGGTCTGACCAAGTTGGGTCAATTTTGTGTAATGGTTGGATTTTGTGTGGATGTTATATATACCCCTCCACCCCCTTCTCCATTTGAGAGAGATCCATCAGAACGTGCCTACACCACCATCATACATTTTTTGAGAGAGAACCACCTACCCATGTGTTGAGATCAAGATTCAATTGTACCACAAGAATCTTGATTTCTAGCCTTCCCCAAGTTGCTTTCCACTCAAATCATCTTTCCACCATATCCAAATCAGTGAGAGAGAGTTGAGTGTTGGGGAGACTATCATTTGAAGCACAAGATCAAGGAGTTCATATCAACACACCATCTGCTACCTTTTGAAGAGTGATGTCTCCTAGATTGGTTAGGTGTCGCTTGGGAGCCTCCGTCAAGTTGTGGAGTCAAACCAAGAAGTTTAAGGGCAAGGAGATCGCCTACTTCGTGAAGATCTATCCGAGTGAGCCAAGTCCTTCGTGGGCGATGGCCATGGTGGTATAGACAAGGTTGCTTCTTCGTGGACTCTCTTTGGACTCGTGCAACTGTTACCCTTCATGGATTGAAGTCTCCATCAACTAAACGTACGATAGCACCACCTATCGGAACCACGCCAAAAATCTATGTGTCTTCATTGCGTTTGCACTCTCCAAACCTTCCCTTTATCTTCATATGCAATGCTTTACTTTCCGCCGCTACACTCTTAGAATTGCATGTGTAGGTTGATTGCTTGACTTGTGCTAGTTGCTAAAATCTGCCCACAACTAAAATTGGAAAATGTTAGATTTTTATTTAGTCAAGTAGTCTAATCCCCCTCTAGACCTACTTTCGATCCTACACATTTCCTACCAGTGATATGCAAGTCATATTCTTGTAGCAATAGAACCAATCTAATGAGTCTAGGTTTAGCATCTTTCTTTTCCATAAGGTATTTGATGACATCAATCAGTGTGAACAATAACTTTTGAATCGACAATGTTAGATCTGAATTTATCACATGCAAACACAACTACAGAAATTCTTTCTTAGTAGTAGCATAATTTCTTTGAGCATTGACTAGAGTTTTACTAGCATAATGGATACCATTTAATTTCTTATCAGCTCTTTGTCCTAGAACAACATCAACAACATAATCACTAGCATCACACATAATTTTAAAAGGCAAATTCCAATTAGGTGGTTAAACAATAGGTGCTGAGGTTGAGTATTTTAAGTCTTTCAAAAGCTTCTACACAATCATCATCAAAAACAAAATGGAATGTTTTTTTGCAAGAGATTAGTAAGAGGCCTAGAAATTTTAGAGAAGTATTTAATGAACCTCCTATAGAAACCAACATGACCAAGGAAACTTCTTATACCTTTAATATCTTTAGGGCATGGCATTTTCTCAATTGCATCAACTTTAGATTTGTCTACTTTAGTACCTCTTTTGGAGATTTTATGTCCCAAGACAATACCGTCGTTCACCATAAAGTGGCACTTCTACCAATTCAAGACAAGAATAGTTTCTTAACATCTCTGCAAAAATCGATCAAGGTTGCTTAAGAACTCATCAAAAGAAGTCCCATAAATAGAGAAATCATCCATGAAGACCTCAACAATCTTTTCACAAAAAAATAGACAATATAGTAGTCATACATTTTTGAAAGGTAACAGTGATTGCATAAACCGAAAGGCATACATCTATAAGCATAAGTTCCAAAAGGGCGAAAGTGGTTTTCTCTTGATCTTCCAGTAACACAGGTATTTGAGAAATGCCGGTATATCCATCAAGAAAGCAAAAATATGTGTGATGTGATAATCTTTCTAACATTTGATCAATAAATGGCAAGTGGTAATGATCTTTTCTAGTGGCTTTTTTAATTTTTTAAAATCAATTACCATCCTATAACCAGTTACAATTCTTTGTGGAATAAGCTCATTTTTATCATTAGGAACCATGGTAATACCTCCCTTCTCAGAAACACAATGAACATGACTTACCCACCTACTATCAACTATGGGATAAATTATACCTGCTTCTAGAAGTTTTAACATTTCAGTTCTTACAACATCCTTCATCTTAGGATTTAATCGTCATTGATGATCGACAACTGATTTAGCATCAGGCTCGATATTAATTTGGTGCTGACATAAAGTGGGACTAATGCACTTAAGATCATCAAGAGTATATCCAATAGTAGCACGTTGCTTTCTCGGAGTTTTTAGTAGTCTCTTTTCTTCATTCTCTGAGAGGTTAGCACTAATAATAACATGATATATCTTATATTCATCCAGATAAGCATATTTCAACGTATAAGGTCATTGTTTCAATTCAAACACACGATCACCTTTAGGTGGAGGAGGACCTTCAAGAGTTTCAATAGAAAAATTGTGTTTCAGGATAGGCGGTTGATCAAATAACATCTTATCTATTTTATTTCTTTCATTCATGTGCATACCATTTTTATGATCTAGCAAATATTGTTCTAACAAATTAGTAGGTGGTACGGCAATAGAAGTAAGACCAACAATTTCATCTTTACTAGGCAATTCCTTATCATGAGGTTATCTACGAAACTTGGAGAAATTAAACTCATGAGATATATCACCAAAGTTAGCGCTGATAGTTTCTTTAGCGCAGTCAATCTTAGCATTAATAGTATTCAAGAAAGATCTACCAAAAATATTGGGACAAAAATCATCTTGTGCTGAACCAAGAACTAGAAAATCAATAGGATATTTTATTTTCCACACAAGACTTCGGCATCTTTAACAATCCCAAGCGGCGTAATGGTATCTCTATTCGCAAGTTTAATAGTAACATCAATGTCTTCTATTTCAATAGGTGCAATATCATTCATAATTTCTTGATACAAGATAAACGTAATAGCACTCACGCTACCAATCAAATCACATAAGCCATGATAACAATGATCTCCTATCTTAATACAGACAACATGCATGCCAACACATGTTTATTCTTATCTTTATTATTTGGTTTAGCAATTCTTGCAGCCTCACCACATAAGTAAATAACAAGCCCATCTATATTATCAACCAAGAGATCTTTAATCATACAACATTTGGTTCAATTTTAATTTGTTCAGAGGGTCTAGGTTATCTAATAATATTAGTTTTGTTAACCACATTTGCGACCTTATCATGTTTCTTTATTCTAACAGGGAAATGTGGTTTCTCGATATAAACAACATGCACAACTGAATCAACATTGTAAGGTAGTTTCATCTTTAACTGGGAGATGTGGTATGCCCTCGAACATCAGGAGCAACGCCGCCTTGACGTCTAGGAGCACCAAACGCATGCTCCGCCACCCCTCGTCGTCAAGTTGGAGGAGGTCAAGGAAAAGGCCGCCTACCAGGCCGGCTGGTGGCGGCCATGCAGACCTCCATCAAGGAGAAGCGACGCAAGGCCGAGGAGGCGGACTACGTGGCGGCTGTCAAAGGCCCTCACCCTCTCTGCCGACGGCGATTGTGCCGTGCCGCCGTCACCACTGAGGCCCACACCCCCGACGCCCAAGGCCAAGCCGTCGCCGACGCAGCCGACCGAACGCTACGTCTGTACCGGCCAGGTGCGCGAGTAGGTCCGCGTGCCCCCCGTATGGCTCGGTGCTACGCCGGCGCAGGAGGCCACCTACCTCGAGCAATGGAGGCAGCGCACGCCGACGGCGAGCGCCTCATGCTGATGGAGCGCGAGGCGAGGAGGAGCGATGTGCCACAAGCCAGCCCGAGGTGGAGCCGGCGTAGCAGGACGACATGGCCCGGGCGTGGGAGACAGCATTCCCATGGGCTGGCCGGCGCTGGAGCTCGTCGACCTCATCAGCTCCGGCTCGGACGACGAGGACGCCTAGGGCAGCGTACGGCGGCGCGCCATGGACTTTTTTTAAGTTTATTTAATGTTTTTATTGTCAATGCGTTTGACCGGTGTTTTTAATGTCTAATTATTTTAAATTATGTGTTTTTTAGTTTTGTAGGCCGTGTTTATAAATTATGGGTCGAGCCTGTATTGGGTGCAAACACCGGCTCAAATCATAAGACCGAGACGGGCGTCCGCTTGGCCGATCCAAACGGGCAAAAGAAAGATAAAATGGCATCCGTTTGAATCGGCCCGTTGGATTTGCTTTAAGTTCTCTCTTTCTATGTCTGGGGTGGAGTACGGAATATGCTACAGGGCTTCTGCAAAAGAGCGACATGATCGTGGCAAGCTGGCCGTAAAAGTCATGTATTATTTGCTCCTTTTGAGTTTTAACTCTCAATCATGGGCAGCGAGGTGTACTGGTAGCTAGCTGCGTGCAGAGCGTAGGGTGCAAGCATTGCATGTGCCATTGTACCCCGAGTGAGCGCTGGCGTGCGCTCGATCGTCACGTGCAGTGTTCAGTACCGCGGCTACGGAGCTGCAACCCCAAGCAGCAAACGTCCGTACCGTGCCATATGCCGGTGCCAATATGCTACAGGCTTTTGCAAAAGAGCAACATGATCGTGGCGCAGGCAGGAACTGATATTGATATATGCATGCACGCACTAGAATCTAGATTCACCGTCGCCGCCTTTCACGTAAGCAAGGGCTATAGGAGTATAGGTTACGAGCGGAACTTTGGTCTGCATTATTATTCTTGCCTGGGACCGCTTTTAACCTATGCCGTAGTAAGGCTGTTCCTTCTCTGCTCGACTTTCTCCAACTGAGGTCATATGTACCCATATGAACAGTGAAATACAAAATCAATTACACATCGAATATGCTCATGTCTTCTAACTCTGCAAATTTCAGTTACTACTCATACGAGCTGGGGTGCAGAAAGACATTAAACTTTCGTATGTCCTAAGAAAGAAGCCATAAATGTAGCAGCGGTATAGTGTGTCATGTAGGCCAAGCTCAATCGGATGAGCATGCCAACGATAATGCTATAACACGGTCGGTAGACTCATGATTGATCGAAAATCACTATATATTAGTTCACATGACAATGAACGCGGATGTTTGAAACATGGGGACAGTGCAGTTGAAATGGAAAAATAATTTAAAAAGAGTCAAAAAATGGAAACTTTTTAAGATAAACATGACCTAATGTAATTCTCGTGTGAAAAAATTCACCGAAGAATGTCTCCCCTGGTATTCTCGGCAAAAAAAAATTGTAAGTCTAAAAAATGTGAACAATAATTATTATATAATATCAATTTTGTTCTTTTTTGTCTATAATACGATGGAAGTCATTCCTTCGTGAAACTTTTCACGCAAATATTACGATAAGTTATGTTTTTTACAAAAAACATGTCATAGTTGTTTGAGTTTTTTTAAATTTTTAATATTTAGAAAACATATTTATGCATATCTTTATTTTCAATCATTTCTAAAGCAGTTCAATTAACTCTCAAACCACCTATATGCTCAAGAGATAAGGAAAGTATTCATACAATATCCACAATATCATATTGAAGTATATTCCTCAAGTGGGTGTCTCATCCATGCATCGTCTGATTGCACGGGGTGAAATACTGAAGCTTGAGCAGCTCCGATGTATCCTCCAGGTTCACGATGAACCTCAAACTTTTGGTCTAAGACATCTTGAAACCCTGAGCCTGCAGGGAAACGCACAAGAAAAGAAAAAAATCTGACCTACGCACCAGCTTGGGACCACTATGAAGATTCATACAAGGTTTGATCTTATCGTAACCAACTCGTAGCGTAGTGGAAGTAGAGTTGGCGAAGATCGTCAGTGTAGATCCGCAAAGCTAGGATTTAACAACCTCCCCACTGCGAGGATGTTCTCCCACATACAACCCCTCGGGTGGTCCCTTGGACAGCCCTTCGGGAGGCTCTCGAACAGAACCTCAGACATCCCCTCAGACAGCCCTTCGGGAGGCTCTCGGACAAAACATCGACATGTCTCTCATACTAAGGTCGGAAGTACAACCTCTCTACCCGGTTGCACACATGTGGTCTCAACTATCCAACAAGGCTTCCCCATCCAAAACTAGGCCCTACCGAAGATTAGATAGCCGTTAGGCGTACGAAACTATTTCGCGGGGAGAGAGATAGAAAGTCAGATCATTGCATGGCATGTGTTGAGAGAACTTGGGATGAAATAGAGAGCTCTCTCCACCTCTTTTTATAGTGCGAGTGTAAAGGCATATTTCTCCCTAAGTAGTTTTGGTGATTGATGACAATGCATTTGCGGACTAATCGTGTGCTCTAAGCTCTTTCAGATATATCTCACCTAGGCACAAGACGATTATGTGCCCCTCGGAATCTATGGAAGACGGTGTTTCCTTTTGCTTCTTTTTCGGTGGATTTGAGTAATAGGAAAGCCGTACTATTAAGAGGGGGTCCGCTTCGAAAAGGTTTGGGTGGAATCAACACGTACACGTCTATACTTTCGCACCACCTTTCCCTTGCTTCTCTGGAGCTCCGGTTGTTCTCCTCGTAAGTCCAAAACCATGGCTTCCTACTAGTACAACTGCCTGGCAGGCGGTAGTACCGCTCATTGTAAGCGGTAGTACCGCACAGCCACACGGTAGTACCGCCTCAGGGCACGGTAGCACCGCACCAAGCGGTAGTACCGCATCATGAGCACAGTAGTACCGTGTAGCTGGCCCGGCACAGTACCTAGTACGGTAGTAGGTGCGGAAGTAATTTTTTACTTCCGTGTCCTACGCGGTAGTACCGCTTGGGTCAAGCGGTAGTACCGTGTCGTGTTTTTGCTACTATCGTATTTCTGCGGATGTAGCTACGGATGTATTTTATTTCATCAGTGCTTGTCCTCAGCCTGCTTATCTCTGCCTTGCGGTAGTACCGTAGGGACGAGCGGTAGTACCGCTCAGGCAGTACTACCGCCCGTGTGTCAACGCAACAGAGTTAAGTCTAGGCTAGTACTGCTCCAGCGGTAGTACCGCACCCAGAGCGGTAGTACCGCTGGCCAAGCGGTAGTACCGTAACTTACGTGCGGTAGTACCGCGCTCTGCGGGCAGAAATGTGGGATAACGGTTGGATTTGTCCTCCCACTATATATAGGGAGTCTTCTTCTCCAAGAAGAATCACCTCTTCCTCCCCAAAGCTCCATTGTTGCTCAAAGCCCCATTTCCGCCAGGTCTCTCTCCCTAGCCAATCAAACTTGTTGATTTCCTCGGGATTGCTTGAGAAGGCATCGATCTACACTTCCACCAAGAGATATTTGATTCCCCCCACTAATCCTTGCGGATCTTGTTACTCTTGGGTGTTTGAGCACCCTAGACAGTTGAGGTCACCTCGAAGCCATACCCATTGTGGTGAAGCTTCGTGGTGTCGTTAGGAGCCTTCAATTCGGTTGTGGAGATAGCCCCAACCTTGTTTGTAAAGGTTCGGTTGCCGCCTTCAAGGGCACCACTAGTGGAATCACGGTACCTTGCATTGTGTGAGGGCGTGAGGAGAATACGGTGGCCCTAGTGGCTTCTTGGGGAGCATTGTGCCTCCACACCGCTCCAACGGAGACGTACTTCCTCTCAAAGGGAAGGAACTTCGGTAACACATCCTCGTCTTCACTTGTTCCACTTGTGGTTCTTTCTTCCCTTTACTTGTGCAAGTTTTACTTGTTTATCTTATATAGCTTGCTTGTGAGGTTGTTATCTTTGCTTCCTATAAGTTGTCAACATAGTAGCATATCTAGACAACTTACTTTGTTGCTTAATTTAAATTGGTTAAGAAAAGCTAAAAATTATTAGTTGCCTATTCACCCCCCCCTCTAGTCAACCATATCGATCCTTTCAATTGGTATCAGAGCCTCGTCTCTTTTTAAGGACTTTACCGTCCAAAGAGTATGGGTGACAACATAGTCGAGATGGAGCAACATTCCGATGGAACTCCGTCCTTGCCTACGTCCGATGGGGGAGCCTCGGTCTCTCGTGAGGAGTTCAATGTGGCTATGACCACATTGAAATAATCACTAGCGGCCAAGGTCAAAGGCATGTTTAAAGATTTGCTTGAGGAGCTTAAATTATCCACCACACCGTTGGAAGTGGGTCGTCCCGCTACCATCGTGTCGGAGGCTACTCCCGACAAGGGAGAAGCTAGTAGTGAACAAGCCCCGGTTACTAAGAATGGGAATGGGATCTTTCCCCACTCCGCTCCTCCTACTCACTATGGAGGACCCGTTCCCACACCGCATTTAAATTCCGTTGGGCCTCCTCCTAAGTTTATAAAAAAAATATGATTTTTCTACCTGGATGTTTTGCTTCAAATGTCATTTCAATCATTGCTCTACTAATCTTTGGAGAATCATTGAGCAAGGTTTTTATCCACGTGATCCCGACAACTTAACTCCGAGAGAAGCTGCGGATCATCAATTCAACGAGTCCGTTCTTTGCATACTTCAGGATGCTATCCCTCCCAAAGACATTGCACATCTTTGACCCTTCACTGTGGCCAAGGAAGCTTGGGAGCATGTTGGCACCATGTACAAGGGGAGCGCTAGCATTCAACGCTCAAACTATGAAGTTGTGCAAGATGAAGCCGATGAGTTTGCTATGATCGAAGAAGAAGATCCTCGTGAACTTTATCGGAGATTAACCACTCTTGCGGTCTCTCTTCGAGATCATGGGAGTAAGGACACAGATGACAATTGGATCAAGCGCAAGTTTCTCAAGTCCATGATGCCCTATCATAAGGCCATGTCCTCCGTCATTCGCCAAAGACCTGACTTCCACCACTTGTCATCAAATGAAGTGTTGGATGAGTTCGTTGCTATGAGGATCTTGGACAAGACCGCCGACAATGCAGTTCTAAGAGCTCAACGATCAAAGAAGCCTAACCTTGCCTTGAAGGCCAAGGCTTGTGTGGAAGAAGAGGAGGAGGATGATGATGATGAGAGTTGCCCCGAGGACACCAAATATGCCTACCATGAGCACATGGCTCTTGCTTCACGGCAATTTTGGGGCAACAAGAAGAACACAAGGCCAAACTTCAACAAGAACAACTCAAGTGGAAACAAGGGCAAGCAACGAGTGAGGACTTGCTTCAATTGTGGAAATGTAAGCCACTTTGTTGTAGATTGCCCATATGAGAAAAGAGAAGACTTTGGAGGCAAGCTTATCCGGAAGGACAAGGCCAAGTCTTATCCCAACAAGAACAACTTCAACAAGAAGACCCCTCATAAAGGGTTGGTGGCCCAAGAAGAATATGTTGAGGATGATGATAATGATGAAGATTATGAGGTGGTCACCATGGCCACAATTGCTATTGCTACTACTCCGCGCTCATCTCTCTTCGTCTCACCAAATGAGAACATCACCGCCAAGTGTCTCATGGCCAAGGCCACCAACAAGGTAACCCCAAACATCAATACTACCATCCCTTCTAATCCTTCATTGACGGATTGTATTGATGAGAGTGAGGGAACTAAGGAGGGAGAGAATGAATTTGAGTTGTTCATGAGCAAACTCAAGAGCAAACGCAAGTTGTTCGGTGAGGCCAATGACATGATCGAGGCTCACGAGGAGACCGTTGCTAAAATGGAAGTACATAGTCGAGACTATGCCGATGAGATATCGGATCTCTCTAATGCCCTAGAGGAAGAGCGTGGTCTTCGTTTGGCTCTTGAGGAGTCACACAACTATGATCATGCTAAATTAAAGAAAGATCTCGATCATGCTTTAGTTGTCTCTCGTATGCTTAATTTCGAGAAGGCAAAACTTGAGGTTGACCATGCTAGACTCAAGGAGGAGTTTGTTATACTCGACAAGGCTCACAAGGCCTTGAAAGGTATGCATGCTTCTCTCAAGAGTCTCATGATCAACTCCAAGTTTCGCTAACCAAGGAAAAGGCTATCTTTCCTCGCATGGTGTTGATTGATAATGCAAATGCTACTAACCCATGTTGCGAGCATGTGCATCTTGTTGAAGAAAATGCCAAGTTGAAGAAGCAACTTGAGAAAGGCCTTGTGACATGCATACAAGGTGAGAAGAACCTCAACAATCTTTTGAGCAATCAAAAGGAGGTTGTGGCAAAGGAAGGAATTGGGTTTGTTCCTAAGCCCAAGAAGAAGAAGAATGACAAGACCAAGCTACCTCCCCCTCTCCGACAAACCTTTGTGAAAGAGGGATAGGATGCCTCTAAGAAGAAGAACAATGTGAAGGGTGGTGGTGTCAAGAAAAACCCCACCATACCATCAAACATGGCCGGCGACTTTAATCCTTCATATGCTTTATGTCGTGCTAGTGATGGTCATGTATTCGCTAAATTTGTTGGTTCTTCTTATGAGTACATTGAATGGTCTATTTGGGTTCCTAAGACCCTTGTTACTAACCTCAAAGGACCCATTACCAAATGGGTACCTAAATCCAAGCATTGATCTCTTGTAGGAGTTTGCTTCCGGTGGGGGATCATGGTTGCTCGATAGTGGAGCCACAAATCATATGACCGGAAGCAAAGACTTGGTGGTGGACGTGCATCTAGGTTCATCTATGGCCACCAACGTCGAATGGGGTGATGCTTCATCTTATAAGGTATTGGGGCTTGGCAAGGTTGTTGTCTCTCATGATCTCACGATCGAGAAAGTCATGCTTGTTGAGTCCCTTGCATATAATTTACTTTCTGTTCGCCAACTTGCACTCATGGGCTTTGCTACATTCTTTGATATTGATACTGTGGCCCTCTTGTGGAGCAAGACTCTTAAAGTAGCCTATGTTGGACATGTCGAGAACGGTCTTTATGTGGTTAACTTCTCGAAGCAAACCACTACGACCGCGACATGCCTAATGGCTAAAGTTGATGTGGGATGGCTTTGGCATCGCCGGTTAGCCCATGTCAATATGAGATCTTTGCAAAGTCTTCTCAAGGGGGACCATGTCCGTGGACTAACAAATGTTAGCTTTGCTAAAGATCGTGCTTGCAGGGCTTGCATTGAAGGAAAGTTACATGAGACGGCTCACCCTCCCACGACTATCATCTACTCAAAAAGACCCCTAGAGCTCCTTCACATGGATATCTTTGGGCCTCCATCTTTTGATAGTCTTGGGGGTAGAAAGTATTGCTTGGTGATTGTGGATGATTATTAAAGATACACCTGGGTATACTTCTTCAAGAAGAAGAGTGAGACCCAACAAACCATCATCAACATTGCAAATGAAGCTCAACGACAACATGAAGCAAAGATTTTGATGATCCGAAGTGACAACGGCACCGAGTTCAAGAACTACACCTTGGATGAGTTTCTTAGTGATGAGGGGATCAAACATCAATATGCAGCACCCTATACCCCTCAACAAAACGGTGTAGCGGAGAGAAAGAACCGGACACTGATGGATGCGGCAAGGACCATGATGGCAGAATTCAAATCTCCATACAATTTTTGGGCCGAAGCCATCAACACCGCGTGTCATGCATCCAATCGGCTCTATATCCTCAAAGGCTTGAACAAAACTCCATATGAGATACTTACCGGTAACAAGCCCAATCTCAAGTACTTCCGGGTGTTCGGGTGTAAGTGTTTCATCCTCAATAAAGGTGTTCGTTTGTCTAAATTTGAGTCTAGAGCTCATGAGGGCATATTTGTTGGTTATGCTACAAACTCTCATACTTACCGTGTCCTCAACAAGTCCAATGGACTCATTGAGGAGACGAGTAACGTAGAGTTCGATGAGAATAACGGCTCCCAAGTGGAGCAAAGTGGTACTTGTGATGTAGGTGATGAAATTCCTCCTCAAGCCATAAGAAGAATGGGTGTTGGATATATCCTACCCATTGAGGAACCCCTTGTGGTCGAAGGAGAAGGACAATGTTCCACTCAAGTGGAACCATCACCAACCAAAGACCCACACGCTTTCGAAGAACAAAGTGAAGGCCCTCAACCGGACGAACAAGGCCAAGTGCAAGATCAATCACAAGATGGTGGGGAGCCACCAAATGATGCACAAGGCCAAGTTCTATCCTCTGAGCAAGATCAAGATCAAGAGGAAGCTCAAGATCAAGATCAAGCTCCTAACGTCGCTCAAGATGATCAACTAAGTGCTCCTCAATTATCTCTTGAAGAGCAATTGGAGCGTCGTGCTGCAAAAGTTGCCTCCAGGCTTGCTTCCAGAGAACATCACATGGAGAATATTCTTGGAAGCATCAAAAGGGGGTAAGCACTCGTCGACAATTAGCAAACTATTGTGCTCATCAAGCTTTTATCTCGTGTGTTGAACCTCAGAAGGTCTATGAGGCGCTCGAAGACCCTGATTGGCTTAATGTCATGCATGAAGAACTCCATAACTTCGAGCGCAACAAAGTGTGGCATCTGGTGCCGAGGCCAAAGGAGAACCATAATGTCATTGGAACCAAGTGGACCTTTAAGAACAAGCAAGATGCTCACGGCATTGTCATCCGCAACAAGGCGCGTCTGGTGGCTCAAGGCTACTCCCAAGTCGAGGGTATTGACTACGGTGAAACCTTTGCCCCTGTTGCTCGCCTTGAATCTATTCGTTTGTTGCTTGCCTATGCTTCTCATCATAATTTTAAGTTGCAACAAATGGATGTGAAAAGTGCATTTCTTAATGGTCCTATTAATGAGTTGGTGTATGTCAAACAACCCCGGGGGTTTGAGGATCCTAAGTTCCCCAATCACGTGTATCAACTCGATAAGGCACTCTATGGCCTTAAACAAGCCCCACGTGCGTGGTATGAGCATCTTACCGAGTTGTTACAAGATCGTGGGTTTGAAATTGGGGAAATCGACCCCACTCTTTTTACTAAGAAGGTTAAAGGGGAGTTGTTTGTCTGCCAACTATATGTTGATGATATAATCTTTGGTTCTCCTAACTAAGCTTTCAATGATGAGTTCGCCGCACTCATGACCACACACTTTGAGATGTCCATGATGGGAGAGTTGAAGTACTTCCTTGGGTTTGAGATCAAGCAAAGAAGAGAAGGAATCTTCATCAAACAATCCAAGTATACTCAAGACATGCTCAAGAGGTTCAATCTAAGTGATGTCAAGCCAGCTACTACTCCAATGCCAACCAAATGCCAACTTGACATTGATCCCAATGGTAAAGCGGTGGATCAAAAGGTATATCGCTCTATGATTGGATCCTTGCTTTACCTTTGTGCATCTATACCGGATATTATGTTGAGTGTGGGAATCTGTGCACGGTTTCAAGCCTTACCTAAGGAAAGTAACTTTGTGGCAGTCAAGCGAATCTTTCGATATTTGGCTCATACCCCAAACTTTGGCTTATGGTACCCAAGAGGAGCAAACTTCAACCTTGTAGGTTTCTCTAATTCGGACTGGGCGGGAGACAAAGTGGATAGGAAGTCCACTTCCGGAGGGTGCCAATTCCTTGGTTGCTCTCTCGTTAGTTGGTCTTCCAAAAAGCAAAGTTGTGTATCTCTCTCGTCCACCAAAGCTGAGTATGTGGCAGCTGGCAGTTGTTGTGCTCAACTCTTATGGATGAGGCAAACTTTAAAGGATTACGGTGTCACTTGTGACAAAGTGCCTCTTTGGTGTGACAATGAAAGTGCCATTAAGATTTCTCTCAACCCGGAGCAACACTTCAAGACGAAGCATATAGAGATTCGGTATCACTTCATCCGGGATCATATACGGCAAGGAGAGACCGAGCTTCACTATGTCAACACTCATGATAACCTTGCAGATGTCTTCACGAAGCCGTTGGATGAAGCAAGATTTCGCGAGTTAAGGCATGAGCTAAATATCATCGATTTGAGCAATGTGGCTTGAGACTTTGCACACTCACCTCCCACTCAATATAGTTATCTTGTCTAGATGTAGGCATGGACATAGGGGGAGTATTGTTCTCTCAATGAACTATTCCTCCCCCCATTATGCATAAATCGATCAAGTCTTTGTCATTTTCCATGATTAGATGGTATAAGTGCTTCAAGACGAGTGTTGGCAATGGGCCCAAGGATAGTTCTTTGCGGTGCCATACCAAATAACTCAAACATAGGTGGCTTCGGCCACCGACCTCCTCCTTGGAGAAGTGTCTTGTGTACTGTGTTTAGTGTGTATTGTCTCTCTTCATGTTTGCCTTGCGGGTGCGTTTTTCCTTTGCTAAAAGCCTCTTGTCGAAACTTGCAAATTCTTGGAGGGACGGTACTACCGTGAGTAGTCACGATACTACCGCAAAGAGAGTACGGTACTACCGAAACCAGCACGGCAGTAATTTTTTACTACCGCTGGTCGAGCGGTACTACCGTTCCGTGTGCGGTACTTCCGCCCGGGCGGTACTACCGCGATGACCATGGTACTACCGCACTTATCCGAACGGTTGGGGGTTATAAGCGGGCAGGTGGAGTTCCAACTCCCCCATACCCATTCATCTCATATCCCCACGTCGTCTCTCTCTCTCCCTCTCAAGAACGCCGCCGGAGGACCTCGCCGGATCTCCTCCCCCGGCCACTCTCCTCGCATTCCGACCGGTGGGATCGTTCCCCACCTCGACCTCTTGCCATGGATGAAGGTTTCTCCCCAAATACCCTCTTCTTTTTGCCCGGTTGTTGTTTTTAGGTTTTGAGGAGATGCATGTTGTTCTAGTGTTCTTCTTGTTCTTATCCATGGAAGATTAGGATGTAGGAGAGTAGTTTTGCAATAGAAATGCTAGTAAGTATGCTGCTACTAAGTTACTATGATCAGCCGTAGTACCGTTTGTCGTTCTATGCGTTCTAGTCTAGATCCGTTCTTTTCAGATCTAACCCGAGTGGTACTACCGCTGGCTAACCGCGGTACTACCGCTCTGTCGCGTAAACGGTACTACCGCTCTTCTGAGCGGTACTACCGTAACTACGCTGAAGTAAATTTTTACTACCGCATTCTGTGCGGTACTACCGCAACATCCAAGCGGTACTACCGCTCCCTAAGCGGTACTAATTTTTTACTTCCGTGTTCGTCAAAACAGTACTACCGCTTGGTTCATATTTCCTTCATAGCACATGCATATTATCCTTTCTACATGTTTCTTGTGCTTTTTGTGGCTTTTGCATTGATTCTCGTTGTGTTTCCGTCGTGTTCTTGTGTTTTTGTCTTAGGTGGTGGCTCCAGTTCAGATGTTCATCGCACCAATCACATCCGTGACACCGGATCCAAGCGTCTACGCACCCCCACTGATGTGCCAGAGGGCTCCAATCCCCAATGCAAGTTCAAGACCGCCGCCAACAAGCACAAGGAATCATCTATGACCATGGAGGAAATGCCAGCTAATGAGTTCATGGCAAGGAGGAAGCTCAATCCTTATGGAGAACCCCGGGCACAATTTCATGGAGATGAACTATTCTGGACCAAGCAGTAGTATCGTATCTACACAGAGGTACTCAAGAGCAAGCACAATTTGTATGTGGATGCTCATTGGGTTGACATGGTCCACATGCGGAGAGATGATAACCGGGCCTACTTTGTCGAGGCTCTGGATCTGGTAGAGCAGTTTGGACTTGAGCACATCATGTCCTTTCAGCATGATTTTGACCCAGGAATCGTTGCTCAGTTCTATGCTTCGGTGCACTTCCATACCAAGGAAGACCGCACCATGACTTGGATGACAAATGGTCACAAGATGACTGCTACTTGGAAGGAATTCATGGATCTAATTCAGGTTGCCGACGAGGGACTCCACAACCCAGTTGGAGCTCGGCCTCATGCCAACCCAGAAGCTGCCAACAAAGACCGTTTGTTATCGTTTTATGTGGAGAAGACACTTGCGAGTGGCAAGAAGACATGGGTGTTGAACCCCTTTCTGGACATCATGCATAGGATCTTCCGCAACACCCTGTTTCCTCGAGTTGGGGACAAGGACAAGATTCACTCCTACCTCGTTGACATGCTGTTGATGTGTGAGGAGGCTCGCACTGCTCAGACTCCACCACTTGACATCTCCCACATCATGTGGTGTGAGCTTCGCTTTGCAATCTATACTCGCAAGGTGCCCATCTACGGTACGTTCCTGTTTCTGCTCATCTCCAAGACTTGGGAGCACCTTTACCCTGATGAGGAGTTCGAGGCCCCGCAGTCTATTCGTCACGACCCCATCCATCTTCGCATCAAGACTCGTTGGGCCAACACTGCTACTCGTGCACAAGCTGCTGCAGCACAGATGGGTACTTACGAGGAGCCTGTGGAGGAGGAGCCAGCTGAGGACAGTTCTCGAGGATATGCTCCTCCCTCGTCTGAGCCATCTTGGGCTAAGAAGCTGAAGAAGAAGATGAAGGCCCTTTTCTGTATGCAAGCTCAAGGTCAATACAGGGCACATGTCACTCACAAGCAATCTCGTCAGCGTGACAAGAAGATCATGAGGATCTTTGGTGAGCATGTGTCAAGTGGATCCGAGGAGAACATCACTCCTGAGGCAGAATGGATGGCCCAACAGGGGTACAAGTGGTCTGAGTCTGACAAGGAGCAGCAGGAGTCTGATGGAGAGTATAAGGACTGAGATCTTCTGCCAAAGCTACCACCTTTCTTAGTTGTCCTCTTTCCCTTTGTGGTGTCTCAATGCCAAAGAGGGAGAGAGTGGGATTTGCGTCTTGTGCCGTTTCTATTTGCTTGTCGTTTGTCAAACTTTGTTTGCTTGTTTGCGTTTGTGTCGTGTGCGTGAGACTATCGTATGGTGTAAGACATATGCTCTCCTCTATCGTTAAACTCGTTATTATGTCTTTGCTATATTATGTTGTGAGCAGTTAATTTACTTACCCTTTATATGTGCTCACCTTATCCTCCTTACTATTGTGCGTAGACTCTTATTCTTTATATGCAAGGAGGACATTATTTGTAGAATATAGGGGGAGCATTGATCCTAGTATGTGTGTTGTGCAGTCCAAAGCACTCTCTATTGTATGCACACATCTAGGGGGAGCTTGCCTATATTCTATTGTTTATTAGGTTTGCCTACTTTCTTACATATCCTTGTGCAAATCCCGTATTGTCATCAATCCATCAAAAAGGGGGAGATTGTAAGGGCATATTTCTCTCTAAGTAGTTTTGGTGATTGATGACAATGCATTTGCGGACTAATCGTGTGCTCTAAGCTCTTTCAGATATACCTCACCTAGGCACAAGACGATTATGTGCCCCTCGGAATCTATGGAAGACGATGTTTCATTTTGCTTCTTTTTCGGTGGATTTGAGTAATAGGAAAGCCATACTATTAAGAGGGGGTCCGCTTCGGAAAGGTTTGGGTGGAATCAACACGTACACGTCTATACTTTCGCACCACCTTTCCCTTGCTTCTCTGGAGCTCCGGCTGTTCTCCTCGTAAGTACAAAACCATGGCTTCCTACTAGTACAACTGCCTGGCAGGCGGTAGTACCGCTCATTATAAGCGGTAGTACCGCACGGCCACACGGTAGTACCGCCTCAGGGCACGGTAGTACCGCACCAAGCGGTAGTACCGCATCATGAGCACGGTAGTACCGTGTAGCTGGCCCGGCACAGTACCTAGTACGGTAGTAGGTGCGGAAGTAATTTTTTACTTCTGCATCCTACGCGGTAGTACCGCTTGGGTCAACCGGTAGTACCGTGTCGTGTTTTTGCTACTACCGTATTTCTGCGGATGTAGCTACGGATGTATTTTATTTCATCCGTGCTTGTCCTCAGCCTGCTTATCTTTGCCTTGCGGTAGTACCGCAGGGACAAGCGGTGGTACCGCTCAGGCAGTACTACCGCCCGTGTGTCAACGCAACAGAGTTAAGTCTAGGCTAGTACTCCTCCAGCGGTAGTACCGCACCCAGAGTGGTAGTACCGCTGTCCAAGCGGTAGTACCGTAACTTACGTGCGGTAGTACCGCGCTCTCTGGGCAGAAATGTGGGATAACGGTTGGATTTGTTCTCCCACTATATATAGGGAGTCTTCTTCTCCAAGAAGACTCAACTCTTCCTCCCCAAAGCTCCATTGTTGCTCAAAGCTCCATTTCCGCCCGATCTCTCTCCCTAGCCAATCAAACTTGTTGATTTCCTCGGGATTGCTTGAGAAGGCATCGATCTACACTTCCACCAAGAGATATTTGATTCCCCCCACTAATCCTTGCGGATCTTGTTACTCTTGGGTGTTTGAGCACCCTAGACGGTTGAGGTCACCTCGAAGTCGTATCCATTGTGGTGAAGCTTCGTGGTGTCGTTGGGAGCCTCCAATTCGGTTGTGGAGATAGCCCCAACCTTGTTTGTAAAGGTTCGGTTGCCGCCTTCAAGGGCACCACTAGTGGAATCACGGTACCTTGCATTGTGTGAGGGTGTGAGGAGAATACGGTGGCCCTAGTGGCTTCTTGGGGAGCATTGTGCCTCCACGCCGCTCCAACGGAGACGTACTTCCCCTCAAAGGGAAGGAACTTCGGTAACACATCCACGTCTTCACCGGTTCCACTTGTGGTTATTTATTCCCTTTACTTGTGCAAGTTTTACTTGTTTATCTTATATAGCTTGCTTGTGAGGTTGTTATATTTGCTTCCTATAAGTTGTCCACATAGTAGCATATCTAGACAACTTACTTTGTTGCTTAATTTAAATTGTTTAAGAAAATATAAAAAAAATTAGTTGCCTATTCACCCCCCCCCCTCTAGTCAACCATATCGATCCTTTCAGCGAGCAAGTAGTAGAGACTAGGGGGAAAGACCAAACAGACCCTGGATATTTTTCACCCAAAAGCCACCAAAAGTGGGAGGTGGTCTCTTGGGTGCCCCCCATAGCATGTATGGTTTGGTCTGCCTCATGGGCCCGCACGCCATGGATGGTTTGGTCTGCCTGATGGGGGCCCCACCTACCCAAAACATATTCCACAACTTTACGGACAGAGCCCCAAAAGGTGGATTTCCAAAAAGCCATCAAACATGGCAATAGTGTTGCATGCATCATCCCACAATTCGTGGGATCTTGTCCCCTCAAACTAGGACAAGATTTTGCCGTAAATTTTTAATGTGGAAAAATTCCTGAAGGTTCAGAACATTTTTGGCACCCCCTAAAATAATTCTAGACACGTTCCAAAACATTTCCTGTATGAGTTTTTTACTCCGAAATGTTTCTAGTCTCCCTTCGAAACTTTTTCATTGTATATGAAACTTTTCCAATTCTTTCTCTCAGACTCCCAACCTAGTAATCAGGAGATAGATTGGCCTTAAGTGTGTGTCGACGTTCTGGGAACGGGGTATCCAGACTTACCTGCCTGCAGCCCAGGGCGTGGCTCACCAGGCGGCCTGGTATGGCCCGACACCTTCAGCGACCACTCAAGGCCCTCGCGAGGGGCCAAGCCTCGCGAGGCGGACGACACAAGGTATTCCCTATGGCGGCCTCACTAGGCCGACTCGTGAGGATTGGAGATATCGAGGCGATGGACACCTCACGAGGTCCTCGTGACATGAGCAGTGACGACCAAGGCCAGGCGGGCGCCAGCGGGCACAGAGTGCCAGTTTCCTCTTTGGTGGTAAAGGAGTAGGTGCAGGCAAAGAGTCTCGAGGCATCAGGCAAAGGTTTCCATACTGGTGCTACAAGACCAAGACCAGCAGGACGGCAGAACGGAGGGTTGTTGAGTAGACGGCGTCACCACTAGAGCCTTTGGCAGGCGAAGACCACCTTTTGTTAGGATAGCTTGTACTAGATGCCCCCCCTTCAAATTTAGCCGTTATGGGATCCCTTCCCGCTCAATATTTGGGAAGAGGACCCGTGCCACTATAAATAGGACTAGCCACCACCATTGGGGGGGTCTCATATGATCTTGGGCTGATCAGATAGAAGGCCACACACCACATGCTCACCCGAGCACAAGAACCCCTCTCCTCAGGAGGCAATTCATGTATTAGTTCTTCATCAGCCTGCAAGGCAATCCACCACACCACACTGGATTAGGGTATTACACCACAACGGTGGCCCAAACCAGTATAAACTTTGTGTCCCTTGTTCCTCAGATCTGACGAGCTAGGCCTAGGGTTCTTGAGTAGACGAGCTAGGGCGGAAGGAGAGATCTTCATGCGCACCCTAGAGTTCGAACCTTAAGGGTTTTGTCGGAACCCTAGATCCGACATTTGGCGCGCCAGGAAGGGGTGCGCCGGATCTTTTCTTCTGCTGCCCATACGGTCACCGCTCTGCAATCCCGATGGTCGACGAACAGGGAGCTCATGCCGACCGCTGGGCGACTCGGCCTGCGCGGGCGGCACCGTCCACCCATGGTGACCACAACCCCGCGCTCCAAGCGGCCCCCGCACCGCCCGGCACCGTCGACCGCGGGCGGCGCGGGTCGGCGACCACCGCCTCGACGTCCCGGTGCGCGCGCTCCGCGGCCCGATCTGCAAACCATGCCGTGGCGATAGCACCCTACACCCGACGGGAGCAGGCGAACACGAGGGTTGCGCCCATCGTGGCGCGGGAACTGTTACGATGCAGGCTGGCCGAGGGCGGCCGCGACGTGCTGGTGGAACGCGTCACTGAACTACTGGGTTGCGCTTGCGAAGGCGCGCCGCCGTTCTGCTCCTCACTCCTGCTCCAGGTCGCAGGTGGGGCGCTGCTGAGGCCCCGACAGGCGCGGGCGTCCTCTGGAGCGATTAGAAGACCTGACGACACCAACAGGAGCGCTAGTGCCATCCTCACGACTGCAACGACTTCGTCACCAGCAGGCACAAGCACCGGTGGCCTCTCACGGGGGTACGCCGGGGTACACCCCAGTGGCCGCCAAGGCTACATGCTGCAGCCAGGGGCTCTAGGCGCGGGGCACGCAGGCAGTACCCTTGGTGGGGTTGCCGATGAAGCCTACGTGCCCCGCATGGTGGACCTGTCATACGTGTTCGGGGAAGGCCCCAATGCCTTCCTCGAGCCGAGACAGAACGGCGAGGCGCTAGAGGAAGAAGATTTCCACGAGTCTCCCGAGGACTCCGTGGACCCCTTTAGCGACAACGAGATAGCACAGCAGGTATTACAGCAGCAGGCATACGCTAACAATGGACTGCAGGTGAATCAGACCACAACTATGGTCAAAGATCTGAGAGCGGCCGCTCCGCCCTCAACCGGAGCAGAACGCTGGGGGCTGCGTGTGGAAGGCCTAGAGCCGCGGCCCCCCCAGCGACGCGAGGAGCAGGGAAGTATGCGAAAGTAGGTCCTCTTTCGGGGCAAGCATCGCCAAGCTCCCCCCCCCCCCCCGGGCAGAGGGCCCGTGGTCGCCGAGGGCGCTGCTGGCGTCCTCCTTTGCCTCCTTGGTCCTGTCCTGGTTTAAGGTCGCTCCAACAGAGGTTGGGGGTGGCGCAAGGCGGGGCCCTCTTCTGGCGATATGAAGTAAGGCTTGCGCCTGTGAATATCTCCGCCCGTGACACTCTAACGTAATAATGAGTGGGGTTGTACATGCCTCGGAGTCTCAGGAGAGCCGCCCTCGGGCCTCGGGAGCTCCCTCCCACGTCCTAGTGGCAGCACTTAGCTTTGTAATTGGATTCGCCGTGCCTTCCGAATTGAACTTGAAGCCTTCCTTGTTGCCAAAATTGGGGGGGGGGGTTCGTTGATTTCTGCTGAATTTTGCCGCCTCTGGCTTTCGTGAAGATTTTACCCCGGGCCCTCCGGCTCGGGGACTAGAAGGCCAATCTCATTTGGCGTATCATTGCAACCTCGGCAGGACCCCCACGGGGGAAGAGCCTACGCGTCGCAATTTTGCCGCGTAGGCATCCTGCCGCGTCCAGCGGAGCACCCCTGGCCCTGTTCCCTGGAGCAGGGCCACGCATTGCTCAGGAGGCCCAGGGCTGTGGACCGCCGGCAATCCACCCTAGGATGGAGGCGAACCCACAGCAACATAACCCGGGCGAAGACAGGTAAGATCTAAGTGAAATACAATGGCAACTAAGCTCAAGAAGCTCAAGGACGCACGTCCCAGGTTCGGATTCAAACACCAAAGGAACGCAAATGGAATACCAGTTTACACACATAGGGGGCTCCCCTCATAAAACCTCTCTCACACCCTACGGGGCCTCTTGCAAGTTTGTTCATGTAGGGTCAGAGCAAAAGGGCAAGAGCTCAACCGGACACATCGCTCGCCGCGCCGTCCGAGTCGCTCTCGTGTGCGCCGCCGGCGCTATCGCTGGACACGTCTCCATCATCTTCAACCACGCCGCCTTCATCCGCCACAACCACGGCCTCGTCATCATTGATGGTGAACGCCTGGACCAGAGCATCCACGTGGTCGTCCACCCAGTGCGCCAAGTTGTCTCGGACAACCCCAGGCACGGGGGCGATGGCAGCGTCGAAGTCAAAGTCAGGATCAATGCTCTGGAGGTAGCTGAAAACCCGAGAGAACGCACGCCCTAGGAGGCTCCGGCCCCCAGGAGGCTCTGGCTCTTCTCTTCGACAAGACGACGGGCCATCACGGCCTGGTTCTCCAAACGCGTCACAACTCCGGTGAAGAAGACAAGATGACCAGCGTAATCCTCCACGTGGGAATCGGGGGCATTCTCCTCGCAGATGGCCCCCAACGCCCGATTGGCCTTCGCCCGAAGAGTCTGCGGCATGGAGATGTGCTCGTGCTGCAGCAGTAGTCGACGGCCGGCCTCGTCCTCTCTTTGTTGCGCAAGAACTGCAGCGTCATCAACTCATCGCCGGAGCAAGGCCAAGTCCGCCTGTGTGGAGGTCAGCTCAGCCTGGGCGGAAGATTGGGATGCCGCGTCAGCCCTCACACGTAGCTCTGCTTCTCTCAGCCTCGTCCTGAGGGCATCAGTCCTCCTGTCGGCCTCCGCTCCCTGGAGCTCCAACTTCAAGTTATACCCCTCAGCGAGGTCCGCGCGAGCCTCCGCCACCCTATGGTCGATTTCCTCCTAGACCCTCGCGAGTGGAGACGGCATCCTCGGCTAGGGTCACGTGGCTCTCCCTCGCCTCTAGCCGCTCAAGCTCAAGGTTGTGCTCCGCGGCTTCTAGCATCAGCGCCTCCTCGCGCCACAAGATCTCCGCCTCTTCGGAGGGCATTCCCCTCATCAATGCCAAGGCGGCCCTGTGCGCCTCAGCTTGCTCCTCCAAGTCAGTGTTCAGAGCCTGAAGCTCCAGCAGGCGCCTCTATGCGGCCTCGCTGCGGGTGTTCGCTTCCCTGGCCTCCTCCAGGGCTTGGGCACAGGCTTCTCGCGAGGCCGCGAGGGTCGCGTCTGCCTTCGCATTGGCGCGCTCGTGCTGAAGGCGCCCGAGGTTAATGGCCACCCCCAGTCGGCGCCACTCGTGCAACAGTTGGAGACCCTCACCCTCAAGACAGGGGTCAACTCCCTCGAGCTCTTCCCCGAGTCGGCCCAACGCATTCATCGCCTCCCGGAGAAGCTCGCGACGGGCGGCTCCGCACCTGCACGCTGACTCAAATAGAAGGCCAGGGCCATCCTCGGCGCCAGGAACAGTTGAAGAGGCCTGAGGAGACTCGTCTTCCCCCGGAGGCGGGGCCCGGGTCTCCTCCGCCTCAGTCGTCTCTCGGGCCCCGGCCAGGACCGGGAGGGGCTGGGACCCACCACTTGAAGAAGACGCCATGGCCCAGGCGGCCCCGCTACGTTCAACGATTATGGGGGGAGCCCTTGGCACGCCCCCAGTCCCCGGGCGGGGCCGCGAAAAAGGAGCGGCCAAAACGCAGGGTCAATGCGCCAGGCCGGCGCATCGGACCTCGCAGGCGGCCTCGTGCCAGAGGTGGCGCATCGACCGAGGGCACTCTTGGCTGACGAAGAGCTCAGGGCCGCAGGGGCCGGCTTCCCAATAGGCGTCGTCGCCTTGGCAGGAGGGGCCCTAAGGAATCATGGTCGGGAAGGAAGGCAACACACAAGAAGTTGCGAAGATAAGCTACTCACTCGTCTATGGCGATGTACTTCATCAGCTTCAGCGGTCGGAAGGCAACGTCGCCACAGCTGGGAGACTTCCTCCTCTTGCGAAGAGCTTCGAAGTTCGGTCGGAGCCGGTCGAAGTCCCGTAATCGATCGGTGATATCGGGCACAACCGGGGCATCTCCAGACGAGGCGCCCCTAGAGGCGCCAGGTCGGGTGGGGCCCCCAGCCTCCGCCTTAGGACGATGCGAGGAAGCCACGGGGGCTTCGGCCTCGGGAGCATCAGGCGGCGCTTGCACCTCAGCCGCCCCTTCCAGGCGATCCTCCTGAGCTCCAGAGGGCGGCACCTCAGGAACCTCAGGAGGTGTCAACACGGAAGTAGCGACGTCACCAGCACCCAGCAGCGGTCGTCCCCGAGCACCCACTTCTGGGACGACCACCTCAACAGCAGCAGGCAAGGGAGCCACATAGACAGGGTTCTCGGGAGACCCAACAAGGCCGAGCGGAAGAAGCCCCCATTCATCAAAGGAGAGCATCTGCCTCACAAACTCCACCCTGTTTGAGCAGCAGTAGAGGAGGCAACCCTCCTCCGGCAAGCAGGCTGGCATTGGATCTCCCGTAAAGACCTCGAGCACCGTGCGCTGCACCTCGCGAGGGAGGGCAGACACTTGTAGCCTCATGCGGTCCCCTGGGCCCGAGAAGGCCCACATCGGCCGAGAGTGGTGCTGAAGCGGGGCGATGTGGCGCTGGATGAACTCCCTCGCCACCATAGGCGCCGTCAGTCCAAGCCTCTGCAGCCTAGAGAACCGAAGCCAAATGGGAGCCAGCTTCCAGTCCACAAGCCTCACGTGGCTCCAGCCAGGGCTCGGAGCGGACGGAATCCATGGTGGAAGCAGCAGGGGGCTGCATACCCCGACATGGACGAACACCCACCGCTTCCTGAAGCCGCCAACAATCATTGCCAGGTCGAAGGCGATGCCCGAGCCAGCCGTCGTTGCGATGGTCTAGAAGGACACGCATCTAGAGCACTAGAGCGCATCCGTCAGATGCAACAAGAAGAAATGGCGAAGCAAGGCCACGGAGGGAGCAACACCCACCATGGCCTCACACACAAAGGAAAAAACATCAAGGAGGACGATGGACTGAGGATCAAGATGCAGCGCGCTGATCTGGTAATGCGAAAGCACCGCATTGAAGAAATCAGAGAAGGGGGGGATTGGGCTAGCCCAAAGGGCGTGAAGATGGAGGGGACCTTGGTGGCCGACCTATCGATCTCAGCGCGGGAAGCGGGCCAGGCCACCGTTGCCCCCCCCCCCCCACTCGTTGGAATCAGCGGCAAGTGCTGGGCGCACCTTATCCATCGTTGATCACCACCGACCGCTCGGTGGCGGGCCTGAAGACTGGCGGCGAGGGAGCCGAGGCACAAGGCTCCGCCCCCTCTTCCCTCTCTCTACCAGAGGCCATGATGGTGGAGGAAGTTGGTGATGAAGCAAGCCGGGAAAGGAGGTTCAGAAGATGAAGGAACCGCCGGGCACGCCGCCGGCAGAGGAGGCAGAGTTGAGCAGTTGTCGTCCGGCCGGGCAAAAATCGAGGCTATATGGGGAAGTGGAGATGCCCACGTCCCGTCAGTCACCACACATCAGTCAAGGCCGCAGGCTTTTGGGGCTCGCGGCACTCCGCACTTGGCCCTTGGCTTCGCCGCGAAGCCAAGCCTGAGCACACCTTGGGCCCGAGGGCTACTGTCGGCGTTCTGGGAATGAGGGTACCCGGACTTGCATGCCTGCGGCCCAGGGCGTGGCTCACCAGGCAGCCTGGTACGTCCTGGCATCTTCACGGAAAACTCAAGACCCCCACGAGGGGCCAAGCCTTGCGAGGCGGACGACACAAGGCATCCCCTGGGGCGGCCTTACTAGGCCGGCTCGTGAGGATTGGAGATATCGAGGCGAGGGACACCTGGCGAGGTCCTCGTGGCGTGAGCAGTGACGACCAAGGCCAGGCGGGCGCCAACGGGCGCAGAGTGCCAGTTTCCTCTTTGGTGCTAAAGGAGTAGGTGCAGGCGAAGAGTCCGAGGCATCAGGCAAAGGTTTCCATATCGGTGCAACAAGACCAAGACCAGCAGGACGGTAGAACGGAGGTCGTCACGGAGCCCACGACGGCGTCACCACCAGAGCCTTTGACAGGCGAAGACCACCTTTTGTCAGGATAGCTTGTACTAGCTGTCCCCTTCAAATTTGGCCGATGTGGGATCCCTTCCCGCTCAATATTTGGGAAGAGGACCTGAGCCACTATAAATAGGACTAGACACCACCATTGGGGGGTATCTCATCTGATCTTGGGCTGATCAGATAGAAGGCCACACACCACAAGCTCACCCGAGCACAAGAACCCCTCTCCTCAGGAGGCACTTCATCCATGTACTAGTTCTTCATCAGCCTGCAAGGCCATCCACCATACCACACTAGATTAGGGTATTACACCACAACGGTGGCCCGAACCAGTATAAACTTTGTCTCCCTTGTTCCTCAGATCTGACAAGCTAAGCCTAGGGTTGTTGAGTAGACGAGCTAGGGCAGAAGGAGAGATCTTCGTGCACACCCCAGAGTTTGAACCTTAAGGGTTTTGCCGGAACCCTAGATCCGACAGTGTGCAACCCTATAGGTTCGGTGAAGTATAGAAATGACCGAAACACTTTCCGATCAATGATCAATGGTGGAACTGTGGAGATCCATATGGATCCATATACCCACACAAATACATGTAGTTACCGAATGCTTTTGTTGTTGCTTTCTAATATGTTACTAATACCCGAGGTGAGATTTGGTGGCATCCCCATGAGTCAACAACTATGTTCACCATGACAGTTTCCTCATTATCATTTTTGTTCTCTTTTCTCGTTCCCACGTTCTCGCATCCCCGTGATCAAATCACGTTGTGTCTTGACAAACGATGATGGAGACTGTAACACCAAGAGGGCCCAAATAATATCTCTCCGTCCTCGGAGGAACAAATCTCAATCTTGGTCTATCAAGTCCCTTGTCATACTTTTCCATGAACCCAAAAGCCGTTGTAATAGCCACCCTATTACGGATGACATTTAACAAACCCCAAAGTTCATGAAGCAAGCATGAAGAAGTTGATACTCTCATGGTCTAAGAAATTATGCAAACGCTAACTTACTTTATGTTATTAATCATTAACCGGTGACAAATGTATCTCATAGCATAACAACAATTTGGGTAGATTAGACACAAGTATTCTTCTAACATTATGTCCTCAAAATTACCGTCATAGTCATGTCCATTATCAAGAAAATGTGACCATCATGCAACACTATAGCTAGTCTTAGAAGCGTGACTAGAAATACATTTTAGCGTTTCTTATTCCACACGTGAATATGGGTTTCCCTCTAAGACTTTATGGATACACAGACTCAAGGACCATCGCAGTTATAGCATGAAATATAAACATAATAGATGTTATCATTGCCTATAGGGCATATCTCCTACAGACTCCCGCCTACAGTAGAGTCAATAATCTAGTCAATGCTAATGCACTTTACACCAATGCCATACCGGTGTAAAATATGCTTCGCTTGTGGTATAGTCTTCGTCCATCAGATATGGCAACTTCAGGTATGTGTGTATCTTTGCACATCCTCGCATTTTCACGCCTTCAAAAAAATAAATTTTCTATGGACTTCGTGTTGTATATATGTGAATCACTGGTTTAACCTTGATTCCTCACACTGAGCTATGAAGTAACTATCTACAATAGTGTTCCATTTGGCCAAAGTCTTCTCGTAACCATACCAGGTTCATGAATGAACTATATGATCCAATGCCATCTTATTTCGCTTCCTAAGCGGAAATATAATTAGCCTTCATTATGAAATTTACCTCGGTAACTTGTTTAGAACAATTCCAACTTTTCCACCCTTGTGTATATAACACATAACCCTTCATTTAAATCAAACATTGTTTGGAGCATTGATGAAAACTATAACGATGTAACTACTTACAACAATCCTATATCGATGTAACTTGTTACAACGAACTCTTCATAATCTCTGCTTGCGAGAAAACAAGTCATGAATGATGCTATAGTACTCAACAACATTTTTCACTATTGTCCCATGATCAATACTTTGACTACTTTGGTATCTCACTCCAACTAATATGTTGTAGTGGATATATATGGTTGTTTTTCATACAATGGAATACATGATTAATACAAACACAAAAGTGTGTGGAACTCCCATAATGTATTTTCCTTATCAATGTTTTAGGACACTGAGTCTTGCTAAAACTCTTTCCATGTGACTTCGGCAAGAAACTTCTCTTCGCATTCTGATGCTAAACGATTCTAGCATCTTGTCAATATGTATTTTGGCGTATCCCCATTTGGCACCTTTATCTCCACAGATAATTATGCTTAATAACGAGACTATCTAGCCCAAGCACTTGATCGAAGAACTACTTTCCAGTGAAGTCCTAATTTGTATCAAGAATTTATATTATTTCCAATCAACAATGTGTCAAGCACACAAAGTTCTAGAAATAATATTATGCCCCAACTTACTTTGTTGTTAACAGAAGCATCTTTGTTATCCTTAATAAAATAAAACTCTTTGACTATTTCATCAAAGCAAATATTCCAACTCCATTTTACTCGCTTTCATCCATTACCAGAAATCTGAAGTTTGAGCACTCACCAGCATCCTCTGGATTGACAAAATACTTTGGATTGTATCACATACATGTCATTGGTTGTATTTCCTTCTCTAGAATTCCTTTTGGCGTCCATCTTTCATATCTCATAATTGAAATATGTATTAATTGCCAGTATAACCCGAACCTACTATAAGCACTTCTATGACGAGACAATCTCGTCGTACTCAACTCCTCGAAATTGTTATCAGCAACAAGTTGAGCTTTTTGGATAAAACATTTTTATTTGTATTAGATTACAGTTCCATTAACTTTCTATAAATTTTAAGTCTTTTGGAGATTTTATCAAGATCTAATCTTGAGCCATTTATATGGATTCTATCTTGGATTATGTTGGCATTTAGCCAATTCCGGAGTCACATCATATCAACGCTTCTTTGTGTATTGTAGGTCCTCTATTTTTAACAATAATATCTCATATGTATACCTAATAGGTTTGCATGAGTTTTGTCGACGTGGTTCATCTGCCAGTTTGACTGAAGTCCATACATCTCATGTAGAGGCTTATGTATTAGTCGGAGTAGGAAACTCTAAAATTACTTCCAAGGTTTCTTTTCTCTGACCCGATGACGAAAATAATGTTATCTCACCGAGTTGCACTACCCTCCCACTTACTCTTTTGCAAGAAATATTTTCTTCAAAAATCGTTCTACTCTATGTGGGGAACCTTTTGCCTCGGCATAATGATGGAAGAATACCCAACAATTTGGGATAGCCTACAAAATAGTATTCGTTTGATTTGGAATAGGTTTGTAAACATTTTACACATGTCATATTTCCAAATGTTCAGAAAAGTAAAAACATGGTTGGGCGAACCATACCATGGTGTCATTCCAACGGATCTAATGACACTCTTTTCAGGGTAATAGTCGTAGTCTCTAAACCATTACTTTAAAAGGGATAATGCAAATTGATTTATTTCATTTTTGCTCTTACCATGTCATATATGGTTTGATTAGATCTTCTCAAACATTCCACTCATAGTGGTGTTCTACGAGGTGTAAATTATGAAACCTTTTTCACAACTCATCGAACATTCTCTAAACTTGTAAGTCGGATATTCCATTCCACAATCTAATTGCAGAAACATAATTTTCTTGTTACAATAATTTCTAATTAATTCTAAAAACCTTTTAAACTATTTCAAAGGATCTAGACTTATGCCCCATTAAGAAATTATTCACATATCTACTCGAGTCATTACTGAAGATAGATAAATTAAATACTAGCAACAACACTTATTGGAGTACACACATCAAAATGTATGATTACCAGTAGGTTTGTTGCTCGCTCCTTATTGCCTCTGAATAGTATTTTGGTTACATTACTTTTGGATGAAAGTTGCAAGTGTCGCATGATCCACAATCAAATGACTTCAAAATCCATCAATATGGAATTTCTCCATGCAGGTTTCTCCAATGTGTCCAAAATGTTGTGCTGCCATATGTGGTATTCGTTTAGTCTTGAGACATTTAGCATCATTGTTATGGATGTTTTCTATTAAAAGTAACCTTCATAACACACATCTATTCATGATGGAAGCATGCCCTTATTTTTATGGGATTTCTATTTTCCTACCCTCCTTCCTTAGTTCTGCTCAGTTTCCCCCCGCCATCTAACCTTGCTCACTTTTTCCCTCCTCCACTCGCTCGCGCCTCGCCACAGGCCAAACCATTCCTTGCCATCCGATCAAAACCTTTGACCATCACTACGCTGGTGCTAATGCGTGGGATCGACATGTAAGGTCGCATGCATCCGCATCACCGGCTCTTTCCTGCACACAGTCGCCTGGGACCCACATTTTGGTTGCATGAGTTATTGATTTTGTGTCGCCGATTGATCCTACATAGTCTACGACTGACACGTGGGACCCACCGGTATGCAAATCTAAATCAGTGTCGCGTGTTGTTTCCACATAAGCGGATGCTCGTGTTTTCACACAAGGGGAGTCATGTCGCCACGCCCATTAATGGCGGATTAATACCGCAACCCACCCCCTCATGTACCATATATGGAGCCCCCATCCCATTTCGGCGCTCGCCTCCACAACCTTATTGATACGTCCAAAACGTATCTATAATTTCTGCTTGCTCCATGCCACTTTTGGGTGATATTGCTATGATATTCATACACTTCCATACACTTTTGATCATATTTGGACTAACTTACTAATCCAGTGCACCCCAGTGCCAGTTTCTGTTTTCGGCTGTTTTTGTATTTCAGGTTTTCACGTTTCGAGAACTGCCCAGAAAAATCCAGAAAAAATATATATAAAATCAGCGTTCCAGAAGCAACACTGCGTCCGAAGGGCAGCCTGGGGGGGGCCACCAGAGCTTCTCCACCACCATGGACGCCTCCCGGATGACTCGTGAGTAGTCTCCCTTGGACCATGAGTCCATGACCAGTAGCTATGTGATGTTCTCCTCCCGTTCTTGTGCTTCACTAATTAGTCGTCGTGAGCTGCCCTACATGATCGAGGCACCTATGTAATCCTTATGTTGTTGCTATGTTGAGTTTGCTCGGATCCGATGGATTATGAGATTATGTTCAGATTGATCTTGAGTAATATATTTGATTCACCTCTTTTATATTTTTGTTCATAAGTAATTCTTGCATGTTCTCCGTTGTTATTTATTGCTTTGGCTGAGTAATAGGTAGTGACTCCAAGAGGGAACGTTATGCTCGATTGTGGGTTCATGCCCCTCGATGACTAGCTTGAGTGACAGAAACATGAGTCTAGGGGATGTGCTTTTGTCACAAGGGGGAAAACAACGGTGCTTGTGCCCGCGGGTGCAAGGATTGTTTACTTTACGCAAAGTTCTTTTAATGCAGTTGTCTGTTGCATTGAGTTTACACTATGGGTGGGACTCGCAACTTAATACCAGCGAGATGTTCTGGATAGATATCTCAAGGTGGATGATTAGTAGTAGATATTGATGGATTTCGGTCTACTTACTTTGGCGTACCGCCCATGCTTTGAACCTCAACCTTTCTTGCAATGTAGTCAGCATTGGTTTGCATTCGTGGTCCTGTCAATTGCCCAGCTGTAATTTGTTTACCTCACATAGCTGTTTTATCGTCTTTTGGGAGAGAGACATCACTAGTGAACATCATGAGACTCCGGTCCATATTACCATCATTGATCACATCCACTATTTACTTTTCGCTATTTACTTACTATTGCAAAACACTATCTATCACTACTATCATTGCTTTTAATCCTTTGTGAACTACAAGGCCGGAGGGATTGACAACCTCTCTGTACTCGTTGGGAGCAAAGTTATTTGTATCTGTGTGCAGGTCCACGTTGATTGCTACTAATCTGGCGCCGTAGCAATTGACACCTACTTGTTGAACCTAGGAGTCTCTGGGGATTCGATCCTTGGCATCTTTGCTAAGGGAAAACACTTCTACTTACTGCATCTTACACCTTCCACTTGGGGTAACCAACGAGGGGTTCGAGGCCCATCACTTATCCGCCACCGACGCTAATGCAGGACAAACCTTGGCCTTCCTCTCCCTCCTCCGCTTCCGCATCCATGGTGTGGTCGCGTAGCATCACTCTCCATGAAGCCGAACTTCTCGCCATCTTGACATCCCGGTGCGGCCGTACATGCGTCTGCCAGTGGGATGGCTTCTAAGTGTGGGTGGTCTTCTTGTGATGCATGTCCCCGCCATTGGCACGTTCGCCTTTGCGTGCGCCATCCGTAGGTTTTGGGAAGGTCTGGCGTTGGAGTAGAGGGCGCATCCAGGCTTCAAGCCTAATAACCCATTATGGCTGCACATCCTTGACCAGCACCACACCGCTTGGATCCAGCACTTCAACGGCCCCAACCCGATGCCGTAGTTAAACATCATCGGGCGACGCGCTTTTTGAGATGGCCTTAGTTTCGATGACATCATTGCTGCGTGCCGCTCGCGGGCTGACGAAGAAGATTAATTTCGGATTTGGGAGTAGGACTTCGCCAGACTTTTCGTTTTATTTGAATAAAATATGTATGAATTCGTATGCTAAAGCTAAATAGTATTTCGAATTGTTTGCATGCAATTGGAATGATTCATGATTTCTATGAATTTATGTTCAATATGTGCGCAAATCAGAAGATGGGTGCAATTTTTTTATGATTTTCCATGCAATTTTGAAATGAATCTAAGAAAAATTATAGAAAATGAAAAAGGCTCAAAAATATAAATCATTTTGCATGGAGGCCTTTTATGTTAATTGCTTCTTGGAAAACAGTAAACTAACAATACCATAAATAAAAAGTTATTTTCCCATTTTTCTAGTGCCATACATGACTTTTTCGTGAAGCAAGTGCCATAAAATATTGTAAATTGCGCCCTTGCCATTTTCACCTAAAGTATACCACATTGTATTTAAACTTCAATATTTTCATGAATTTCAGAGTGATATTGCGGTATTTCATTAATTCATTGAATTTATGATGATTTACAACAAGTAATTCAAATTTTAATTGTAAGTCTGCTCTAGTTTGGTCCAGTAAATTCTGAAAAATCATTTTCACCTTCCACATTAGGAATGTAGGTAGTATCCGCAAAGAAAACTAAAATTCCCAACCATTTTATATGATTAGTCATCCATGCAGTTTTGGCAACAAACTGACAGAAATAATAGTAAACTAAAAAAGGCACAGAAATATAAATCCTTTTGCATGTAGGCCTTTTATGTTCAATGGCTTATGGAAAAAATGATAGACTGGCATTACCACGAATAAAAAGTTATTTTTTCCATTTTTCTAGAATCATACATTACTTTTATTGTGAAGCAAGTGTCATAAAAATATTTTAAATTGTGCCCTTTCAATTTTCACCTGAAGTATACCACATGAGATTTCAATTGATATTTTCTTCATGAATTTCAGTGTGATATTGCCATATTACATTGATTTATTGGATTTCCATCGATTTACATCAAGTAATTCAAATTTGAACTGCAAGTGTGCTCTAGTTTGGTCGAATAAATTCTGAAAAAAATCATTTTCACCTTCCATATTATGATTGTATGCAGTATCCACAAAGAAAACTCAAATTCCCAACCATTTTATACGATTAGTCATCCATGCAATATTGATAACAGTCGGACGAATAAAAATAGAAATCCTTGTGCATGGAGGCCTTTTAAGTTCGATGGCTTGTGGGGAAAATGATAGACTAGCAATACCATGAATAAAAAGTTAATTTTCCAATTTTCTAGTGCCATGCATGACTTTTTGTGAAGCAAGTAGCATAAAAAATATTGTAAATTGTGCCCTTTCAATTTTCACCTAAAGTATACCATATGGGATTCCAACTGGAAATTTTGCATGAATTTCAAAGTGATATTGCCATATTTCATTCATTTATTGAATTTATCGCAATTTACATCAAGAAATTCAAATTTGAACTGTAAGTGTGCTCTAGTTTGGTCCAATAAATTTAGAAAAAACATTTTCGCATTCCACATTAGGAATGTACGCAGTATCCGCAAAGAAAACTCAAATTGTCATACATTTTATACGATTAGTCATCCATGCAATTTTGACAACAATCGGAATGAAATTATAGAAAATGAAAAAAGGCTCAAATATTGAAATCCTTTTGCACAGAGGCCTTTTATGTGCAAAAGCTTGTGGGTAAAATGATGGACTGACAATACCACAAACTAGAAAAATAAGTTCACAAACTGACCTATCTCATATGAAGATCAATGACTCTAAACCAAGATGACCATGCCCATGGACATCTTCATAGCATAGTACATGATAACATGACCATTTTTTGAACTAATAAGGGTGTGACAATTGTGATCAATAATTCCAAAAGAGATTGAATATATTTGGTTAAGAGGTTATTTTCCATTATTCTAGTGCCCAAGATGATTTTTTTTCCTGAAGCAAGTACCATAAATAATATTCTAAATTGTTTCCTTTGAATTTACACCAAAACTATACCACATGGGGGTTCCAACTACCAATTTTCATGAATTTTAGAGTGATCTTGCCATATTTCATTGATTTATTGAATTTTTGGCGATTTACATCAAGTAATCAAAATTTGAACTACAAGTGTGCTTTAGTTTTGTCCAATAAATTCCGAAAATCAATTTCACCTTCCACATTAGGAATGTAGGCAGCATCCACAAGGAAAACTCAAATTCCCAACCATTTTATACGACTAGTCATCCATGCAATTTTAAAAACAATGTGAAATAATTTCAAAAAATGAAAAAAGGCTCCAAAATTGAAATCATTTTGCATAGAAGCCTTTTATGTGCAATATCTTGTGGGAAAATGATAAACTAACAACACCACAAACTAGAAAAAAAAACATCACAAACTGACCTTTCTCATATGAAGATCAATGACTTTCAACCAAGACGACCATGCCCATGGGCATCTTCATGGCATAGTACATGACAACATTGCCATTTTTGAACTAATATGGGTGTGACCACTATGAACAATAATTCCAAGAAAGGATTGAAGATTTGATTAAAAAGGTTATTTTCCATTTTTTTTAGTGCCCAAGATGGGTTTTTAAGCAAATTCTATAAATAATATTCTAAATTGTGCCTTTCAATTTTCACCTAAAGTACACCACATGGGATTCCATCTGCCAAATTTTTATGAATTTCAGAGTGATCTTACCATGTTCCATTGATTTATTGAATTTCTGGTGATTTACATCAATTAATTATAATGTGAACTGCAAGTGTGCTCTAGTTTCGTCCTATAAATTCTGAAAAAATATTTTTAACTTCCACATTAGGAATGTAGGAAGTATCCACAAAGAAAGGTCAAATCCCAAACCATTTTATATGATTAATCATGCATGCATTTTTGCCAACAATCTGAAAGAAATTTTAGAAAATGAAAAAAGGCTCGAAAATTCAAATCCTTTTGCATAGAGGCCTTTTATGTGCAATAGCTTGTGGGAAAATGTTAAATTGACAATACCACAAATATGAAGTTGTTTTTTTTCATTTTTCTAATGCCAAAGATGACTTATTTTCTGAAGAAGTAATTCAGTACAAGTGTGATATTGGTTCCCAAGTAATTCAGTACAAGTGCCCTATAGCTATTTTTTCAAGTGCCCATCATGACCATTTATGTGAAGAAAAAGTGGGAATTTTAGAGTGTTTCTACTATATGTTTTCGTTTTGCACAATCCCTTATGAATTTTAGTACACGAGTTCGCATCCACACATCGGATCCACAACATAGAAACATTCAATGATAAACAAAAGAAAATACATTAGGAATGAGGTAGCATCTGAATATCGGATCGACAACATTGCAACAATCTCCGTTAAACATAAGAGATTTCAGTACATGAAAACTGTAATTACACAACTATGAATGAGCACCTATCCTCCAACTTTGTTTTGTAGGTGAGAACTGCTAAAACGTTGCCGGCTTCCGTCACAGGATTTGTGGTGAACGACCACTCTACCGTCAGCTCATTTGAGGCGAGAGCAGACTTACAACCTATTCTCATGCTCACGCTCATCCTCATCCGCGTCCACCTGCTCTTAGTTGGGCGGAGGCCTTTTGATGGTCCTCAGAAACTCCTCCACATATCAGTCATAATGATGTTTAGACACATACCAGGCGGAGGCTGCACTTAGATCAACCCCGGAATACCAGCAAGCTCTTGTTACACCGCTGGATCCAGTGGGTTGCGTCGAGACCGATATGAATACCAGGGATCTCGCTGCCGAGGATCTGGCGACTCTATTGCCTTGCGCATCGCCCACGAAAACACTAATACAAGTCACCCCTTGACTCGATTTGGAATTATTCGTCGGATCTCATCCATCCTAGCACCTATCAACAACATCAAGGCATGTTGTGCCAGATCTTTGGTGCTTGGAAACCACGAGCAGATCTCCTTGCACTTCTCCATGAAGACGACATCACCGGCGCAGAACATCTCCAGTAGCGTCGTCATCGCCGATGGCAGCTGCATGATTTGGGGGTGGGGGAGGTGGGGTGGGCTGCACTTGGGCAGTGAGGGATGAGAAATGAGAGAGAGAGAGAGAGAGAGAAATTTCTTCTCCTTTTTAGAGACAAATAACCCAACCATCTACTCACCTGGTCCCACATGTCAGCATTTCAAGGGCCCCACTTGATAGTACTAGGCTAACTGACGGTCAAAGGCTTTGACCGGACGACAAGGCACATTTTAGCCTTTTGTGAGGAGCTGGTGAGTGCAGGAGGGCAAAAGTGAGCAAAGTTAGATGGGCGGCGAAAAAATGAGTAGAACAAAGGAAGGAGCGACACAGAAATAGAAATCCCTATTTTCATTCATAACGTAGAACAATAATTGTTCTTTTATGAACAATTTACTTGATTAACATTTATGCAACGGGCTAGAGTGTATGTAACTCTAAAATGAATTGACAAAAAATAATTGTAGAGGTAATACGCCAATGGAAAGTGTAGTAACCTTTACAAGGTTCTAGCGCATATCTCAAGCTCATTACTGGCTAGTCTGTTAGTCTATAATAGTTCTTGCATCGAGTTGCAACATAATGCAATCAAACGGGTGTCCTTGTTAATACTTAATCATAATATCCTAGAATCAATGACTAACAATTTAAACATAATTCCCCAGAAATACTTATTTTGACCATTGATACATCTTTGCATCATGTTCTCCTACTGTTATTTACTATATGTTGGTTCATTATTTCACTTTATGATGCTATCCTAATGCCTTTTCTCTCTTATTTTGCAAGTTTCACTTGAAGAAGGAGATTGCCGACAGCTGGAATTCTGGACCTAGAAAAGCTACAACACATATAGTTATTCTTCACAAATCCAAGTGACCTAAAAATTTACTCATAATTGTTTTGGAATATATAAATAATATTTTAGGAAGAATTACCAGAAGTGGGGCCAGCACGGAGCGACGAGCTCATGGGGCGCGCCCTATGAGCTCATGACTCCCCCAGCGGGCCTCTAGGGCCCATATTCTCCTATATGAAGATATTTTCCCTAAAAATAATCAAAATAAGATGTTCGGGATAAAGCCCCGCCGCCTCAAGGCGGAACCTGGACAGGAGAACTTTTGATCTCCGACGGAGCATTCAGCCGGGGAAACATCCCTCCGGGATAGGGAAATCGAAGCCATCGCCATCACCAACGATCCTCTCATCGTGAGAGGGCCCATCTTCATCAACATCTTCACCAACACCATCCCATATCAAACCCTAGTTCATCTCATGTATTCAACCTCTGTCCCAAAACGTTAGATTAGTACATGTTGGTTGCTAGTAGTGTTAACTACATCTTGTAGTTGATGCTAGTTGGTTTATTTGGTGGAAGATTAAATGTTCATATCCTCGAGCATACTCAATACACCTCTGATCTTGAACATGAATATGATTTGTGAGTGGTTACTTTTGTTGTTGAGGACATGGGAGAAGTCTTATTATAAGTGATTATGTGAAGTTGGTATTCGTTCAATATTTCGATGATATGTATGTTATCTTTCCTCTAGTCGTGTCGTGTGAACGTCGACTACATGACACTTCACCATATTTGTGACTAGGGGGAGGCATTGGTAAGTAATAAGTAGATGATTTGTTGCGATAGTGACAGAATCTTAAAGCCTAGTTCATGCGTTATTTTGTAAGGGGCGGATTTGGATCCATACGTTTCATGCAGTTGGTGCAGTTCCAAGCAGAGTGTCGTGGCAGGATCTACGTGTGAAGCGGAGTACATAGCTGCTTCAGAAGTAGCAAATGAAGGAGTTTGGATGAAGGAGTTCATATCCGATCTAGGTCTAATACCTAGTGCATCGGGTCCAATGAAAATCTTTTGTGACAAGACTGGAGCAATTGCCTTGGCAAAGGAATCCAGGCTTCACAAGAGAACTAAGCACATCAAGAGATGCTTCAACTCTATCCACGATCAAGTCAATGAGGGGGACATAGAGATTTGCAAAATACATACGGACCTGAATGTAGCAGACCCGTTGACTAAACCTCTTCCACGAGCAAAACATGATCAGCACCAAGACTCCATGGGTGTTAGAATCATTACTATGTAATCTAGATTATTGACTCTAGTGCAGGTGGGAGACTGAAGGAAATATGCCCTAGAGGCAATCAAAAATTTGTTATTTATATTTCCTTATATCATGATGAATGCCTTTTATTCATGCTAGAATTGTATTAACCGGAAACTTGATACATGTGTGGATACATAGACAAAACATAGTGTCCCAAGTAAGCCTCTACTAGACTAGCTTGTTAATCAAAGATGGTTGAGTTTCCTGACCATAAACATGTGTTATCATTTGATTAACAGGATCACATCATTAGGAGAATGATGTGATGGACATGACCCATCCGTTAGCTTAGCGTATTGATCGTTCAATTTTATCGCTACTGCTTTATTCATGTCAGATACATATTCCTCCGACTGTGAGATCATGCAACTCCCGGATAACGTAGGAATGCCTTGTGTGCTATAAAACATTACAACGTAACTGGGTGATTATAGACATACTCTACAGTTATCTCCGAAGGTGTTTGTTGAGTTGTCATAGATCGAGAATAGGATTTGTCACTCCGAGTATCGAGAGGTATCTCTGGGCCCTCTCGGTAATACACATCATAATAAGCCTTGCAAGCAAATGACTAATGAGTTAGTCACGGGATGATGTATTACAGAACGAGTAAAGAGACTTGCCAGTAACAAGATTGAACTAGGTATGAAGATACCGATGATCGAATCTCGGGCAAGTAACATACCGATGACAAAGGGTATAACGTATGTTGTCATTGCGGTTTGACCGATAAAGATCTTTGTAGAATATGTAGGAGCCAATATGAGCATCCAGGTTCCGCTATTGGTTATTGACCAGAGAAGTGTCTCGGTCATGTGTACATAGTTCTTGAACCCGTAGGGTCCGCACGCTTAACATTCGATGACGATTTGTATTAAGAGTTATGAGTTTTTGGTGACCGAAGATTGTTCAGAGTCCTGGATGAGATCATGGACATGACGAGGAGTCTCTAAATGGTCGATAGGTAAAGATCGATATACTGGATGATAGTATTCAGATACCGGAAAGGTTTTGGGACGTTTCGGATATTTATCGAAGTACCGAGGGGCTACCGGAACCCCCCGGAGAAGTATTGGGCCTACATGGGTGATGTCTACTACACAACTTGTTCTTGTAGACTCGTGTTGGGCCTCCAAGCGCAGAGTTTTGTTGGACAGTAGAAAATTTCCCTCAAGTGGATGACCTAAGGTTTATCAATCCGTGGGAGGTGTAGGATGTAGATGATCTCTCTCAAACAACCCTGTAACCAAATAATAAAAAGTCTCTTGTGTCCCCAACACACCAAATACAATTGTAAATTGTATAGGTGCACTAGTTCGATGAAGAGATGGTGATACAAGTGTAATATTGATACTAGATATTGATTTTTGTAGTGCGAACAATAAAAAACAGCAAGGTAGCAAGTAACAAAAGGAGCACAAACGGTATTGCAATGCTTGAAAACAAGGCCTAGGGTCCGTACTTTCGCTAGTGCAATCTCTCAAGAGTGATAGGGGAAAACGTGCGATGAAGAATCACTCCAAAGTTCCTATCTAGCGGAGAACATAAAGAAGAAATTGTTGGTGGGGTACGAAACCACCTTTAAGTTATTCTTTCCATTCAATCTATCAAGAGTTCGTACAAAAACAACATAAAGTTATCATTTACGATCGATCTATCCAAGAGTTCATACTAGAATAACAAAAGGTTATCTTTTCTGATCGATCTTTCAAGAGTTCGTACTAAGATAACGCAAAGTTATCCTTCCCGATCGATCTATCAAGAGTTCGTACTAAGATAACACCAAAACATATTCAGATTTGTAATACTCAATCCAACACAAAGAACCTCGAAGAGTGCCCTAAGATTTCTACCGGAGAAACAAAGACAACAACGTGCATCAACCCCTATGCATAGATTACCCCAATATCACCGCGGGAATCCGCAAGTTGAGTGCCAAAACATATATCAAGTGGATCAATATGATACCCCATTGTCACCATGAGTATGCAATTGCAAGACATATATCAAGTGTTCTCAAATCCATAAAAGTATTCAATCCAAAGAAATCTCAAAGGGAAAACTCAATTCATCACAAGATAAAGAGGGGAAAACACCATATGATCCGACTATATTAACATCACCCGCAATACATCAAGATTGTGCATCTCAAGAACACGAGAGAGAGAGAGAGAGAGAGAGAGAGAGAGAGAGAGAGAGAGATTAAACACATAGCTACTGGTACAAACCCTCAGCCTCGAGGGTGGACTACTCCCTCCTCACCATGGTGGCGGCCGGGATGATGAAGATGGCCACCAGTGATGATTTCCCCCTCCGGTGGAGTGCCGGAGAGGGCTCTAGATTGGTTCTCGTGGACTACAGAGCCTTGCAGTGGCGGAACTTCTGATCTAGGTCTACCCCGAAGGGTTTTGGAATATTTGTGAATTTATAGGGTAAACAGGCGGTGCGGTAGGCCACAGAGGTGGGCACAATCCACCTGTGGTTGTGCCCCCCTCGGGGCACCCCCCAGGTGCTGCTTCAGCCCATTGGGTGTCTTCTGGCCCATAAAAATTCTCCAAAAAGTTTCGCGATGTTTGGACTCCGTTTGATATTGATTTCCTGCGATGTAAAAACATGCAGAAAACAACAACTGGCACTTGGCACTATGTCAATAGGTTAGTCCCAAAAAATGATATAAATGACTATAAAATAATTGTAAAACATCCAAGAATGGTAATATAACAACATGGAACAATAAAAAATTATAGATACATTAGAGACGTATCAGCATCCCCAAGCTTAATTCCTACTCGTCCTCGAGTAGGTAAATGATAAAAACAGAATTTTTGATGCGGAATGATGCCTATCATGTCATATCATATTCTTTTCTTTATAGCATGTACATTTGGACTTTTATATGGTTCAAAGCAATAGTCTAGTTTTGACATGAGATTTAAATACTCAAGCATATCAACAAGCAACCATGTCTTTCAGAATATCAAATGCTAAAGAATGTTATCCCTACAAAATCATATAGTCTTGTCATGCTCTGTCTCCCCAGCTCAAAGTATAAATCATGTACTACCCCGGTGTCGGCCAAGCAATTGGTTCATACTTTTTAACGTGCTTCAGCATTTTCAACTCTCATGCAATACATGGGCGCAAGCCATGGATATAGCAATATAGGTGGAATAGAATGCGGTGGAAGTAGACAAAAGAAGGGAAGAAAGTCTCACATTAACTAGGCAAACTAATGGACTATGGAGATGTCCAGCAATCGATATCAATGTGAGGAGTATGGATTACCATGCAACGGATGCACTAAGAGCTATAAGTGTATGAAAGCTCAATATGAAACTAAGTAGGTATGCATCAAACTCTACTATAGAAAATTCCCACTAGTATACGAAAGTGGCAACATAGGAGACTCTCTATATGAAAAACATGGCGCTAATTTGAAGCACAAGTGTGGTATTTGCATGCCCCTTCTCTTTTTTTCTTTCATTCATCACTTTTTTTCTTCTTTTCTCTGTTTTTCTTTTTTTTCTTTTAGTCCGGAGTCTCATCTCGACTTGTGGAGGAATCCTGGTCTCCATCATCCTATCATCATTGGGGCATGCTCTAATAATGGATAATGATGATCATCACACTTCTATTTACTTATAACTCAAAAGAAATAAAAATTACAACTCGATACCTATAACGTAGTATGACTTTATATGATGAAAAATGAATGCTCAAGTCAACTATATGATGGAAGTGCATGGCAATATATATCGGAATGGCTATGGAAATGCCATAATAGGTAGGTATGGTGGCTATTTTGAGGAAGGTTTAATAAAGTTTATGCACCGGCGAAAATTGCGCGGCACGAGAGAGGCTAGCAATTACGAAAGGGTGAGAGTGCGTATAATCCATGGACTCACATTACTCATAAAGAACTCATATACTTATTGCAAAAGTTTATTAGCCCTCGAAGCAAAGTAATACTATGCATGCTCCTAGGTGGAGGCAGGTAGGATTTAACCATCGTGCGTCCCCGACCTTCACACAAAGATAGGACAATCAAGGATAAATTGTGCTCCAACTTCCCGGCATAACGAGAGACTATACGTGCATGCTTCGGGAATCACAAACCTTAACACCAATATTATTACTAAAGCACAATTACTCATCAACATGACTCACATATCACATCATCATGTCTCAAAACTATTACAAGGAATCAAGTTTATTTTGTCCAATGATCTTCATGAAAGTTTTTATTATATCCTTCTTGGATATCTATCACTCTGGGACTAATTTTCATGTGTTGCTTTTGATAAGCTCAAACAAATATAAGTGAAGAACATGAGCATAAATTTTATTTCTCTAAAATTAATCTAAGTGAGGAAAGAGAGAATTTCTTTAAAAATACTAAAGCACACCATGCTCAAACAGATACAAGTGAAGCACTAGAGCAACGGTGTTAGAAAAGAGCTTCTTAGACGGGATGTGAATGCCGCTTATCTAGTTTTTCCGGCAACTATTTGGGGGCTCTATTTTATTTAAAAACTTTGATATCTAAGTATTTTATTAAAACAGCAAGCAAACAAAATAAAATGATATTTCAAGAATAGCACATCTCATGTGAAGAAGCAAAAACTTAGGATCAACCGATACTAACCGGTAATTGTTGATGAAGAAAGGTGGGATGCCGATCGGGGCATCCCCAAGCTTAGATGCTTGAGACTTCTTGAAATATTATCTTGGGGTTCCTTGGGAATCCCCAAGCTTTAGCTTTTGTGTCTTCTTAACTCTTCTCATATCATGGTTTCCCTAAATCTCAAAAGCTTCATCCACACAAAACTCAACAATAACTCGTGAGATAAGTTAATATAAATCAATGCAAAACATTATCATCCTCTACTATAGAAAATCACTAAAACTATTATTCAACATTGCATACTAAATGCCTCTGCATATTTAATACTCCTATCCTCAAATAAAATCATTAAACATGCAAACATATGCAAACAATGCAAACATAGCAGTAATCTGTCAAAACAGTACAGTCCGTAAAGAGTGGAATTGTTCTCATACTTCCCTAAGTCTAAACATTATGAAAAATTACCACATTACATAGAACTTATTCATGCTAACTTTTAAAAAAAAATCAAGATTTTATCACATTCTGACTATCCAGAAGAATTCAGACAATGATAGAAAACTTTCTCTTTTCAAACAGCAGCATATAGACTTGCAAAAAAATAAGCATGGTAAAGGCTATCCTTGACACTTAACATTATTATAAATGCCAGCAAGAAAATTCTAACAAAATAAATTTACACTCCAAGAAAAACTCATATCATGTGACAAATAAAAATATAGCTTCAAGTGAGGTTACCGATAATGTTGGAGACGAAAGAGGGGATGCCCGGGGCATCCCCAAGCTTAGTTGCTTGGATATTACTTGAATATTACCTTGGTGTGCCTTGGGCATCCCAATGCTTAGGGTCTTGCCGCTCCTTATTCTTCTCATATTGATATCTCACCCAAAACTTGAAAACTTCAATGACATAAAACTTAACAAAACTTCGTGAGATGGGTTAGTATGATAAAACAAATCATTCACTTTGGGTACTGTCAAAGACAAGATTCATAATTATTCTCACACAATGCCTACTGTAGCATCTAATTTCTACAATTTATATTGATCAATATAAGCCATAGAAACTAGAAAACAAGCAAACTATGCATTGAAAACAAAATCTGTCAAAAACAGAAAAGTTTGTAATGATCTGAACATTCACCATACTTCTGCAACTCTAAAAATCTTGAACAAAATATTACCATGTGAACAATTTGTATTTTAATCTTCTGCAAAAAAGAATCAACTTAAAAGCAAGATCAAATCTACTAACGTCCAACATGATCTTAAGGCTTTGCTTGGCACTTTATTGAAACAAAAGCTTTAAAACATGATTACTACAGTAGCAAAATCATGTGAACACACAAAAACAGTAGGTATAAGTGTTGGGTTGTCTCCCAACAAGTGCTTTTCTTTAATGACTTTTAGCTAGGCATGATGATTTCAATGATGCTCACATAAAAGATAAGGATTGAAACATGAAAGAGAGCATCATGAAGAATATTACTAGCACATTTAAGTCTAACCCACTTCCTATGCATAGGGATTTTGTGAGCAAATAATTTATGGGACCAAGAATCAACTAGCATAGGAAGGCAAAACAAGCAATACTTCAAAACTTTCAACATAAAGAGAGTAAACTTGATATTATTGCAATACCTACAAGCATATGTTCCTCTCTCACAATAATTTTCAGTAGTATCATGAATGAATTCAACAATATATCCATCACATAAATCATTCTTTTCATGATGTATAAGCATAGAAATTTTACTACTCTCCACATAAGCAAATGTATACTCATGAATAGTAGTGGGTGCAAATTCAACAAAATAACTATCATGAGATTGGAAGTTAAAGTCATGATGACAAGTTTCATGATTATCATTATTCAATATAGCATACATGTCATCACCATAATCACCATATAGCAACTTTGTTATCATAGTCAATTGAAACCAAAGTAGTGGATTCATCACTAAATAAAGTCATGACCTCTCCAAATCCACTTTTATCAATATAATCATCATAAATAGGAGGCATTCTACCATTATAACAAATTTCCGCATCAAATCTTGGGGGGCCAAAAATAGCATCGTCGTCAAACATAGCATCCCCAAGCTTATGGCTTTGCATATCGTTAGAATCATGGATATTTAAAGAATTCATACTAACAACATTGCAATCATGCTCATCATTTATGCCAAACATTTTATAGCATTCTTCTTCTAACAATTGAGCACAATTTTCCTTTCAATCATTTTCACGAAAGACATTATAAAGATGGATAATACGATACAACCTCAATTCCATTTTTTGTAGTTTTCTTTTACAAAACCAAACTAGTGGTAAAACAAGAAAATAAAAGATTTGATTGCAAGATCTAAAGATATACCTTCAAGCACTCACCTCCCCGGCAACAGCGCCAGAAAAGAGCTTGACGTCTACTACACAACTTGTTCTTGTAGACTCGTGTTGGGCCTCCAAGCGCAGAGTTTTGTTGGACAGTAGAAAATTTCCCTCAAGTGGATGACCTAAGGTTTATCAATCCGTGGGAGGTGTAGGATGTAGATGATCTCTCTCAAACAACCCTGTAACCAAATAATAAAAAGTCCCTTGTGTCCCCAACACACCAAATACAATTGTAAATTGTATAGGTGCACTAGTTCGGCGAAGAGATGGTGATACAAGTGTAATATTGATACTAGATATTGATTTTTGTAGTGCGGACAATAAAAAACAGCAAGGTAGCAAGTAACAAAAGTGAGCACAAACGGTATTGCAATGCTTGAAAACAAGGCCTAGGGTCCGTACTTTCGCTAGTGCAATCTCTCAAGAGTGCTAATATAATTGGATCATATAACCACCCCTCAACGTGCGATGAAGAATCACTCCAAAGTTCCTATCTAGCGGAGAACATAAGAAGAACTTGTTGGTGGGGTACGAAACCACCTCAAAGTTATTCTTTCCATTCAATAAATCAAGAGTTTGTACGAAAACAACATAAAGTTATCATTTCCGATCGATCTATTCAAGAGTTCGTACTAGAATAACACAAGGTTATCTTTTCCGATCGATCTTTCAAGAGTTCGTACTAAGATAACGCAAAGTTATCCTTCCCGATCGATCTATCAAGAGTTCGTACTGAGATAATACCAAAACATATTCAGATTTGTAATAATCAATCTAACACAAAGAACCTCGAAGAGTGCCCCAAGATTTATACCAGAGAAACAAAGACAAGAATGTGCATCAACCCCTCTGCATAGATTACCCCAATATCACCACGAGAATCCGCAAGTTGAGTGCCAAAACATATATCAAGTGGATCAATATGATACCCCATTGTCACCACGAGTATTCAATTGCAAGACATATATCAAGTGTTCTCAATTCCGTAAAAGTATTCAATCCAAAGAAATCTCAAAGGGAAAACTCAATTCATAACAAGATAGAGAGGGGGAAACACCATATGATCCGACTATATTCACAAAGCCAGCGATACATCAAGATTGTGCATCTCAAGAACACGAGAGAGAAAGAGAGGGAGAGAGATATTAAACACATAGCTACTGGTACAAACCCTCAGCCCCGAGGGTGGACTACTTCCTCCTCACCATGGTGGCCACCGGGATGATGAAGATGGCCATCGGTGATGATTTCCCTCTTCGGCGGACTGCCGAAAAGGGCTCTAGATTGGATCTCGTGGACTACAGAGCCTTGCGGCGACGGAACTTCTGATCCAGGTCTACCCCGAAGGATTTCAGAATATTTGTGAATTTATAGGGTAAAAAGGCGGTACGGGAGACCACCGAGGTGGGCACAACCCACCTGGGCGCGCCAGGGGGGCCTTGTGCGCCCTGGTGGGTTGTTCCCCCCTCGGGACACCCCCCACGTGCTGCTTCAGCCCATTGGGTGTCTTTTGGCCCATAAAAATTCTCCAAAAAGTTTCGCGGTGTTTGGACTCCGTTTGATATTGATTTCCTGTGATGTAAAAAACATGCAGGAAACAGCAACTGGCATTTGGCACTATGTCAATAGGTTGGTCCCAAAAAATGATATAAAATGAATATAAAATTATTGTAAAAAATCCAAGAATGATAATATAACAGCATGGAACAATCAAAAATTATAGATACATTGGAGACGTATCAATGGGCCATAGGGGAGAGAGAGGGGAGCCCACAAGGGGTGGTGCCCCCCCCATGGGCTGTCCGAATTGGACAAAGGGAAGGGGGCGCGGCCCCCCTTTCCTTATCCCTCTCCCTTCCTTCCTTCCTTCTCCACAAAAGGGAAAGAGAGGAATCCTAGTCCTACTAGGATTGGAGTCCTAGTAGGACTCCTCCCCACTTGGCGCGCCCCTAGGACCGGCCGGCCTCCCCTCTCCTCCTTAATATACAGGGGCAGGGGGCACCCTAAAACACACAAGTTATTTTATTAGCCCTGTGCGGTGCCCCCCTACACAGTTTACACCTCAGGTCATATTTTCATAGTGCTTAGGCGAAGCCCTGCACGATCTACTTCACCATCATCGTCAACACGCCTTCGTGCTTCTGAAACTCTCCCTCGACCCTCTACTGGATCAAGAGCTCGAGGGACGTCATCAAGCTGAACATGTGCTGAACTCGGAGGTGACGTACGTTCGGTGCTTGATCGGTTGAATCGCGAAGACATTCGACTACATCAACCGCGTTATTCTAACGCTTTCGCTTTCGGTCTACGAGGATACGTAGACACACTCTTCCCGTCTCGTTGCTATGCATCTCCTAGATAGATCTTGCATGATCGTAGGAATTTTTCTGAAATTGCATGCTACGTTCCCAACAGACTAGGCAGCCGGTACTCCTTGTAGGAGTACGAGTTGATATCCCCGTCAGGTCCCTAGGGCTGGCTCGCCGTGGACCCCTGGTCCTCCTGAGGCACTTGGAAGTATGTGTGAAGGCCAAAGCCTCGTCGTCCCTTCACCCTGCATGTTCCCTCTTCCCACCTCGGGTAGATGGGGCCTCGTTGGATTCCTCCTGCTTCTTGGAGATGAAGCCCGAGTCTGATGCCTGCTACTCACGAGCGCTCTCCAGAATGGCCAGGTCCCTTGCTTTGGTCTTCTAGGGGCCTTGGTCTTCTTTAGTTTGACTGTGACCACATATAGGTCCTCAGCCAGCAGCTTCTCCAGATCAGCGCTCACGGGATCCCCCCAACGGGGCGCTGATGATTTGACCGACCTGGGAAATGCATGTCAGTCCTGCGAATCGAAGCAGAAAATACTTAGTCACTCGGTCAAAGAGTAAGAAAGAAAATTGAAACCACAAATTAACAATGGGTACTTGATATACCTCGGTAGCTGGACGTGCTCAGCGGTATCCAATGTCACCCCCTCAGTTTGGAAGGTGTTCTCCTTCGCCAAGGCCTTGACGACGATGGTTAACATTCCCCCCGAGGTCCTTCCCCCGAAGAAACTTTGGCTCGAACCTCCATAGAGGGGATGCTTGGGCCTAGAGGGGCTGGACCCTACCGTGCAACATTATGTGGATCACACCCACCAGGATGACACCATTGTCGATAAAGACCTTCACCTAGTCCTGGAGTGCTCTGTCTTCCTCCTGGTTCCCCCAGCCGAGGCTCTTAGTGGTCCAGGAGCGCAGCCTCTTCAAGGGCGCTACCAAGAAGGCGGGAACACCCTCTTGATTCCCCAATGACACGCCGGCCATGTAGGACCACTCCTCTTGCCATTGTTTCACCGTTTTAGTGAACTTGCCTAGCAACCATTTGACATTATGAAGCTTGCTTATCATGTCTCCCCGTACTCGGTGATCTGGCGACCATTGGTATGTGGTTTAACACAGAACAATTTGAGCCAGAGAGCGAAGTGCGGCTCGATGCAAAGGAAAGTCTCACGGAACACAATGTATGATGCGTTATGGAGGATGGAGTTGGGGGCAAGTGGTGGAACTGGATCCCGTAGAAGAATAGAAGGCTTTGGAGGAAGGGATGGACAGGAAAACCCAAACCTCGGATGAGGTGGGATATGAACACGAGCCAATTGCCTTCCCGAGGTTCTATAACTCGAGAGGCGAAGCAGATCTCGTCGCTGGCGAGGGGCGAGGGGCACTTGACCTCGTCTAGTGACGGGAGTCGGCCGCTCGCATGAAGTTCGGTGATGTTTCAGACAATGACGGTGGAGTCCATCCACAGGCCCCTTTTGTTGGACGCCTTCACCTCCGCTTCCTCCGCGGCGACGCCTTTTCCCTTGCCGACTATTTCCTGGGGCGGAAAAGGAGGTGGGAAAAAGGATGAATGGTGGGGGTATGGTTCTGCTCTCTGGGCGCTGGAGCTTGGGAGTTTTTGAATGCTAGAAGCAATGGGGAGGCGTAGGATGAACTAGATTCATCCACCTCCTTTAATAAGCTGGTAGGGGCAACACGTTGTGCACTAATTTTGTTGTTTTGAAACCATGGTTTCTGTTACATGTGCGTGGGTGGAGGGATTTTGTTGATAATATCGTCGAAAATCTGAAGCACTACCCTTTATTGACGGGGCATGCCTCTTTAGAGGGCATGACCGGTGACCCCTGGATCATCAACGAATGGGTAAAGACTGACATGCCCCTCGTTGTGCTCAAGATGGAATCTTCCGAAGACTTGGTGCATACACAAGACACATTTGAATCGTCAGCATGTTTATCTCTAGATGTAACCGACCTACATGTAGCCCTAGGCACCCCCACCCCCTGACATCTCTATAAGCCGGGGGTTTAGAGCATAGGGTAGAAAACCATACGTTCACATACGATCTCGAGGTAGATCATCATGTACTTTGTACTCCAACACAATCAATACAACAGAAGCAAGATCTAGAGTTTTACCTCTTCGAGAGGGTCCGAACCTGGGTAAACACCGTGTCCCTTGTTCATCCTATTACCATCTAGCTAAGATTACCAGCTCAAGACCCCCTACGCGAGATCTGTCGGATTTAACCCCGACACTAAGGATAGGACGTGTGCTCTTTGTGGGCAAGATGAAGATTTCAATCACATTTTTTCACTTGCATTCTTGCCCAAGTTCTATGGGGATGCCACGGAGAAATGGTTGAGTGTACCGGGGCACAAGGTAAGTCCACTTATTTCCACCTTCTCCGTTGTGGACTTTCATAGACTGCTTGGAGGCTGACTTGGCTTTGTTTTGCGACACTTGCATGGGCCTTATGGAACGTTCATGATTAGTCTCGCAATGAGGGGTCTTTTATTAAACATCTTGTTGATAACTTGTACAAAATGATTATCTACTTGCAACTAAGGAAGTCATTGTGCAAAACCTTGAATTGTTGACCCTTGAGCGACTGATTAGGAGCCTTAGAGGCATGCGGCGTTGTTGAGTGAAGCTTCTTCTCGATGAAAGCTTCCTCTGTGCATGGTATGGCTTCGGCGCTCCGTCGGCCATCTTGTATCCGTTTGAGGACCTTTGCTCCTTCGCAAGCTTGTATTGTATCTGCTACCGCCTAAACCTCGTTTTTTTTCCTCAAATTTCCGACAAGCGTCATTTTCTGCCAATTTCTTTTAAATCTTCCTCAATTGAAAACCCCAAATCGCAACTCACCAGAATACCCCCTCCGTCCTTTAAAAAGTGTATTTTCAATTTTGTTGGAGGGTCAAACTATCTTAAAGTTTGATTGAGTTTGTACAAAAATATATCATTTTTTTAAAATCAAATAGGTATATGATGAAAATATATGTTACCATGAATCTAATACTACTAATTTGATGGCATAAATGTTAATATATTATTGTATAAATACAGCCAAACATAAAAATGTTCGACTTTTCAACAAAGCTGCAAGTACACTTTACGGACAGAAGGAGTAATACCGTTACCGTACTTAACAGTGATGAGTAGCAATAAGTTATGTAGAATATAGTGGACGACAAATCCGCCAGCACCATGGCAGTGCAGTGCACAACAGAGAATTATTTCTGCGTCAAATTCAGTAGGCGGGTCAGTGAGATAAGGTGAAACAGATAAACACTCGGAGTGTTGGTGTCATGCGCCATCCATGCATACAATTCGCTGGCAGTCGGTGTATAATGTACAGAGCAGCGTGATGTGTGCGTGTGTGTTAGAGAGAGAATGGGGAGGAACCCTATGACTATGAGAGAGAAAGGAGACACAGAGCGAGAGAGACCCTATAAAGGGGGGAGAGAGAAATCTCAAGGAGGTTTGTGGTGGACAGGCGTCCTCCTCGCTCCTCTAATACTCCCAAATCACCACCAAACTAGCTAGTCCATCCCATTGCTCTCAACCTCCTTCCTCATCCGTCTCCCCTCCCTTCTTCCTCCTATCCATTGGAGATCTCCATTGGAGAGAGCTCTACCTGGCCCTGCTAGCTGCTCATGCACTGCACTGCCGATCTTGCTACCACTCCAAGCCCAGGTTCATAACCGACTGGCTATATAGCACGTAGCTCCGATCCATCTACCCATCGATCGAGATCGCTGCCATCGTCAAGCCAGCTGAGATTTAGAGTGGTGTTTGGTGCGAAGATTACTTCCAAGTCAATTGCTTCCCGTCTCTACCGATCCTGCGAGCTAAGTACGCCGAGATTGGGATGCTTGAGGTGGCCACGCTGCAAAGCCCTAATCCGGCCGTCTTCAGCCTCGGCGACCACCACCATGTCGATGTCGGGTTCCCGGAGGCCACCGTGGAGGAGGATGACTTCCTGCTGGACTACATCGACTTCAGCACGTGCGACATGCCCTTCTTCCACGTCGACGACGGCGACGACATCCTCCCCGACCTCGAGGTCGACCCGACCGAGCTCCTCGCCGAGTTCGCCGACGAGCCGGCGACGGTGCTGAGCCCGGCGCCAGACGGCTGCGAAACCCACCATGGCGACGAGGCGAAGACGGCCGTGGAAACGGAACCACCAGCAGGGATGGACATGGAATTACCAGAAGGCAAGGGCGAGACGAAGGGGGTGTTGTCGTCGTCGGAAGAGAAAGATGTGAAGCAGCAGCACGACAACAAGAACAACAACAACATCGTGGGCGATGAGGTTTGCAGCGCGGTGACGACGGACGATTCTTCCGCCGCGGTCGGGTCTGAGAACAGCAAGTCGTCGGCGTCGGCAGAGGGGCACAGCAAGATGACGTCGAAGCCCGCGTTGGCAGCCGCGGCGACCAAGAGCTCCCACGGCAGGCGGAAGGTGAAGGTACTGCCTGCATTCTTTCACTCACTAGCCCTAGCTCCATCTCCACGGTATACGCATAATTAAGCATGCTTAACCGCATGGGGTTGGGGGGAAAGGATGAAGGAAAGGGATAAACTCTACTACATCGTCCAATCGATCTGCACATCACGATTCACTGCAGCTGCCCGTCTGGCGTAAACTCTGACATAATCTTTCTCACGATCGACGACATCTCCCGCGAGTCAGCAGACAGGCGGCAGATCTGACTGACCCAGGACCCAAGAAATCACGAGAGACCTAGCTGTAGCGTCCGTCGTAGCAGCACGAGGCATGGCCCTGGCCCTGCATGGTACAGCCGCGGCGAATCAGCAGCTCGTGATTGCCTCCGTCGCGAGGAGCTAGCTAGCACCAGCAGCTGATCGACTTTGACGCGCGCGCGCGGCTGCTGCGTCGGTACGTAGTTGAAAGTTGAGTAACATCATCATCAGTGGATAGGAGAGGCGCGTGGAGGGAGGGAGGTTTGCACCGAAATGTTGCGCGGCAATGAATAGGCCATGGAAATCCCCGTGCAGGCAGCTTTTTGGGACGACGGGCGGATAGGATAGATCTCAATCGGCCGGCAGGGAAAGAGAGAGGGAGGGTGTCACGGGAAGCGCACGGTAACAGTAGCATACACACACAGCAGCAGCAAACAGTGTAGCTATAGCTGCTCTTTGCCCCTTTATTTCGGTGCAGATTTTCACACACGCGGCGCCTATGAAAAGTCCTGTCTGTGATCTCTCCTGCCTATACGTACGTGGCTGTACGTCTCTCTATGGAGTACTAGCTAGTTCTAGGGTAAGCAAGCTCATAAGAAAGTAGTTCGATTTGGCACCCTGAATCTTCTGAAGCATGTAAATTAAATGATGTTCTCTGCTCAATAAAATCCGTACTTACATATGGCTGTTGGCTGATGACTAAGTAATAAATGAACAAATATGAATCGCAGGTGGACTGGACGCCGGAGTTGCACCGGCGGTTCGTGCAGGCGGTGGAGCAGCTGGGGCTGGACAAGGCGGTGCCGTCGCGGATCCTGGAGCTCATGGGCAACGAGTACCGCCTCACGCGCCACAACATCGCCAGCCATCTCCAGGTGCGTTTCTTTCCACCATTCCTGCAACTAAAAGGATATATCGATCTTGAGTCGAGTTTTAAATTCACACGGACGCGGGTGCCTGCCACTGCATGCTAGCGCTAAGACAAACACGAGCATGTACACGCATGCACTCCGTCCATCGATCTCCAGCTCCAGGCAGCACAGTCAGATCTGGCGTCTGGGTAACATATGTACGTCTGGTGCTGCCCGTATGCATTGTCGCCATACGTTGTCCAGGCACGGACGGCGTCGCAACCGCCAGTCCCAGGCCCTCATGGCCTCGTGTACATTATTACAGCATTATTATCGCTACGTATACATACGTACTGACGACGCACTGTACTACGCCATATGCATGCATGCATGCATGTGACCCCGGCCGTGAATCATGCAAGTCCTTGGTGGAGCTTTCACAAACACATGCATGCAGACGCGGGGTGTCAAAAGTGAAACCCATTCAAACAAACAATTATCCAGTACGCCATGCCCATGCATGCATGCGTTTCCGTTTGGATATTCCATTGCCCAAACCGTGCAACGGGGAGGCGCCAAGGTATCGCAGGGGGGCACCACCACCACGCCGTACGGGTGACCACTGCCCACACCACACGGATTCAGGGACGGAGGGAGGCCGGCCCCGGCCGGTCCTGCCCTAGTCAGCGCGGCCGCGTGCCATGTCGCCGCTGGCCGGGCTTCGCACCGCCGTAGCGCCCGTGCATGCATGTACTACTCCCACTCCCTGCGGCCCGGTCCTGGACGCCCGTTTTCTAGCGAGATGGCCATATCCTCCCATGAATTCTCGTGCGCGCGCGTCCCGCTTTGGCACCAGGCGACAGAGATCCAGATCTCGGCAATCTGTTCTTGCTAGTTCGAAATACTTGTAGTTGGGGAAAAAATGTCTTATAGTATTTATTTATGAAGGGAATATCTTTCTGTAAACAGTTTTGCTAAGTCTTAGTCGACTTAGACTTCGTTATGTCTCAGTCGATGTTATATTTCATTGATCTTGCATCGAGATTTGTACAATTTTTTTCTTTTTCTTCTCATATACAGTTTCACTTGACTTAGACTTCGTTAAGTCTCATTCAACTGAGACCTAGATACACCCGTCTGTAAATTGCCTACAACTGTATATGAGTTCTTCCACCTCATAAAATAACTACATATTATATAGATGGCTAGCTGAGCATTGCATTGCTATGCATTTCAGTGAACCAGTGAGGTACGGTGGATTGTGATAGTCCAACGTTTTCAATCTATGTTTTGAGCTATTTTTTCAGATTAGCTAACAAACCAAACACAGCAACATTTGAACCACAAACTACACCTTAACATTTGTATGATCCTGTAAATATGGCAACAGTAACTAAGAAGTGGAGGCTTATTCGACAATGAAATCAATGGGTGAGTAAAATGATCTATATATGATTTGTAGGAGTGTCTACTTTTCTGAAGACCATTATTCTGTATCTGCTCCTCACGGTAGAAAGAATCGTATGGGAAAAATGGAGTATTTATTTGGCTGAGAAATTCCTAGTTCTGAGTCGAAACTTGGAAATGATTTCTAATCAATTGAAACGACTTTATATTTACTACTCTATAACTGAGCATATGCACGCTTTTGCATCTAAGGTTTCTTTGGTCATAGGATAGGAATAGAAAAATTATAGGAAGTGAGATGACATATATCTTAATTTCTATAGGGAAATGGATAATATTTGATTCGTAGGATAGGGTCTTTTTCGTTGAGTCTAGGCTAATAGATTTTTCTTCTTTTCAAATGTGAATGATTGATTCCTACCATACATAGGAATAGGAATTCATTCCTACTCCGTCAGTCTCATAACGTAAGACGTTTTTGCAAGCTAATCCCGTAAAGAAAGGAGGCTTAAAGTAGCACTTATTGTTCGGAGTACCTAGAACTCATCTAGATGAGACATAATTTGATCTCATTCACCTGAAAAACAAGAACAGATACAACCCACGTCAGCACACATATCTTATAGCATCACATTCAATGGCTATAAAACGTGAATGAGACCAAATTATATCTCATCTAAATGAGTTCTAGCAAAACTGCTTATTGTTTGTGTAATTTTAGATTCCATCATGTGTGGCTTGTTCGACTTAACATAACAATTATTGACACGGTTAAAAATAGTAAAAGTATGAGGTTGCATTTGTGGTCGAAGACTCGAAGTTAATGCTGTTGGGGTTCAAACCGAAATTAATGAGTCTACATGTTCTCCGTGCAAGTGCAGAAGTACCGTTCACACAGGAAGCACCTGATGGCGAGGGAGGCGGAGGCGGCGAGCTGGACGCAGAAGCGGCAGATGTACGCGGCGGCCGGCGGGCCGAGGAAGGACGCGGCGGCGGGAGGCGGCCCGTGGGTCGTGCCGACGGTCGGGTTCCCGCCTCCAGGGGCGATGCCGCATCCGGGGATGGCGCACCATCCCGGCCAGCCGCCGCCGTTCTGCCGGCCTCTGCACGTGTGGGGCCATCCCACCGGCGTCGACGCGCAGCTGCCGCTGTCGCCGCCGTCCATGCTGCCCGTGTGGCCGCGGCACCTGGCGCCGCCGCCGGCGTGGGCGCACCAGCCGCCGGTGGACCCCGTCTACTGGCACCAGCAGTACAACGTACGTGCGTGAGCTACATTGCTCCGTCTCTGTCTCCCTCTTCTCGCCTTCACGTGACCACGCTCTTTTGATTTGCATGCTTGGCGGCATGTGTTCGTAATAACCGGTTGGTTTACCGCTTTCTCCCCACTCAGGCTGCGAGGAAATGGGGCCCGCAGGCAGTGACACAGTGCGTTCCGCCGCCGATGCCTCCTGCTGCCATGGTAATTAAACCAGCCATGAACTATGCCCAGTCGTTTATGTCGAAGCTGCTGTGGTAATTGCCTAGCTAATATGGTTACCTGTGTGTGCGCGTGCAGATGCAGAGGTTTGCTGCGCCGCCGATGCCGGGGATGGTGCCGCATCCCATGTACAGGCCGATCCCGCCGCCGCCGTCGCCGGTGCCGCAGAGCAATAAGGTCGCCGGCCTGCAGCTTCAGCTCGACGCCCACCCGGTAAGTACATAGGCACGGCTGATGGTTCTTATAGTTCATTAATTTATACTGTGCTTCTGTTCCTGAAGTCACACTGTAAGTAGTAGTAGTAGTAGTACATGATGTTCCAATCCAAAGAAAAATCAAGCCGTGACTTTGAGCGAAATTTGGAGAGCTGGCCCATATACATGTGTTTCATTTCCGCTATATATTATATACATATAACCTACCTATGGTTTCTAATTTCTGTTGCACGCATGGCACGTACATGTATGCAGTCCAAGGAGAGCATCGACGCAGCCATCGGAGACGTTTTAGTGAAGCCATGGCTGCCGCTTCCCCTGGGGCTCAAGCCCCCGTCGCTGGACAGCGTCATGTCGGAGCTGCACAAGCAAGGCATACCCAAGGTCCCGCCGGCGGCGACAACGAACTGCGACGGCGCCGCCTGAGAGCACGTACGTCTCCACCACCACCGGCGCCGGAGCCATGATGCTGCTGCTGCTGCTTCCCCCCTCTCTCTGGGTGACACAACTCGTCGACTACTCGTCCGTCTGCACCTACGTGCATAGGTATATGAAAATGACTGATCGACCGGCCGGTCGGTCGACGTACGCGTGCGCGTGTAGATTAATACTCTACTTGATAGTTATATATAATAATGTACTGCCCTGGGTGTGTCTGTATGAGTGCACTGACATGGATCTCTGGGTTTTTCCTCTCGTGTACACATGAGGGCTGCGTGCGTCTATATTGTTGTTGGGATGGAACAACTTATATTATTGGACTGGTAAATGAATAACCAAGGATGCATGCATGCATGCTCCGCGTGGAAATGTACTCGCATTATTGGACTGGTAATAATTTTTTGTGGGCTCAAATGTTGACATCGAATGTGAAAAACGTATTACTAACACGTACAAATATAGAAGATCTGTATCTGTAGAGAAATAACCAGCAAACTCCCCATTGATAACGGAAACAACAAAGATAACAGAATCAGGCTTCACGTGTTGACTGACTTGAGTACACCAAATGTCGCCTTCTAGTCTAGGAGACAGCCGACACATGATACATCGTAGGTGCTGGCATAAAGGCGTCCATGGAGAATAACACAGCACATACTTTTACAGCGAGACTGATTGACGAAGGCATGTTGAGCTTACACTCGAGGGCCACAAATTAGCATCCGCTGAATCGCCGGTACACAAGTCTCTTTTTTTTTCCTTCTCAAAAGTAATCTGGTACGTTGTCCAAGGTTTGCAAGTACGTAACAACATAACACTACACATAATAAATATGTTCCCAGCTTCCCATCACTAACACTCGACCAAAAATAATACTCCGCCGTAATACCACTTTGTTTGGCTTCGCGATGGTCAGATCCCACCCTACTCAACTTCTGTGATGAGCCTTCTCTTCCTGAAGGGCTGCATAGTCCTGCTCCCTGGAGCACTGTGCGCTCGCCTTCTTTCTTCTTTCCGGCTTTCCGCTTCAATCATCGCGCGCCTTATCTTGCCTGCCTTGTAGATTGGCTTGGGCAAGTGCTTGTGTCTGCAGCGACACATCCATGCAGCATCAGCAGAATGATGGTTGCAAATAAAGGTAAATGAAAACAGGATGCTCCATGAAGTTGAGGCACTTCTCATGACAAAAAATAGTGGCTTACTTGACGATCCGCCTGATTTCTGCTAGGTGACCATACCGCTCCTTGACAGCATCTTGGTATTCTTGCTTTTTGCGTTCCCTTGGAAGAACCTGCAGACAAATATTTGTCGACAATCATGCACCACCCCAAACATGTTACTACATAATAAAAGGCCTTAGGAACACTCAAATAGATGAAAATTGGAAAATCAACAATGCTTGTGTGTCAATAATACCGTATCTAACTTAAAGTGAGGCCATTAGGACCATTGTCCATGAGCCCCAAAAGTAAAACGCGGAGTGTCAGAAAACAAGGCAAACTCATACCTTCATGAACCATTATCAAGTTTCAATCAGACAAGTAATTACCCGCTAACCTAGCTAAGCATTTTTTAACCTATAACTGAAACTCAAAAGCACAACTACTAACTGCGATGTCTTGAAGGTCACTAATATGCTCACATTTACTATTAATTCTCTGCCATTCTTAATTAAGTACATCATCTGTGTTTGGTCATGGAGTATGATGTTGCTAAACAGAAAGAAATAAGAGGATGTCAACAACAGACATTTATTGTGCTGCTACTTCATTGGGCATCCATATGTGAGCCCAATCACATGACATGGAACTGAAGGAAGTAGCAAACATGCCGAGACAGCAACTGGCAAACATAGCATGGCATTAGAAAACTTACAACTCCCAATTGTTCTGAAGCTTTGGACTTCCACAGTCGAAGATTTGTATCATCACTGCCAGAAACTAGATAGGTCCCATCATATGTGTATTTGACACAAAACACCCTGCCAAGGTAAGTAAATTGGTTATAATAGAACAGAAGTTCCATAAAAGCAAATTGTTAAAGATAAACATGGAATCTGGAATAAATAAGATGGCTAATGGTAAAATCCAATAAATATATAAATGCACATGTATCAGAACTGCTACATTCTATGCTGATTCCAAGAACCATGGTTATTTGGCTGTGCATCAAGTTGCAATGGACTTCTTCTCAAACCTTCATACGTCTCAACAGAGCAACATATTCAACTGTAAAACTGGTTGAATTGAAAAGACTATTCTGGAACACTCAAAAGAGATAGACCAAAACTGGTCTGATAGACTGACACTAAATTGATCTGGTTGGTATCCGACAGAAGAACAGGCTTTAGGGGTTGATAACCCATGGTACCAACTGTGGGATAAAAGTTGGGAACCATTCTGAATTTGGGGCTTAAGATCAGGTAACTAAGCAAGGAAGAGTTAAAATAAGTAATAGAAACAAACCTTTGCATCCTCTTAGTATGGTATATCTCCCTGCTATGATCACCATTATAATTGAAGATCCGTACCTGCAAAAGCGGAAAAAAATTGTGAAAAAACACCTAAACATGGTTACAGTGTGAACTTGGATCTACAAAAGTGGCACATACTGTTCTATCGTAGGAACCAGTAACAAATTCCCGTCCTGTTGGGTTGTAATCAACATCCATTCTGAAAACTCAAATCATGTAAGAATTGACTTCTAAAAATCAGAAGGAAAAGAATAATGCATGTTGCCAATGGGCTTGATACAGAACTACATGAAATGATAGCTTTCAGGTGTACATTGTATAACGCAAGGCAGGAACTGCACGTCTCAGTGAGTTCAATGACACATTGACACTACAATGAAATAGCACCCCATGCATAAAATCCTTATTGCAGCTTCAGTTTTATTGATGTATCCTAGAAGTTCTCGATGTGATATTCGTATTGACAGGAGATATGCATTTATGCTAGCAAGTGCATGCACTTAACATACAGATCTATATAATATTCACTCGTTTTCTCTACTACTGGAGTGACCTTTACAGATATCTATATTTTATACTTTAAACAGGACATTAGATATTTGTATTTCCAAATAATACTTACATTGCTGAAACATGACCCTTGTGAACAACCTTGGCTTCATTTAGCTTTCTAGAATCAAAAGAGTAACAGTTTGTGTCTTCATTTGCCTAGTAACAAAAAGAATCAGGACGGAAGCTCTTAGCTATGCGAAAGCTCAAATTTTAAACAAAAATTCATATATCTTCCAGTCTGGAACAGTATCATATAAGCTTCATAACTAGCGCAAGCATATAACAAGAACAAAAATGTTTGACATTTCAATCTTACAGCAGTGAAGTTCATGGGCTCCCTAGGGTTCCAGCAAACTGAATTGCACCTTGTCTGCATAAGAAAAAAAATACATTAGCATCTCCAACTCTATGTAGCTCGGTGGTTACTGAGATAGAGCTGAAAAGCGATAAATATTCGGCAAGGTTCCCTAAATAATTATAGGTGCATTAAAAAATAACTAAGTTAGTAGGATGAACGGGAACATGCAAATTTCGACTGATCAAATATGGTTGACATTACAAGAAATTATATTAGTTGGCAGAAGATGGTGCTAGATCTATATTTTGGACACTGTTAGCCTGATCAAAATGGTTACTTTTAGGGATAATAAATTCCAGAACAAGAGATAGGCTTAAGATTCTGAAATGTGTTGGTTTAAAAGAAGGTCCTGAAAATCTGGAATGTCATGCGAAAAGACTAGAATGAGTTGGCATGCCAGATGATTGCAGAAGAATAAATAGAGAAATCAATGCATTTGAACATGCTCCTCGGAACTGTTTTTACAAGATTACATATTGATATTGAGGGTGACATTAATGTGTCCGCAGAAGACAGGAAGGATTAATTCAGAAGGGCAAAGTTGCAACTAAAAAGATGTGTCAACAGATTTTAAATGTAAAAGAGATGAATATATCCAAGACCTTGCAAGGACCTACTACAATTTAATCCATATGAAAGGACACATAATCATTTCTCCTGAAGAGCGGATATATCTATGTGTTCTGTAAATGCACCGTTCATTTTTCTTTCTTCCAACCCGCCAGAAAATGACCAGTTTTAACTTTTAAGGCGGTTCCCGCAAAGTGTTTGTTTAATTTTGATATTCTTTGTACTTCTCAGGGCTTTTTAACTACCGTAGCTCTATAGTATTCTTCACTCTTTGTTAAGGATGTAAACCAGGTCCCGTTTAATCAAGTTTAAACCAACTTATAGTCTAACAGTTCAATAATTGTTTTTTCTCGGGGAAAATGAACTATTGAGCTAGGTAAAGCTAACTAAATGGGACTTGCGGACGCCGTTTATTTGCCATTTACATCCCTAGTAATTACCTTACTCCCAGTGGGATACAGACCCATCCACTTGGGGTCTTTTTAGACGTGTGCATTAGGCCCATTCCCTTCATACAACAACAACAAAGCCTTTAGTCCCAAACAAGTTGGGGTAGGCTAGAGGTGAAACCCATAAAACCTCGCAACCAACTCATGGCTATGGCACATGGATAGCAAGCTTCTACGCACTTCATATACACAAATAATAGCAGAATCATACACCAACTTGGAACTTGTTCAAGTAGGCTTAAGAGTTCTAAATCCTGGTTACACACCTCAAAAATGGGATGGGAAAGAGGCATGTGAAATCTTTCTAAGTCAAGCATAATTTAGTTTTAAAAAAACACTGTATTTTATTTGTGCTTGGGTTTTCAAGGTAAACTCAAATTTAAGCAATGCCATTACCAAGATGTCTGAACAGGATATTATTCTCGATTTAGTTTTGGCATTAAGCATCATGCAATAGTGAACTAAAACTAACACAGACTACTATCGTATGGTAATTTTAGTTGGTCTTTCTCACTTATACTTTATGTTCCATTCGGTGATGAACAAATGCTGATGTACTTTCAGCACAGGGTATCAGAACGAGATGGTAGACATTATGTGCACAGCATATGAGAACAAAGCAAATGTTCTCTGTACATCAAAGTCCCATAGTGTTGGCATGCTCTATCTATTTTGAATTTTCTAGGTATTGCAAGCATCCACAAATAAAAGAGGATTCAACAAACCTTCATGATTAACTTTCTAGCTGGGGATGACATGCGCAGGTCAAAAAGTGTTAAACTCCGATCACTGCAAAATAAATACAATCCTATTTTATTAGGAAAAAGAAGTTTTAAGGAGAGGAAAATATCAGAATACAATTCATAACAGAAAATTAACACTGAGAGCAACAAAAACTGGAATTTTAGGGGAAGTTAAAGAATAATCAACTAGAGACAAAATATGTTGTACAGAATATCTAAAGTTACCTAGATGATGTAAGTAAAACATCAGGTTCTCCAGGATTAAACCGCACGGAAAGAACTGTATCTTTACCCCATTCGAAGGTATTTATTGGCTCCGACCTACAAATGAAATTAGCATTGATGGTGGTAGAAGAAAGAGACCAAAATGCTGGGGAAAAGGCTATCAGATATTATACCTGTTATGATCCCATATATCTACCTGAGCACCTACAGTTGCGAAAACATTACGTTCCCACTGGTGGTCAACACCCCTATAATTCATCAGAAGAGATATGATTCATTCAGCAAAGAAGATGAGAGAAATATATAAGTCAAGGCAGTGCAATAGTGCTCTTACCAAAATGCATGCTTCCATGTATAGACTGCTGACGGCTGTAACCCAAATTGGCAAGGTAAGGAAATGAGATGTCATACAACATAGATAGTGCAAAACAAATGTAATGCAGCCCTTCAGTGCACACCTGGGAAGCATCTTCAATAGTATCATTAGTGTTCATCATCTTACGCATAGGATCTTTCCAGAGTCGAACACTGCAATCGATAGACGGATAAATGCATGGTAAGATCACAGACACGGATACATATTCACAAATCCACTTCTGTATTCTACACTTCAAATAAGTGGACTTTGATGATGTGAAGTTCAATTATTATTTTTCAAAACCTGTTTGAAATGGTTTACTACAACTTTTTACCTGTGTGACGCATAAGTCAGTATGCCACTGGAATTGCTCTTAACCTATATTAACTCATTTCAAAAGGGCTGCTATTTGTGTTCAATGAGGCTTAATCTTGTGGGAACTTTAAGATAAAGCTCAAGACCTCAAGTCCTACACAAAATGCCTTACACATACATACTCGACAAACTGTTCCTGCCAACTTATTGCAAAACATAAGCAGCGAGAGAGCACCTCAAGGATTTAGTTGCAAGACTTGAATTGAATCCATGTCTAATAAGCAAAAAGAAGTGGCACCCACAAGTTAACTTACGTGCAATCAACACCACAGGATATCAGAAGATCGCCATCTGTAGATGTTGCCAAACCTCTCACAGCACCCTGGTGTCCAGGGAACTGGCAGACTGTCTTCCTGTTTTTATTGTTGTATACAGGAAATTAAAATTACAGTCACAAGTTGTAGTAAACTATTTCAAATAGCTCAGTTTGATATTTCATCGGCGGTACCTTGCAGCAATGTCCCATAGTCGAATATCTGTGAACAAAACAGAAGGCACAGTTTACCACTTCCGGTACAAATTTGAACTTGATCAGAAGATGAATAAGGTAATGCATAACTGAGACCTCTTGATATTTTATATAAATTTAAATAAACGAAGGGAAAACATCAGCTTCAATACTAGAAAGGTTGAACCAAAAATACGGTTCCAAAATCACCTACTGGTCGGATCACACACTACTGAATCCTAACAAATTAGGTGTTGCAAATGCATAATACAAGGAGCTTGGCAGCCATGCGATAGTTTCACAAAGAGGGCAGGATTATATATTCACTAGAAATGGCAAAAAGAATAAAATCAGTGCCAAAATATTCAAACGGTAAAAACAAAAATTTGAGTGCTCACGAAAGCGTTTTTTAAGCGACGCTTAACCACTGAGCCATGGTAAAACGCTTCACTTCGGCCCCAAGCGGTGGATCAAGCGCTACTTTAAAATTTGGCCAGATTTTGGCTAGTTTTTAATAACTTCTGCTTAGCTGCTTGCGCAATAATGGCAATATGTCATTTATCTTATTGCTAGGGTCTGTTCAGGAACTATTTCCTTCAGATTCTGTCTATTTGAACTGAACTGCATTTTAGTTCTTATTTTGCTTGCTGTGTGAACCTGATGTGTATTTGCTATGGTGTGAACTGCATTGTAGATACTATTTCAGTTATCTATATGTGCTATATTTCCTATTTTCCTGTTCATATTATTCAAAAACAGTCAAATTCTGACCAATTTAAAAAAAACTCTTAAGCGTGCTTAAGCGCCCATTGCTCTAAGCTCTGGCCTTCCGCTTTGCTTCCGCTTTCCGCTTTTTTGAACACTGAAATTTATTATTACTTGGAAGTATGGCCACTCAAACTGACACTCTGTCTGGTTCAAATAAACGGGCCGTTCTGGCCTTTTGGCTTAAATGCAGCCAAAAATTACAAACTGCCTATCCACACGCTCATGTACGATTTGACACATGAAAACAATGTGTAGATTTGTCTTGAGCAAGTACTTGCACCAAAATTAGGTTTTATAAATATATTCCAACAGAAGTCAAATATGCATTTCGGGGCAATGCCCAAAGAGACTTTTTTTTTCGAACTTGGGGGGTATAGCATTAGAGCTGCTTACTCTTCAAATCCTAAGTTTACTAAACATTTCAATCAATGACCCAATGTAACTAAACAAGTCCCAACACTCCAATTGGCAGTAACATGAAGCATCCCCTTTCCAGATGTCAATTCCTGAGAACGCTATGATATTAGAAACAGAATAATTTGTTACGAATTTACCATTTTAGTGTGTTGCCATCAGATACGATTGGATCAAAATAGCACATAAACTGCAGATCACTAGAACTAGATGATACTCCTGATTGGTCAACATAAAGTATTCTTCGCAACCCAGAGAAGATGCATACAAATGTTACAGGTCATATTCCAGATTTTACGTGCAAAGTGAGTCTCATGTTGATTGAGGCAAGAGTTCACTTTGAGCTCCATATGAGATTTAGCAACATTAGCAACACCTGAGGTGCAAACTAAAAAGAAGAACAGTAAAAGGTTGTATGTTATAATTTACTGCATTGAGCTTAGTAAGCTAGTTCGTTGAAGGAGCAAATAAGTAAGAATTGAACACACTCAAAGAGACAAAAGAAGCACACTAGTGCAGAAGTATGATAATTACCCCCATCCATCGAGCCAGAAAACATAGCTTTCACATAATTCATGTTCTTTGCCATGCACGAAACAGCATCAATGTGACCATCCATTGCTCCAATAAATGGCCTGGCAAATATCTGAAATGGGGAGCAGCGTAAGTCACATGAAAATAGAGTAAAAATAAAACATAAATGCAGATAAGGAAGATGAGACATACCTTCTCTAACTTTGCAGCATTAAGGGCTCGAGTGTACTCAACAGCTTTCTCTTGACTACGGAGTGCTGGATCATAATTGCGGAATACTTTCTGTTGGGAGCAACAAATGCAATAGAGATCAT
>LR738711.1:238575696-238700842 GCA_902687465.1 Secale cereale | reverse complement strand
CCCCCCACCCCCAAAAAAAGTAGAGGCCACCACTTTAACATTGAGTATACAGTACTATAAGGATTTATTTTCCACAGGGAATTTTTATCTATCTTGTTCTTTTCTTTCATATCGTAGAGAAACTGAAAACTTTTGACATTTGGTTATGAAGTACTCCCTCGATCCATATTACTTGTCTTAGATATGTCTAGATACGGATGTATCGTGTCTAGATACATCCATATCTAGACAAATCTAAGACAAGTAATATGGATCGGAGGGAGTACTCAGAAACACCCTGGAAAAAGTAGCATTTGTGATTTTTTTTTTAAATTTATGCATTCTTCTTGAATTCGTATAACTATTGTGATGAGTTATTATTGTTGGATAACAGCTGAAATTGATGGAGTATGATGCTGACCTGCCAACGGAGCCAGGAGATTACTAATCTTTCAGGATTAGTTGACAAAGAAAGGAAGCATGCTTTTCTTTTTCTGTATGTGAACTACGATGAATTTTAATAAATGATGTTCAATATTACTTAAACTTCATTTTCCCACCTTCATCTTCATTAACCAGAATCATTATGGTTATGTGATGAGAACCGTGCTAGGGGTGTAGAAGTTTGGATCGCTATCAAATGAATGCTATGCTTGACCTTTTGTATCTGTTTGTTTGGTTTGTCAGCATGATCTGGTGATTAAAAGCCTGTTCCCTTTGTGGCTTGGTGTTAAGCATATTTTGATCCTTTTAGTCTTCACCTGTCAATCACTATCTTGTACAACATCATTGTTTCAATAATGCTCCTACATACACTGGAAAAATATTTACACAGGCAAAAAAGGCAAGTATGCGACTAAAGGAATTCACATGTGTAGCTGTGCTCTAAATAACTTGATAACAATATGATCTGAAATCATTTACAAGCAATTTCTGTCAGTACTTGTCTGTATCATTGCGAAGTAGTCACTTTGGGTAGGAAGTGCTCCCGCATTACCTCGGTCTGATGACTAGACAAGAACTTCATGCAGATGGGTGGCTCAATTTGGAAAATTGAAAGTAGTGCTGATGGCAATGCCCAAAGTCCATCTCCACAGATCAGACCTGATGCTACTACAACTGCAAGCATATTTGCGTTTTTCTTATCTGTTTTCTTCCAGATAACTAACAGTAGACTCCCCAAGGCCATGTCTATTGCAATATTCGGTGCGATTAAGAATGGAATTGCCATAGCCATGGCGTTTGGAATGTAGTTACTTGCCTTCCACTTCTTTGCTTTGGCTACTGCTGACAGGCAATCCAAGCAAAAGGCCATAAGGAAGAAAGCTACACAGAACGCAATGGAATGCTTTGGGAGTATTTTGGTTCCTTCAACACTTAAAACTGCGAGCCCACGGTATGCGGTGGCCAATGGCGCTGAGAATGGCGATCCAGCTTCTCCCAAATGCTCTTTGCCGACAAGTTTCTCGAAGGACAGGAAGACAAGCGGGTTGATGAAGCAACCGAGCGCAGTCCCAATTGCTTGGCTTATGAACATGGACAGTGGTGAGGTGAGTGTCATGTATCCTGTCTTGAAGTCATGCATGAGCTCAGCAGCATTGCCGATGATCATCAACATGACACCACAGGCAGCAAGACCGGCAATTGCGCCACCAGATGCTTCACCAACCCATGCCCCAACAAGGAATATAGCGAGCTTCGCATAGACAGATGCCAGGGACCAGTCACACAGTCCAGAAGCATATGAATTGCAGAATGCCAGGATGGGAGCGACAGCGTATAATAAGGCCACATGGTAATATCGGATCTGTGGGAAGATACGTGGAACAAAGATTGCTGAGACGGTTGCAAAGAGAATGTAGCCAGCAACCGAGACATGGCCTGGCAGTCCTTCATTCAAAAAGATCTTGTTCCTGCGACGCTCATCGTAGCTAAGAGATGTTTGTTCATCTGAATTTCCATTGGCTGGTATGTTGGTACCGCCAGGATTCCGTTGCTGGCGATTCTTGTGGAAGTGGTTGGCAGCCCTTATGGTGATTGAACCCAGTTGGAACAGGCAATCCCCGAGCACCATCGATATGCCCATGGGCACCTGTTTCATGGAAGCAGCAAACATGGTCAGCGAAGTGCGAAGACTGAAACATCTGATCAAGCACGAACCGCAGTGAAGTTCAGACGGAATTCTGTCATCACTAACCTTGTATCCATTGATTCCCCTGAAATTTGTCGGTGAAGGATCGTTGTACCAGTCCCCTTTCTTGCTCTGGAGGGTTGGCCACAGGATGAAGGAGGTAATGGTAGACCCAAAAAGCATGGAGAAGTTGATGAGGACAGGGCAGATCATGCCCACGCCGACGAGACTCGCGGAGAAATCGAAGTAGAACTTCTGCTTATATGCCTTCAATCCGAACAAAGGAAAATCTTGGAAGCCGCAACCACTTCCTCCCGTATAAACCCACTGGAAGGATGCCCACATGAAGCTCCCAGCGATGGCTTTGGACATGGCAAGCACCTGCAACCTAAGGAGGAGAGGAGAGAAAACAATGGTACCGGTTAAGCTTACAAACGGCATAGTGAAGAACAAGCAGGTTACAAAATGGCGTAGTATTTACTTTGCTGTTGCGGCTCCCGCTGGCGTGTGGAAGCTGTTGACGATTCCGGCGATAGCTGAACCAGATGGATACATCAGTTTGTAGTCCAGTATCATGAGCTGCCAAACAATGGCGAAATGTTTCAGTTTTTTTTTCTTATAGCAAAGACATGGAAATGGTGGTGATCCTTGGTCAAAATGGGTTCATCACCTTCCGCAGCGGGAGGGTGCAGAACAAGCTGGCGAAGGTGACGAGGCCGAGGAAGGCCACCACGTTCCCGGTGTGCAGCGTGTACACGTCCTTGCCGGTGCCGGTCCCGCCGGCGGACTTCGCCACCGTCTCGGTCATCGCGAGCAGGTAGGTCGTGAAACCACCTGCAAATGCATAATCACGGCCGCCGACTGAGCAAAAACCTGGTGGAAATGGCCGTGTGCGTGCGCGGCTGCATGGACGGGTGGACGTACGGTACCGTAGAAGGAGAGGGTGGAGCAGGAGATGATGCAGGTCTGGAGGACGACGTTCTCCTGCCTGGTGAAGGGCTGGGAGGCGACGCCGAAGCGGGCCAGCAACCGCGTCCACGACTTGATCACGAAGAAGCCGAGGAGACTCGCCACGATGTTGAACGTTGGGCCGACGCCGGCCGTCAGCCCGATCCGCATCGACATGAAGCTCAGCACGGCGCCCAGCACCGCGCTCACGACCACCGACCGCACCGTGACCTGCCGCCACCACGGCGGTGGCGGCTGGCCCGCGAACGCCACCTCCACCGATGGCTCCTCGTCGCCATCCTGTCCGACAGCGACGGCTGCTGCAGTTTCTGCCTCCGCCGACCGTGGATGTCGGTGACCGGGGACGGCAGCCATGTTTGCCTGAGGCCTTGCCTCAGCCGCTAGTTTCGTTTCGAGCACGTTCGCCAAAAGTGTTGGCCTTGCTAGGCCTTGCCTTTTTTAACTGTCACCAACATAAGCGTTGCTTTTTATAGCCGTAACATGTCTGGAACAGCAGATGACGTTGTTTTACCGGATCTCAACGAAAATTCTGTTCCGGATAGACACGGCAATATGACATCAACAAAATGTAACCGCAATTCAACACGATATGTAATGGCAGTTCATTCCATTTGATCTCTAAAGCTCAGCGCAACATGGCGCCACGCTGAGCTTGTTCCATTACAACAGCAATACAAGCAGTGCCAAGAGGAATCACAATCCAGCAGATGCATGGAAAGCTCAGTTTGATCCATCCAACATTCTAGCTCAAGTGATACAATCTTGAACTTATCTACTACCACCATAAGAAATAAACAAGCTTACCAACGGCTTGATAATATTCATTCATAGTGCTTCGTTTTTATGGCGGGAAAAGGGCAGGAAAACTTCAACAATTACTCGGCCACATTAACCAGCTCATACTCTACTTGCGACAAGTTGTTCTCTTCATTCACAGTAAAGCTGGCAGGTTCTGTAGCTTCTACCCGCCCCCACTTGTCCACCGCAAGCCTCATCGAAGCTTTGAACATGTCAATTTTAGCATTGCGCAAGATGGCTGTAGCACCAGCCTTCAACAGGTCAACTGCAGAGTAGAGCATACCATCAGTCCATAGTACATGCCTCATGAAATAGTATGGGAATCAAGACCCCATCCACTTATACTCTCTAGAATGACCATGAGCAACTAAAAATATGTATAAGATCTGAAAAATGAAATGAGTCCTGGCATGCATAACATTAAAAGTTAGTAGTGCTACTCCTGCTTAAAACAGCCATTTGGTTGTGAGTTCCGACCATGCAATTAATTAACAGATGAAAGAAGTGAAGCTATTAGGATGCTTTTCTCTGTGATGTATGACACCAAAGGACAAAGAAATTTGTACTATCAATCAATATGGTATGTTAGACTATGGTTTCCAGTTCAAGACATGGAGACAGAGGAAGATCTAGTATAAAAAATATTGTCAGATGTACTTCATGCATGTATGGTGAAATAATAGCTCAAGTGGACACTGATAAGAATGCATTACCTGCACATATAGAAATATAGTACCCTCAGAGTCAAATAAACAATAGCATAATACAAAGATTGGAAAAGAATGTTGTGCTGTTTCGGAAATTGGAAAACTAATATAAAGTACAAGTCGATCCAACTGTGCAGATGGCCACGGGCCAGCAGAACTGTAGGATGGCAGGTAATGGTAGTGAACACCTTTTGTTTGGTGTGCAGCTCTTTTTACTCAATTATGCATAACTTAATTTTACTATTTTGTTTTCATAATTACTCCCTCCGTTCCAAATTACTCGTCGTTGTTTTAGTTCAAATTTGAACTAAAACCACGACGAGTAATTTGGAACGGAGGGATTACTTCAGAACAAAACCTAACCAATTTTCTGTACAGGCCAACAAAAACAGGTTTATTTTCAGCATAGATGCTTGCTGATCCTTCATGTGTGTAAATTTTTGACAAGCTATTGGATCAATTACTGGGCAGATGCTGATCCCAGCAATTTGTGGCAACAGGCCTGGCAGTTGTCTCAGGTTGTGCAGGAAGCGTTCGCTGGGAAGTCGTAATCTGATTTGCATCACTCAAAAATTTTAGTGCCTTCTACGTACAAAGGGACTTTTCCTTTCTGCTGTTTTGGCATCTAAAATGTACTACTTACCTCCGTTCCAAAACACAAGCCATAGACTACTACAATCGTAATACCAACCATCAGGATAACCAGATAGCCCCATCTATTCATAAAACGTATGGCCAGATGCCCTATATAAACTGTAAAACGAAGTGACAACCACAAGATTTACTTACACCTGTTATGCTACCATTAAAGCTACACAAATTTATCAGCACCGAACCATCATATGTTATTATCTATACGAATCCAAAGAGACTAGCGCAAGAAGACCGTGTCCTAACAAATCTACCATAAGGCACCCTATGCCAAGGCCAAGGAGTGGCAACCCAATCACCTTGGTCGTTCCGGGCAGTAAAGATGATGGAGCCAGTCTCGTCGCCCACGAGGCACTCCGCGATGCGGGGGGCGCGGGCGGAGGAGGAGGCGGGCGCACCAGTGCGCACGCGGCCAGGAACGGGGTTGGCACTGACGACCTTGACGATGAGGGTGTGGCCGTTGGTGCCCGGCTTGAGCTGGTCCACCTTGACGAACACCGGCTTCCTGAGCGCCGGCTTCTCGCCGCCCTGCGCCGCCGCCGTCGACATCGCCGTGGGTGGTGGTGGGGTGGTTTTCGGATCGAGTCGTGCCTGGGTGGGGGTTTGCGGTTGCGGGGGTGGTTGGGAAACCCTAGAGTTTCGGTGGGGAGTTGGGAGTGGTGGTAGAGGGGAGCAGACGACAGTGAGGCTTGTTGTAGTGCGAGCTTTGGGCTGTCAGAATTGGGCTGAGCCTGATCCATTAGAAGATAATGGGCTGCATAGTTGCAAATCGGCCTAGTAAATGATCCGATAATTTTGAACGTTAGATCAAACCTCCGTTAGATCTAGAGGTTTGATGGCAGAGACTAGCGACACGTTTGGTTCCACGGATGTAACGTATTTGCTGTATTGTATTCCGCGTCCGAATATTCTTACGCAATACGCTGATTGTTTGGTTCACCCGTTCGAGTCCTGGTTTCTAACGCGGGCCGACTCGGGTGGTTTCGATCTCGTGAAACGCTGTATCGGAAAGTGCGCTAACAAAAACCATCGTGCCCTAAACAAACGCTAGCTACGGTTTTAGGAACCGCTGCAATCAGAAGCCGCCGTTTTCTGTGCGAACCAAACGCGTCATATATGTTTTGATACAACATTGGACGAACGTGGCACCTTGGATCAGATGGTTGAATGGATGATCTTATTTGGATGAGTGTTGCTATACGCACGACAAAGTTGTGGCCGATGCATGGACGATCGCACAAGGCAGCGCCAACAGTGTGCAGGAAGCTTTTTTTTTCTGGTTGATGCTTAGAGCTGTTGAGGAGGAACTATTGTTCCCATGTTGTGTGACAAGTGTCGTTCGTAAAGAAATTTCATATTTGGATCCACGCGAACTTGTGCTTTTAATATTAGTGGAGATGAGATGGGAATGACGATAAATGTTGTAGCCCCGAGAGAAGTAATACGCCTCGTTGGAGGTGAATGACATTGTCATCAAAATGTAATATGCTCCAAATTACTACCGTATTAAACCGAGCACCCACATGAGTTTTGCTCGCGTATCTCCTAGTATAATATTCAAAACATACGATCCTTCTATAGAGGTTTTGCCTTCTAAGTACTCCCCGACCCCCTCTCGAATTTCAGCTGGGGTGGGCCTCCCACCATGAATTCCACCCAATCAAAAAATCCTAGCTAAGGGCCTCTCCAACATGGACCCTCAAACCTTCCGTATTCGTCTGGACCGAGCGGTCCTGTAATGCCCAGGATGGGACTATACCTCCTACGTGTCGAGGCACGACTTAAAGGTATAAGCCCATCCTAGAATAATCTCAAGTTTGGTATCTTTGCACGACTCATGTAAAAGAGGGATTAAATTGCAAAAGGAGATAGTTGGCTTACACTCGCCACTTCACACAATACAATACATAAGGAATACATCATTCAAAACATCACAACCCGACTACGGGTGAAGATCCAAAAGAAAGATACCAAAACAACATAAAGCCACAGGTCAGGATCGAATCCTAGTAGAAACCACTACTGATCGTCGAAACGTCACAAGCAAACGGCCACGCTCTTCATCGAACTCCCGGTGAAGAACTGGTCCATCTCCTGCATCAAACTCGGCTGAACCTGCATCTGGTGTGGTAGTAACTGTGAGCCACGGAGGACTCAGCAATCCCGTTCCCGGGTAACATGACTATTTAAGCCTTGGGTGAGGACAAGACTGAAGAAAGAACGAGAGGTGAAGGAACAACAAGAGTCTACAGCAGCAACTAGCACTAACTTACGTAAAAGAGAGCGAGAAGAGAAGAGCCTCGGTCGAAAGATGATCACGAAGTGATCCTAGCTAAAACACGTCAAACATAACCCCACTGTGTTCAACTCCCGAATCCCTATTCGGAAATTGACAGTCACGGAACACACGCTGGTAGTGTATTGAAACATTGTGTCAAGTTTTCTACAACCGGATATTAACAAGCTCCCATCTGCCACATAACCGCGGGCACGGCTTTCGAAAGTTCAAACCCTGCAGGGGTGTTCCAACTTGACCCATTACAAGCCCACGATCCGCGGAGTCGCAACTCCATAGGTGGGAAGACCCGAGTATTCTCGGAATCCCGTGCTCAAGTTAAACCGAACTAAGGTAAGGCTAATCCAGCAAATCCTCCCGGCGTGTCGACACCCTGATAGTAGCCGCGCGTATCTAAGTCTCAGGACACGACCGGATGAGTCATCCTACAGGTTTTTACCAAACCTCAAGTTTCCTTGAGGTGGCCCCGCAGTCTGCTCGTTTCGGACCAACACTCATGTGGAGCACTGGCCCGGGGGGGTGAATTAAAATAAAAGGGATAGCTAGTCCACATGCAAGTTTTATTAGTTATTAGGCAAATAGTACCAATGTTGGGATTTGCTGGAAAAGACTTAGCACTTAGCGGTTTATCAAGGGGGTCCCATACACCCCAACCGTGTTAGGAACGCATAATCAAGGAACATAACACCGGTTTATACGGTTCCTAACGACATGAGTGGAACAAATCACCAAGCAAAAGGCTTAGCCTTCCACCCTTGCCAATATATAGATGATTTCATTTTAAGCATTTATATAGTGTGATATAACCCAACCAAACTTCAACATGAAGCAAGCATCTTCAATCTTCACCTGCAACTAACAATGCTATAAGAAGGGCTGAGCGAAGCGTACTTAGCCAAGCAACGGTTTGCATAGGTAGGGTGGTTAAACAGGTTCATGGTTACAAGTAGGAGGCTGACAAGAAAGACATGGGCATCGAGGCAAAACTATAGAGCGGAACTACTAGCAATAGGCAAAGATAGTAATGGTATCCGGGTTCGGTCATCTTGCCTGGGATTTCACAAGGGAGAAGAACGGATCCATGAAGTAGACGGAGCAACAGTCGAGCGAATCCTCACAACTCCGGAACGAAACCGAAGCTAACAAGAGAAGCAACCGGAAAGAAGGAAACAACACGGTAAACACACAAGCATAAACATGGCATACGATGCACAAACAAGTATGATGCATGTCCGGTTTAAATATGCATGGCATGGCAAAGTGCACAAACAACACTACAAGTTAAGTGGAGCTCAATATGCAACGAGCTGCATATTGACGAAACACCACATTTAATTATTTAGTTGACTCTCATTTAATTACAAGACAAGATTAAATGTTTTTAGCATGGCAAGAGGTGAAACAAAACACACTACACTATTAAGACATTTTAAATGAGGCCGGAAATAACAACAACAATTCCGGAAAATCCCCATGAGCATGTTTAGTAATTATAAGCAAACAACAATTAACATTTATAATGTTGTTAAATGATGCGGATGACATGATCAAGTTTATGCAAGTTTATTAAAAGGTTGACAAGAGAGATATGAAGCATTTGTCATCGTGGTGGAAAGAAAGGGTGCCACGGCAACGATCCGAAATGATGCCACGCAACAAATCGGTTCCGGTAACTCGTTGAGAGTCCGGTGCAAAAGGAAAGAATCGACGTGAGCAAGTCGAACAAGATGGAAGTGGGTTGATCCCGTCACCGGGTTCCCACGAGTCGGCGACGAGGCAACCGAGGAACATGACAAACGGACGAAACGGCACGAAGCACACACGGGAAACATTTCATACAACCACAACAAGCATCTCACGGGTCACGTCACGGGGTTATACCTTCGAAGCGTGCGTTTCGGGGCGATTCGAGACGTAGAGGAAGAAGGCGTTCACGTTCGGAGAGGAAGTAGCCGTTCACGTTTCCGAAGAGGAAGTAGTTGTTCACGTCATCGTGTCGTGGTACTTGGCGAATTCCTCGTTTTCGGGCGACGGTAGTGGTACATGCCGTAGAGGGAAGTAGTTGTTCTCGTTCATCGGAGAGGAAGTAGTTGTACACGAGGTCGCCAACGAGTAGTCGTTCCGTTCGTAGAGGTACTTGAGGGTCTCGGCGACGGTAGTGGTACACGGCGACGATAGTCGTTCGGGTCGTCGTGGTACTCAGTGTCTCGGTCTTGTCGACGGTAGACGATCTCGTTACGTAGATGTACACATATCCGTAGAGGTACTTGAGGTCTCGGTCTCGTTCACGGTTCTTAGACGTTCACGTTCGTCGTGGCACTTGCTGCTCCATGTTCAATTGCTGGACAAAACAAAACGCAAAAATCGAAAAAAAAGAAGCACAACAGCATCAACTAAACAACCCCGACACGGAGGAAACAGGCGACCGGAGGGGTTGCACGAGGCGAAGACGGCCGCGGAGGCTCGAAGGAGCTGCTGGAGGTGAAAGCTCGGCCGCCGCGGTCTGCTGCAGCTCCTGGAGACGGGCGCCGGGGCTCGGAGGAGAGGAGGGGCGCCCTTGGCGCGGCGGCGGCTGACAGCCATGGCACTGGAGAGGAGGCCGGAGGACGCCACAGCGCGGGGCGCTGGGAAGCTCTAGCGCGGACCGGCGCTGGAGGAGGGAGTCGGGGCCGAGGACCGGGCTTCGCTGCGCGGCAGGGACGGAGGGAGGCCGACGGGCGACGCGGACGAGGGCTCCTGGAGCTGGCGGGCGCCCTGGCAGAGCTGGCGAAGGGAGGCGCCGACGCTGGAGAGGAGCTTTTGCGCCTGGCGACGCGGGAGGGAGAAGGCGCAGGCGCTGCGAGAGGAGAAAGGTGCGGGCCGGAGGGGATCGGGCTGGAGGACGAGGCGGCTGCGAGAAGAGATCGGGCAGAGGGAAAGAAGGGATCGAAGGGAAAGATCGATCGGGTGCGGGCTGGAGCGAGCGAGAGGGACGAGTGGTGGCGGCGCACTGAGGGAAAAGGGAGAGAGAGGCTGGAGAGCTAGGGTTCGGTGGTAGCCGGGCCGAAGGGACTGGGCCAGGGAGGAGAAGAGGCCGGGTGGCTGGGAGCCGGCTGGGCTGGGCTCTAGGAAGGCCTGGAGGCTGAGCCCTCTTCCTTTAAAAAAACAAGGAAGAGATAGAAAGAAACAATAGAGGTTAGGGATGGAATCTGGGGCAAGAGGATAAATTCCCGGACTCGTAAAAAAATGTCAGGAATTTAAATAAAATAGATGGGGGGGTTTTGGAGGAACCTCGAAACACGGGGAAAGAAAAATATTGGCAAGGTTTTTGTAGGAGAACTCGAAGTGGAAAAGACATGGGGAAAATTATGCAAGTGTGTTATGGTGATTCCGAAGCAATGGAATAATTAATAAATATAGCTCCCTAAATATTGGGATGATATGTTTTAAAGAGAAGACATTCTTCCCTCGATTTAAATGGACCGAAGGTCCACACAATTTATTTAGGTTGAGATGCAAAATAAATATGACATGATGGCATGATGACATGATGCAATGCAAAAAATAAATAACACAAGCAAAAATAAAACACACGGGAGACCCGGAACATCTGGAATCTTCTGGGACGTCGGTCTTCGGGCGTCACAACTCTCCCACACTAACAGATGATCTCGACCCGAGATCCTAGAGATATCACCGGGTAAAAACGGAAGAGGAAGAGGTAAAACAAAGTTGCTTCTTTGACAGACGAGTGAAACCAAAGAACCTTAAGAGGTTGAACAAAATGAAAGAAGAATACAACAGAGATGAACGAAGTTAAGAGCACTCCGGTTGAAAGATAGGCAAAACTTGATAAGATGAGAGCTTGAAAGAGGACATAATACTCCGGTTAAATGATAAGCAAGGGAAAGAACATGATCTTGATAAAAAAAACGAGATGATGGTTTGAAGAGAGCAACATCACAATGCCTCTGGAACAAAAGAATAGATGCTAGATCGTTGGAAAGAAAAGATCAAAGAAGAAGATGACAACTTCTCCCACAAATGAATTAGGAAAACCTCCTTACAAAGAAGGGTTGAATGGAGTTGATGGAAAAATCAACAACGAAAAGAATAAGCTCGTTGTGGGCTTATGGAAAACATCTCAACAATAAGAGGCGACAACCGGCCACTAACGGAAACAATTGATTGGCTTGAGATCAACAAGGAGACGATAAACTTATTTCACCGGAATGATAAATGAAGAACTTGGGTCATTAATAAGCACCATAATAGCAGCAATTATCAGGGAAAGCTTTAGGTGAAATACAACCCAAGATTACTCCAACGAATAAATGAAGGGTTGAAAAGATCTCTTGAACAAGGAAAATGATGGTATAAATATTTCATTCCTGACAACTTGTGAATCATGAATCATGAACGAATTGTCAAGAATGACATAACACCATCTGAAAAGATAAGGTAGAAAGAATGCAATTGGAATGCATGATGAAGAATGCTTGAGCTCCAACAAGAATCTTGATGAAGACTTCGAGGATGAATTAAGTCTTGAAGAACCACCATGAGAACTCCGGTAATGAAAGCATGAGAAGTGAAAGATGAAAAGAATAAGATTTAGGCCTGTGATGAATTAGATGGAGCTTTGAAATGATATAATTGAAATAACTTGGAGCTCCGGAAAAGAAGATGAAAAACTTAGAACCAAGGATATGATATGATGAACAAGCTCCAGACAAAAGAGATTTAATCACCTTGAAGGAATAAGAATAAGAATTATGTCATGCATATCCTTCCTCAATTTAATTTGATGACAACCAAAGGATTTGGCATTCTACTTATTCTCGTTGGAAAGAATTAAAGAGAGATCTCGCACAAGCTTGGATATGTATTCAACAAAGCACCGGTAGGATTATGAAAAGAACGAGTGAATTGATACGATAACAACGGAAGAGTAATCTTGAAAGAACCACTGTAAAATATGGAGACGAACGAAGAGACATCAATGAAGAATATTTGTAGGACGAAGTTGAAAACTGAGAACGAGGAAATCTTCTGAAATGATGGCCTTCGGAGGATCACAATAAGAAGAATTCATGAAAAGCTTCGGATGGCATAAACGAATTCCTCACAATCTGGACAATAATGAGGTTGACATGAAGCTAGAACCACGAATCTTCAAGAGAACGGGTCAGGATTTAAGAGAAACACTTCTCCGGTCTTCAAATGTTGAGAATGAAGACGAGAAATGCCATAAGAATTTTGAGATACTCCGGACGAATGACAAGAGGAAGGTGGAGCTAAAGATGGAAATAATTGAAAACAAGCTTGGAGAAGGCATGTGACTGATGGAATTCATTCTTACGTCACACTTGAAAAGAATTTCAGAACACTCCGGAAAATAGAAGAGTCAGGTAAGATCCTGGAGAAAGACCTGTGGGTTATGGCCCACTCAAAAGAAATCACCGTTGGAAAAGATTGCTTAAGAGATATTGCACCGGTTGAATTAAAAGGCTTGAGTAAGAAGACAATGCTCAAAATAGCTTGAACGGATTAAGAATGGAATTACGAATCTTCAGCACTCCGGATATGAATAGCAAGAGGAGAATGATTAATTGGTGCACCGGAATAAGAAAGCATTGTGAAAAGAGGAAAATGATAAGATCAACACCGAAGTCTTGAATTACATCCACCGGCAGAATTTGAGAACAAAAGAATGATGAACTAGAAGCTCTTGAGCATCTTCATGATAAATCACCGGATAAGAACATTGAAGGAAAAGAATGAAGGAATATCACATGAATAAAATGGATACTTCATCTGAGAATTTCTGGCTCCAAGAAGAAGAAGGGTGGGAGGGTGGGGAAACAAAGACAACTTGGGATGAATGAAACAGACTATCGTCAGATTTCTCAACGACGTCCGTATTGAATAACTTGAAGAGAAAGCACACCGGTTGAAAAAGGATTAACATGAAAATCTCGATGGTCAAGAAGAATTAGCACTCCCATAGAAATATGAGAACACCGATTAGGAAAGGTATGGAATCAACATTTGACATCGAAGCAACTCGAATACCAGAATCAAAACAAAACAAAGGATAGATATTTCGCAGCATCATCTTCACAATATCATCCGAGCAAAGAATTGAACGAATGAATTCCGTAGTTACATCAACATGTCGAGAAGCCACTTGGAGAACAAAAATAAATAAAAGGAACAAGGATCAGATAGAACAAATACAAGATAGAAGCTTCGTTCGACATCTTCGTGCTGAAAGCTCATGGAACGTGTTACAAAAGGGTTTTGCAATCCCCGGATCAGCATAGCCAAGGACCCTTTAAGATGCAACCCCCGATCAGAACAAGTCCATAAAACCACTTCACTCAATGTAGAACCCCAAACTTCAAATCGTGCATCCGTTGGAAGAATGCCTAGAACTACTTGATGAACCCACCTATAGATTTCCGAAAGTTTCCAGTTATGCAATCAGGTGTTGGGGATACACGGGAAGCACCGCGCAATCAACTCTAAACCTACATCCAGGTGTATCCATCCTTCAACACATAACCAGTCTTTCTCGGAAACTGTTTACCTCGGACCTTCGAAAAGCATCCACTATACAAGCTATGGCAATACTCTCGAACTACCTCCCCAGTACTGGGTGATGTCGGGGTTATCTTGCCACTGGCCGTATAGGAGAGATTTTCGATGTCGGCCGTCTTAAGTATTTAGTACTGCCGCGATATGCTTGTGACAACAATACCCCGAAGCTCAACTCCCCGAGAACAGGAGGCATCGAGAACAATATCCTTGTCACAAGAACATCGAAACAATCCCAGAATACTCGCGGGATTCCTAAAAAAATTGTGCAATTTTTGAAAGTAGAAGAGAAAAGAGTAATCGTCAGGAGTCCTCACCAGAATGAAAAGAGATGAGAAGCAAAAGAAATCCTACTCTCCGATATAAATATAGGACTCAAAACATTTTCAGTGTGTGTCTAGACTCGACCGTCAACGATTCGATCGAACAGTGGGGGCTCCTAGGTCGGAGAAGGCTCTGAATACCAACTTGTAATGCCCAGGATGGGACTATACCTCCTACGTGTCGAGGCACGACTTAAAGGTATAAGCCCATCCTAGAATGATCTCAAGTTTGGTATCTTTGCACGACTCATGTAAAAGAGGGATTAAATTACAAAAGGAGATAGTTTGCTTACACTCGCCACTTCACACAATACAATACATAAGCAATACATCATTCAAAACATCACAACCCGACTACGGGTGAAGATCCAAAAGAAAGATACCAAAACAACATAAAGCCACAGGTCAGGATCGAATCCTAGTAGAAACCACTACTGATCGTCGAAACGTCACAAGCAAACGGCCACGCTCTTCATCGAACTCCCGGTGAAGAACTGGTCCATCTCCTGCATCAAACTCGGCTGAACCTGCATCTGGTGTGGTAGTAACTGTGAGCCACGGAGGACTCAGCAATCCCGTTCCCGGGTAACATGACTATTTAAGCCTTGGGTGAGGACAAGACTGAAGAAAGAACGAGAGGTGAAGGAACAACAAGAGTCTACATCAGCAACTAGCACTAACTTACGTAAAAGAGAGCGAGAAGAGAAGAGCCTCGGTCGAAAGATGATCACGAAGTGATCCTAGCTAAAACACGTCAAACATAACCCCACTGTGTTCAACTCCCGAATCCCTATTCGGAAATTGACAGTCACGGAACACATGCTGGTAGTGTATTGAAACATTGTGTCAAGTTTTCTACAACCGGATATTAACAAGCTCCCATCTGCCACATAACCGCGGGCACGGCTTTCGAAAGTTCAAACCCTGCAGGGGTGTTCCAACTTGACCCATTACAAGCCCACGATCCGCGGAGTCGCAACTCCATAGGTGGGAAGACCCGAGTATTCTCGGAATCCCGTGCTCAAGTTAAACCGAACTAAGGTAAGGCTAATCCAGCAAATCCTCCCGGCGTGTCGACACCCTGATAGTAGCCGCGCGTATCTAAGTCTCAGGACACGACCGGATGAGTCATCCTACAGGTTTTTACCAAACCTCAAGTTTCCTTGAGGTGGCCCCGCAGTCTGCTCGTTTCGGACCAACACTCATGTGGAGCACTGGCCCGGGGGGTTGAATTAAAATAAAAGGGATAGCTAGTCCACATGCAAGTTTTATTAGTTATTAGGCAAATAGTACCAATGTTGGGACTTGCTGGAAAAGACTTAGCACTTAGCGGTTTATCAAGGGGGTCCCATACACCCCAACCATGTTAGGAACGCATAATCAAGGAACATAACACCGGTTTATACGGTTCCTAACGGCATGAGTGGAACAAATCACCAAGCAAAAGGCTTAGCCTTCCACCCTTGCCAATATATAGATGATTTCATTTTAAGCATTTATATAGTGTGATATAACCCAACCAAACTTCAACATGAAGCAAGCATCTTCAATCTTCACCTGCAACTAACAATGCTATAAGAAGGGCTGAGCGAAGCGTACTTAGCCAAGCAACGGTTTGCATAGGTAGGGTGGTTAAACAGGTTCATGGTTACAAGTAGGAGGCTGACAAGAAAGACATGGGCATCGAGGCAAAACTATAGAGCGGAACTACTAGCAATAGGCAAAGATAGTAATGGTATCCGGGTTCGGTCATCTTGCCTGGGATTCCACAAGGGAGAAGAACGGATCCATGAAGTAGACGGAGCAACAGTCGAGCGAATCCTCACAACTCCGGAACGAAACCGAAGCTAACAAGAGAAGCAACCGGAAAGAAGGAAACAACACGGTAAACACACAAGCATAAACATGGCATACGATGCACAAACAAGTATGATGCATGTCCGGTTTAAATATGCATGGCATGGCAAAGTGCACAAACAACACTACAAGTTAAGTGGAGCTCAATATGCAACGAGTTGCATATTGACGAAACACCACATTTAATTACTTAGTTGACTCTCATTTAATTACAAGACAAGATTAAATGTTTTTAGCATGGCAAGAGGTGAAACAAAACACACTACACTATTAAGACATTTTAAATGAGGCCGGAAATAACAACAACAATTCCGGAAAATCCCCATGAGCATGTTTAGTAATTATAAGCAAACAACAATTAACATTTATAATGTTGTTAAATGATGCGGATGACATGATCAAGTTTATGCAAGTTTATTAAAAGGTTGACAAGAGAGATGTGAAGCATTTGTCATCGTGGTGGAAAGAAAGGGTGCCACGGCAACGATCCGAAATGATGCCACACAACAAATCGGTTCCAGTAACTCGTTGAGAGTCCGGTGCAAAAGGAAAGAATCGACGTGAGCAAGTCGAACAAGATGGAAGTGGGTTGATCCCGTCACCGGGTTCCCACGATTCGGCGACGAGGCAACCGAGGAACATGACAAACGGACGAAACGGCACGAAGCACACACGGGAAACATTTCATACAACCACAACAAGCATCTCACGGGTCACGTCACGGGGTTATACCTTCGAAGCGTGCGTTTCGGGGCGGTTCGAGACGTAGAGGAAGAAGGCGTTCACGTTCGGAGAGGAAGTAGCCGTTCACGTTTCCGAAGAGGAAGTAGTTGTTCACGTCATCGTGTCGTGGTACTTGGCGAATTCCTCGTTTCCGGGCGACGGTAGTGGTACATGCCGTAGAGGGAAGTAGTTGTTCTCGTTCATCGAAGAGGAAGTAGTTGTACACGAGGTCGCCAACGAGTAGTCGTTCCGTTCGTAGAGGTACTTGAGGGTCTCGGCGACGGTAGTGGTACACGGCGACGGTAGTCGTTCGGGTCGTCGTGGTACTCAGTGTCTCGGTCTTGTCGACGGTAGACGATCTCGTTACGTAGATGTACACATATCCGTAGAGGTACTTGAGGTCTCGGTCTCGTTCACGGTTCTTAGACGTTCACGTTCGTCGTGGCACTTGCTGCTCCATGTTCAATTGCTGGACAAAACAAAACGCAAAAACCAAAAAAAAAGCACAGTAGCAGCAACTAAACAACCCCGACACGGAGGAAACAGGCGACCGGAGGGGCTGCACGAGGCGAAGACGGCCGCGGAGGCTCGTAGGAGCTGCTGGAGGTGAAGGCTCGGCCGCCGCAGTCTGCTGCAGCTCCTGGAGACGGGCGCCGGGGCTCGGAGGAGAGGAGGGGCGCCCTTGGCGCGGCGGCGGCTGACAGCCATGGCGCTGGAGAGGAGGCCGGAGGACGCCACGGCGCGGGGCGCTGGGAAGCTCTAGCGCGGACCGGCGCTGGAGGAGGGATTCGGGGCCGAGGACCAGGCTTTGCGGCGCGGCAGGGACGGAGGGAGGCCGACGGGCGACGCGGACGAGGGCTCCTGGAGCTGGCGGGCGCCCTGGCAGAGCTGGCGAAGGGAGGCGCCGACGCTGGAGAGGAGCTTCTGCGCCTGGCGACGCGGGAGGGAGAAGGCGCAGGCGCTGCGAGAGGAGAAAGGTGCGGGCCGGAGGGGATCGGGCTGGAGGACGAGGCGGCTGCGAGAAGAGATCGGGCAGAGGGAAAGAAGGGATCGAAGGGAAAGATCGATCGGGTGTGGGCTGGAGCGAGAGAGAGGGACGAGTGGTGGCGGCGCACTGAGGGAAAAGGGAGAGAGAGGCTGGAGAGCTAGGGTTCGGTGGTAGCCGGGCCGAAGGGACTGGGCCAGGGAGGAGAAGAGGCCGGGTGGCTGGGAGCCGGCTGGGCTGGGCTCTAGGAAGGCCTGGAGGCTGAGCCCTCTTCCTTTAAAAAAACAAGGAAGAGATAGAAAGAAACAATAGAGGTTAGGGATGGAATCTGGGGCAAGAGGATAAATTCCCGGACTCGTAAAAAAATGTCAGGAATTTAAATAAAATAGATGGGGGGGTTTTGGAGGAACCTCGAAACACGGGGAAAGAAAAATATTGGCAAGGTTTTTGTAGGAGAACTCGAAGTGGAAAAGACATGGGGAAAATTATGCAAGTGTGTTATGGTGATTCCGAAGCAATGGAATAATTAATAAATATAGCTCCCTAAATATTGGGATGATATGTTTTAAAGAGAAGACATTCTTCCCTCGATTTAAATGGACCGAAGGTCCACGCAATTTATTTAGGTTGAGATGCAAAATAAATATGACATGATGGCATGATGACATGATGCAATGCAAAAAATAAATAACACAAGCAAAAATAAAACACACGGGAGACCCGGAACATCTGGAATCTTCTGGGACGTCGGTCTTCGGGCGTCACAGGTCCGGGCCCCACAATCCATCCAACGGCGTCTCGCATCGGTTCGTGGACCAGTCTGGATGTCCGTTTTCCCACAAACCAAAAGCAAACCATGGTCTTTGAGTGGGTCCGAACACCATCCAGTCATCCACGTAGGACTCCACACCCTCGGCCCATCCAAAACTGGCGGAGCCCGCGCATTTAGAACTGTCCACAATATTTTCGCAGCAAAATTCCCGTTTGACAAAACATGCGGTGCCCCATGTTTGGTTTTGGTAATTGATGACAATCTCTATGGACTAATGGCTGCCTTGAGTTATATTTGAAGGATTTGTTCATAGACTTTTCTTGAAGTCCATGTGTTGGTTTCAAGGAGTTTATGAGTTGACCAAGGTGCTATTAAGGAATTATTCAAAAATTGGTCATTTGAGTGTTGAGCTTATTGCAAGCATGTCTTGAAGAAGAAGAGTGTGTGATCATTCATGTTTACCTTCAAGACATCATCCAAATGAAGAGAGTTGGAAATGTTCAAGGTTGATCAAGACTAAGTACAGAGAGTGTTTCAAGTTAATCAACACGCAAAGCGTAGAAGATGTACCGAGAGGGATCAAGCGATCCAATGGTATGGTAAGCATTGTCAATTACGCTTTGTGTACTAACCCATGGTCTTTGTGAGAGTTCTGTGTGGGGTTAGGTTATCTTCCATGGGCTTGCATCTATAGGAAGATCACATACAACCCATGGAGGATGACATCGAATCAAGGTTTTGGTGTGCAAGTTCAAGTGATGCATCATGAAGAGATCAAGTGCTTGAAGCTTACCATCCATTGTGGTGACAGTGGACTTGTGAAGATGTGCCGAAGAGTGGCTCACCCATAGTGGAGTATGGAGGAGCAATATACTAGTCTTCACCGAGCCAACGCAATCAAGAAAGGTGGTCCAACTTGAGGAAGTCAATATCGTCTACATCTAGCTCCTTGATAGGTTCTCCATTTTACCGGTCTCATGGTGGTAGTTTGTAGACCGGGTTATAGGATTGATTGTCGTACTATGAAGGAGGGCTCTCAAGTGAGTAGCTTGATCGTATCGTTCATAGAAAACTCAAACCATTGCATGCTTTCATCATATTTCTTGGTTCTTGTTTGGTTTTCTCCTTGTGAGATTTGAAGCTTATGGTCACCTTCTTGACAAGCTTGAGTTCATCGAAAACGGAGTTCACATGCTTCTTCTATTGCGTTTTTGGTGTTGGAGGTTTTTTCGGTCTCCTTCGAGGAAGGATTCTCACCATTTTCTTATGGGCCTTTTCTCATTTTATTCTTATTGTTATTTCTATCAAGATTGTGTTAGGACATGTCGTTAGCTTTCCAACAAACTTGGTTTCGTTGAATCCGGAGTCCGTTTGCAGAAGTTGTGTCAGTTTTGGTGTCCTCAAAAAGGCTGCAGCGGTACTATCGCTCATGGGAGCGGTACTACCGCTTGGAGGGGATGTAATTTTTTACTTCCGCAGCTACTTCCGTGGCTATTTCCGCTCTGGACCAAAAACTCGTCATAAGTCCAGCGGTGTAGGCACGGATGCATTTTTTTAGTACCGCTCGCAAGTAGTAGTGCCGCTACCCTTAGCGGTAGTACTGCTACCCCTGGCGGTAGTACCGTGAGGACAAGCGGTAGTACCGCTCCAATGGTTATACTGGCCTTTTGCCTCCTCGTTGTTCATTTTCAAAGGGCTACTGCCGCCCTAGCGGCAGTACCGCTCGATGCGGGCTGCGAGCATAACGGTTGGATTTTTTTCCACCTATAAAAGGGGGTCTTCTGATACGTCTCCATCGTATCTATAAATTTTTATTGTTCCATGCTATTATTTATGAAGTCTTGGATGTTTTATGGGCTTTTATATACACTTTTATATGACTTTTGGGACTAACCTATTAACCCAGAGCCCAGTGCCAGTTTCTGTTTTTCTCCTATTTTAGGGTTTTACAGAAAAGGAATATCAAATAGAGTCCAATTGATGTGCCAATATTTGACGATTTTTTCCGGACCAAAAGAAGCCCCTGAAGTAAAATAATTGGGCCAGGGGAGCCACAGGCTGCCCACGAGGTTGGGGGGCGCGCCCTGGGAAGGTGGTGGCGCCCCCCTATCTCGTGGACAGCCCAGAAGCCTCCCTTACGTGGGACCTACGCCAAAAATTCCTATAAATACTGAAACCTTCGGAAATTAACCTAGATCGGGAGTTCCGCCGCTGAAAGCCTCTGTAGGCACCGAAAACCAATCTAGACCCCGTTCTGGCACCCTTCCGGAGGGGGGAACCCTCACCGGTGGCTATCTTCATCATCCCGGCGCTCTCCATGACGAGGAGGGAGTAGTCCACCCTCAGGGCTGAGGGTATGTACCAATAGCTATGTGTTTGACCTCTCTCTCTCTCTCTCTCTCTCTCGTGTTCTTGAGATGGCACGATCTTGGTGTATCGCGAGTTTTGCTATTCTAGTTCGATCTTATAATGCTTCTCCCCCTCTACTCTCTTGTAATGGATTGAGTTTTCCCTTTGAAGTTATCTTATCGGATTGAGTCTTTAAGGATTCGAGAACACTTGATGTATGTCTTGCACATGTTTATCTGTGGTGACAATGGGATATCATGTGATCCACTTGATGTATGTTTTGGTGATCAACTTGCGGGTTCCGTGACCTTGGGAATCTATGCATAGGGGTTGGCACACGTTTTTGTCTTGACTCTCCGGTAGAAACTTTGGGCACTCTTTGAAGTACTTTGTGTTGGTTGAATAGATGTTTTCTGAGATTGTGTGATGCATATCGTATAATCATGCCCACGGATACTTGAGGTGACAATGAAGTATCTAGGTGACATTTGGGTTTTGGTTGATTTGTGTCTTAAGGTGTTATTCTAGTACGAACTCTATGATAGATTGAACGTTACTACGGACTCTTGAATAGATCGATCAGAAAGAATAACTTTGAGGTGGTTTCGTACCCTACCATAATCTCTTCGTTTGTTCTCCGCTATTAGTGACTTCGGAGTGACTCTTTGTTGCATGTTGAGGGCTAGTAATATGATCCAATTATGTTATCGTTGTGTGAGAGAACTTGCACTAGTGAAAGTATGAACCCTGGGCCTTGCCTACTATCATTGCAATACCGTTTATGCTCACGTTTACCACTTTCTACCTTGCTGTTTTTATATTTTCTTATTACAAAAACCTATATCTACCATCCATATTGCACTTGTATCACCATCTCTTCGCTGAACTAGTGCACCTATACAATTTACCATTGTATTGGGTGTGTTGGGGACACAAGAGACTCTTTGTTATTTGGTTGCATGTTGTTTGAGAGAGACCATCTTCATCCTATGCCTCCCACGGATTGATAAACCTTAGGTCATCCACTTGAGGGAAATTTGCTACTGTCCTACAAACCTCTGCACTTGGAGGCCCAACAACGTCTACAAGAAGAAGGGTGCGTAGTAGACATCAAGCTCTTTTCTGGCGCCGTTGCCGGGGAGGTTAGTGCTTGAAGGTATATCTTTAGATCTTGCAATCGAATCTTTTAGTTTCTTGTTTTATCACTAGTTTAGTTTATAAAAGAAAACTACAAAAAATGGAATTAAGGTTACCTCATATGCTTCATCTTTTTAATATCTTTCGTGAAAATGATGGAAAGGAAAATTGTGCTCAAGTACTAGAAGAAGAATTACATAGAATGCTTGGCATAAAATATGTGCATGATGAGCATGATTGCAATGTTGTTAGTGTGAATCCTTTGAATATCCATGATGCTAATGATATGCAAAGCCACAAGCTTGGGGAAGCTATGTTTGATAAAGATGATATTTTTAGTCCCCCAAGTTTTGATGATAATATTTATTATGATGGAAGCATTCCTCCTATTTATGAGGATTACATTTATGAAAGTGGATTTGGAGAGGTCATGACTTTATTTAGTGATGAATCCACTATTTCGGAAGAGGTTCCAATTGATTATGAGAACAAAGTTGTTATCTATGATGATTATTGTGATGACTTGTATGCTATTAAGAATAATGATAACCATGAAACTTGTCATCATAACTTTAGTTTTCAATTGGATTATGCTTCACATGATAGTTATTTTGTCGAGTCTGCTCCCACTACTATGAATGAGAAGAATTTTGCTTATGTGGAGAGTAGTAAAATTTCTATGCAAGTAGGTCATTAAAAGAATGCTTTATGTGATGGTTATATTGTTGAATTCATTCATGATGCTACTGAAAATTATTATTAGAGAGGATCATATGCTTCTACCTATTGCAATAATTCCAAGTTTCCTCTCTATGTTCTTAAAATCTTGAAGTTATGCTCGTTTTCCCTTCCTATGCTAGTTGATTATCGTTCCCATAAGTTGTTTGCTTACAAAATCCCTATGCATAGGAAATGAGTTAGACTTAAATGTGCTAGTCATATTCTTCATGATGCTCCCGTTATGTTTCAATTCTTATATTTTATGCGAGCATCATTGAAATCATCATGCCTAGCTAGGGGCGTTAAACGATAGCGCTTGTTGGGAGGCAACCCAACTTTATTTTATTTTCTTTGTTTTTGCTTCTGTTTAGGAATAAATATTGCATCTAGCTTCTGTTTAGATGTGGTTTTGTGTTTTAATTAGTGTTTGTGCCAAGTAGAACCTTTGGGAAGACTTGTGTGAAGTTTATATGATCATGCTGTGAAAAACAGAATCATTAGCGCTCACTAGAATGGTCATCAGATTTTACTGGAGCGTGCTATTTAGTTGATTCTTTTTGCAGATGATTAATAGACAAATTCCTCACGTTTACCAATTTAGTTTGATTTTTTTGGAGTTACAGAAGTATGCGAAACCTGCAGATTACTACAGATTGTTCTGTTTTTGACAGATTTTGTTTTTCGTGTGTTGTTTGCTTATTTCAATGCATCTATGAGTAGTATTGGGAAGTATGAACCACAGAGAAGTTGGAATACAGTAGGTTTAACACCAATATAAACAAAGAATGAATTCATTTCAGTACCTTTGAGTAGTGGTTTGCTTTCTTATACTAACGGAGCTCACGAGATTTTTGTCTAAGTTTTGTGTTGTGGAGTTTTCAAGTTTTGAGTATTTCTTTGATGGACTACGGAACAAAGAGTGGCAAGAGCCTAAGCTTGGGGATGCCCATGGCACCCCAAGGTAAAATTTAAGGACAACCAAAAGCCTAAGCTTGGGGATGCCCCGGGAAGGCATCCCCTCTTTCGTCTTCATCCATCGGTAACTATACTCAGAGCTATATTTTTATTCACCACATGATATGTGTTTTGCTTGGAGCGTCAATTTAGTTTATTTTGTTTTGCTTTCTGTTTGAATAATACCCCAAGGTCTAAAGTTCTTAAATGTTAGAGAGCCTTCACATAGTTACATAATTATTCAACTACTCATTGATCTTCACTTATATCTTTCGGAGTAGTTTGATATTGCTCTAGTGCTTCACTTATATCTTTTAGAACACGGCAGTGGTTTTATTTTGAAGAAATAGATGAACTCTCATGCTTCACTTATATCCTTTTGAGAGTCTATTAGAACAGCATGGTAATGTGCTTTGGCTATAAAACTAGCCTTCACATGATAGGCATCCAAGATCAATGTAGTAAAAACTTTCACACTAAGTGCATTGAATATGATGAGAAGTTGGATGCTTGATAATTGTTTTGAGATATGAGGATAGTGATATTAGAGTCATGCTAGTGGAGTTATTATGAAATTGAGAGATACTTGTGTTAAGGTTAGTGATTCCCGTAGCATGCATGTATGGTGAACCGCTATGTGACGAAGTTAGAGCATGAGGTATATGTAAAGTGTCAACCTTTGTGTGGAGGTCGGGGACGCGCGATGGTTAACTCCTACCAACCTCCCCCTAGGAGCATGCGTTGATTGCTTTGTTTTGATAACTCGTAGTTTTTTGCAATAAGTATATGAGTTCTTGATGCGAAGCATCCTAAGGACATCACCATGTCAAGAGTCTGTTTGGCAAGTGACACGTGCGACCTCTACTTCTCATACATAAAGGTGAATCATCTCCTTTACACGTGTTCACTTGACCCCTTCGAGGATGGTATACTACTAGACACTCCACTCGTGTGCATGCATAGGTATTGTCGGAGCTTCACGGACGAGGAGGAGGAGCGCAAGCGCCAAGGAACGCCTACACCATCAGCGAGGGAAGCGTGGAAGCGAAGACGGAAGAAGAATGGCCTGTCCAGTCTGGAACGGGCGGTACCGCCCGAGGTCCGGTACTACCGCCCTGTCTGTGCGCAACCGTTGGCCTTTGGCCTTATATCCCTCGCCACTTACCCCTTCGTGGCTTAGACTATAAATAGACCACCTCCACCTCCTTTCTAAGGTCAGCAAATATGATAGCTCATTTGTATGTGAGCTTTGCTCCTACCTTCTCATCTTGAGAGAGTGAGACTACTCCATTGGAGGCCAAGACCTCCACCTTGGAGAAGATCCCTAGTGGATGCAAGACCTCCCACGGGAGAAGAATCCTTGTGGATTATCAAGACCTCCCACGGGAGAAGAATCCTTGTGGATTAGCAAGACCTCTCTCCTCATAGGATTGGGATGAACTCTACCATGTATCTTATTTCCCTTTGATTGTTCGTGTACCTTGTGGATCTCATGTGTTTGTGAGTCTAGTGGATGTGTGATTGGACTTGTTCTTGAGTGTTTCTCTTGTGTTCTTCCCTTGTGTCCTTCTTGTTCTTGGGGATTCCCCTCCAATTCATGAAAGATCTCCACCTAGGGTTCCACCCTACAACATCATGGTATCTAGAGCTATGGTTTCTCACGAAATTGGAGCCCCCCTTCGTGTTTTCTAGCCTTGTTTTGTTGTGTTCTTGCCCAATTTCGAAAATCCCCACCAAAAATAGCCCCAAATTATTTTGTGATTTGTTGGTTTGATGATGTTTTGTTGGATTTGATCCATGGATTTGCTTAGTTTCGAGTGGATCTAGCATCTCCCCAAGTTTCACCACTTTCCATCCACGAAATCCATCCAATTTCGCCCCCGAAATCATCCATTTCCGCCCCAAATTCGCCCCGATCCCGATCTGCGAATTTTTCCCGACACCAGCGGTACTACCGCCCATCCAAGCGGTACTACCGCCCTCCAAGCGGTACTAATTTTTTACTTCCCCCCAACCAAAGCGGTACTACCTCCCCGCACATTTTCAGCCTTCCGAGTTTCACCGTTTTGACCATAACTAATTCATCCGGAGTCCGATTTTGACGTTCTTGAGCTCGTTTTGAAGCTCTTGACATCCCTCATACCACAAAAATACTACCATCATCATTTGGCTCCATCAAATTTTGTCAAATTTGGCATGTTTGCCTAGGCCCTCCACCACATCATCCGCTATACCACCACCGACTCCCGCAACCTAACCCTTTAGGATCCCCATAGCATTTCTGGTTGCTTGAGTAGTGATTTGAGTCTCCTAAGGTGTTTAGGATACTTAGGGACAATTGATTCTTCATCAACCACCACCACCACTTCCGCATACCCATTGCCCACTATACATTTCCGCCAACCCAACTTAACCCATTTTTGTTGAGCTTGTTTGAGTTGTGGCTTGTGTCTCCTAAGGTGTTTCAACTACTTAGGGATCGTGACTTCAACTCCAACAACGTGTATAGCCCATCATACACAACCACCACCGCTTGTCCGCTACCACCATTTGACATTTGTCCTTGAGATTTTGAGTTGTGGTTTTTCCGTTTCCTAAGGTGTTTCGGCTAATTAGGAACGGGTCTACATCAAGAACACCGCCTCTCATCATCATCATTGGACGGTAACCTCGACGACATCTTTGTATATTCCCCTTGCAATTGCATTGTTAACCCCTAGCCCATTTTGCGTCACTTGCCTATCGAGACTAGCCTTTGAGTATTGCCGGCAACGTTACTTGTGCATATTAGTAATCATCGATCCGCCCCTCCATTGTATACATACCATATCATCTTGGTATCATCATATCATCCCTTGTGTCACAAGATTGTTCCCGCATATACACAATTGTCATCTTGGTTTGTGCATCGTGGCCATATACAAAAAAAAGAAAATAAAGGAAGAATAAGCTTTTAAGCAAAAAGTGAAAGACAAAGAAGCTTGTAAGCAAGAGCCATAGCATCGCATCATATCATATCATACTTGATCATCTTGGATCATCTTGTGCTAAAAGCACCGGAACATCATACACATAGCATACTTGGGATAACAAGTTCATACATTTGCATCTTATAGGTTGTGCACAAGTGTCGTATCCGCCTATTGAGCAATCGTGCTAGCGTCTCTCTTGAGTTGTGCAACACGATCGTTTTTCGTGGACTCCACATTTTGTGCTCATTCCTTGGTTGCATGACCCCATTTATCTATCCGTGTGTGTGTTTCCGTGTGCCACATATTGCTATTGGTCTACTTGTTACATTTGCGAATTTGTGAATCTCTTTCAACATTATTGACTCTTACTAACTTTTTGCATCAAATTTTTGTGCCACTATCCTCACCGAGCTCCACCATAAGCTTTAATTTATAGGTGTGAGTGAACAAGTCCGGTACCAATTCCACTATTCTTTCATTTCACTTTGAGTGAAACGGGATACATCCTCAACTTTGGGAAACGGTATCTTGGTATTGTTTATCTCATTTCCTACTCACCCTCTACTTGATTCTTGTGATGGATAGGCAAAGCACATCTACTTCGGTCTACAACAACAACGACGAGTTCGGTGCCATGACTAGATCACATCGGCATCGACACCATCAACGACAAGAACGTGAAGGTCACGAGCTCAACATCAACAACCGCTCAACGACTTCACCATCTACCTTGGCATCTTCGCCAAGTGGCTTCAAGGCATATTCGCCTTCGGACTTGCGGCATCTTCGCCGACCCGCACCTCAAGAGAAGCTCCCCAAGCTCAAATCCGCGACTTCCACGAGCTACTACGACCTCGACAACGACCACGCGATTCCTTTCTATGGGATTCAAGACCCCGAGGAGTATCTCGAGTGGGAGCGCTTGATGGATGACTACCTCACGCTACTTCAAGTTCCTCCCGAAGATCAAGTGAAATGCGCCACAAGAAACTTCCACGACCGTGCGTCGACATGGTGGCTTCACACACCTTCGGAGAGCTACGACATGAGTTGGTCCAAGATGAAGAAAGCTATGCGGCGAGAGTTCGTGCCTCCTACTTACACGGAACATCTTCTTCACCAATTGGAGAACACCATACAAGGATCCAAGTCCATCGACGCGTACTTCAAGGAGATGAAGAAGGCCTTGCGACGTGCCGGCGTGGACGGCCCCATTTGGATGAAGTTTTACTTCATGATGGGATTGGACAACGACATCTCCAAGACTATCTTCCTCGAGAACTACAAGTCCCTCGACGACAACTACATTGGTGCTCTCAAGGCGGAACAAGAACTCATGAAGGCCAAGGCTTCTCCACCGCAAGCATACTTCTCGAAGACCAAGCTCCAAGATGGCGAGCATGAGGCTAGTACCACCTCGATGTCCAAGCCCAACGAGCTCCAAGATGATGCTCCCAAGTTCGACTCCACCGCCATCCCTCTTTGCGGCATTGATGATGCCGAGTCTACTTCGACTCTTTTTCAAGATGGTGCGGCGCCGACTACGACTATGGATTCATTCAAAGACCAAGCTTTGGAGGCGAGCGACAAGGTGGCGAGCGAGGATGATGCTTCCATCTTTGGAGGCGAGAGTGATGATGTGCCATCTTCGGCCTTCATCCACGGCGACGATTACGAGATGGTTGAGCATGGGATTTTCCCTTCTACCACGGCGGCATATGATGACTTGAGTGACTTTTGCCACCATATTGAGAGTGAGAGTGACTTCACCACTAGCCCCATATATGATGAGCGGACACAATTCCCATGTGAGGAGAGTTACCACCACCACCACTTGAGTGACTCCACCATATGTGACATTGAGTGCACCTACCTTGAGGGAGTGAGTGAGCCACCACCACATAGAGAGAGTGAGGTAGTTGATAGGGCGTGTGAGGCCACTTTCAACACTAACGACTTGACCTCTACCTCTATTGTGTCTTCTCATTTGGTGCTAGGTCCCATATACGATGACGCGCCGATCCTCGACGACTTTGTCCTTCCTTTGGACAAGATGATGGCCATGGTGGAATATGATGCACCTACCACATGGTTCCATCAAGATGAACATCATGACCACCATTTGGTCTTTCCCACCTCACCTACACCACATGAGTGGAATGAGAAAGGTAACAAAGGTGAAGGTGATGCTCTCGTCCCACTAGTGGACCATGTCGACATTGATTGCTTGCATGATGTTGATCCACCTATTGCCATGCTTCGTGCTAGTATGATTTCCCCATGCGATGATTTACCCATTTATGATGAGTTTGATGATTGCCATGTGGAGTCTATTAGTTGTGATGCCATGTTGCATAGGATTTCATGTGATACTTCTCTCGGTCACATCATGTTTGACAATCCGCTTGACTTGTCATATGCTATGAATGAGATCAACCATATGTTACAATTGCAATCTCTTCGTAGTAACTATGCATATTCCATTAAGATAAACCCAATTTGCACATATGGCATAGATGACAAGCCCATGGTTATTGGCATTTGTTTTTCTTGTGATGATATTGACATGCTTCCTTTGCATCATATCCATCATATGCCATGCCATGAACACCTAGCTTCAGATATGCATTGTTTTGGAGATTGTTCCACTTCTCCATATTATGCTTTCGATATTGCTCATGAGGAGACCCCCATAGTTTCCTCATACATTTTAGGAGATTTTGATACATCCCATCCATTGCATGATCCCCATACTTGTGTGCACAATATGCTCCCCATGAATGCAAATGCTATTGTTGTGCCACATACTTGCTCTAATTTGTGTCCCCATCGTGCTATACATGACAACTATTCTTTCATGATGGATGACATATTTCTCTATCGTGCCTCAAATTTCTTTGAGCGATGCTTATCTTGTGCTAACTCACATATGCACATACACATCATGATGGATGATGTGTACATTTACCACGCGCACAATTTATTTTGTTTGTGTGTCTTTTGTGTAGGTCCCCATACTTACTCGTCAACCTCGCAAGAGCACGAGTTGACGAAACGAGCTCTAGAGAGCAACGACGACTTGGGAGTCCATGGATTATCCTTCCAACCGCTCCCTTCGCGCAAAGACTTCGCGCATCTCTTCTACATGGCACTCACATGGTTATGGGTTATTGTCCATTATGTCTCTTACGCCCATCTTGCCATGTTCACTTTGCATGATATGCTCATTTATATGCCTTTGCCATGCATTTGTGACCCATGCTTTGCATTACACATGATGATTGATTCTCATACTTGTATGTGTATTTGCAAGCTTGGTGGAGATATGACTTGTTATTGCCATGATGCCTTTGTACCCCATGCCTATTATGATGCTTTGATCTTGATTTGTGATCATGCTTGCGATATGTCATGTGCATTGCCTATATCCACTATTTGCTCACATGACATGATTGCCATGGTTTCCTATAGTGTGTTGCATCTTCGCGCCACTAGTTTGCACGACATGATTGATATGCTTGCTTATGTTGCATCACCGACGATTCATATTTGCTCCTTTCATGCGGTTGATGTCAACCATTGCCATGCTTTGCACATGATTGATATTGCTTGTTGTCATATGTCTCCACATGTTGCCTCTCTCATGCTATATGATTGTCCATGCATTGAGCGCAACCATGATTTTAGTCTTGCCAATGAGATTGCCCCCATAGCATTCTCGCATTTATTTGGAGATTTTGACATATTTGTTGTGAAGCATGCTTGTTTTACCTCTTTGCACTATATGCCTAGTGCCATGAATATAGCCATTGTTGCATCATATTATTCATGCACTTTTGCTCCTAATGGTTATGTGCAAGAGAAGAGAACCATCATGATGGATGATGTGTTTATCTACCATGCGCATACATTCTTTGTTTTGTTGTCTGCATGTGTAGGATACTTGGACTTCGTGTCGACTTCCACTTCACGTGAGTTGTCCATTCGAGCTCTTGAGAGCGAACCACTTTCTACCACGACGCTTCTACATCGCACTTGCTTGTGCTTCGGCATTGTGAAGGATGCACAAGGACACGTTTTCAAGGTGATATCCTTCTCATTCGAGGAACCAAAAACCATGTGCGTGCATATTGTGGATCACACTACTTGTGTTGCTTGCACCATAACACTTTGCACACATGCTAGAGATCTTTCTTCGACTTGCCATTGCCACATTGTCATGCTTCATGATCTATATGCCTTGTGTGTTGCATACGACTTGATTACTTGTCCCTATCATATGCTTGGTTGCAACAATGTCATCTCTTCACATATGCCGTGTCCCATTGCTTGTCACATGCTTCGCTTGATTGCCTCACACATGTTGAACAATTTCTCTTTCTATTGTGTTGAGTGCCACACGACTTTCACTACACCATATGCACGCTATGCTTGTATTGTCTTGCACTTGACTCATGTGTTTAGACACTTCATTTTATTTGGTGTTGTGAATGATTCCTATGCCTACCATAGACCTTTCATGGAGCACTTTATGCATGCTTGCTACGACCTTGAGGTAGATGCTTACTCTCTTGTCACACATATGTGCATCTCTACCTCATATTTACATGCTTGTTTCCATGATGACCTTGATTGTGCTCAATTCATATGCTTACATGCCATCTCACAATCCTTTATCACACCACATGATATGCTTGATGACAACACTTGTTGGGTGAATCACCTCTTGAATGCTTGGTTTTGCACTAATGCTAACCACATTTGTTTTTCCAAGTGTTTGTTGTCCTTGCTCCTTTTGAAGGAATCACTAGACGGTGCGACATTGGAGAGTGCCCATTTCGAGCTTCAAGATGATGAGTGCTTGGTGATCGACCGCTTCGACATGGCGACGCCATCTCTTCCCCATGGTGATTTGGCTTTCGATCCGAGGTCGTATCTTTTCCAAGGGGGAGGGGATGATGCGGAGCATCCTAAGGACATCACCATGTCAAGAGTCCGTTTGGCAAGTGACACGTGCGACCTCTACTTCTCATACATAAAGGTGAATCATCTCCTTTACACGTGTTCACTTGACCCCTTCGAGGATGGTATACTACTAGACACTCCACTCGTGTGCATGCATAGGTATTGTCGGAGCTTCACGGACGAGGAGGAGGAGCGCAAGCGCCAAGGAACACCTACACCATCAGCGAGGGAAGCGTGGAAGCGAAGACGGAAGAAGAATGGCCTGTCCAGTCTGGAACGGGCGGTACTACCGCTCACAAGCGGTACTACCGCTCCCAAGCGGTACTACCGCCCGAGGTCCGGTACTACCGCCCTGCCTGTGCGCAACCGTTGGCCTTTGGCCTTGTATCCCTCGCCACTTACCCCTTCGTGGCTTAGACTATAAATAGACCACCTCCACCTCCTTTCTAAGGTCAGCAAATATGATAGCTCATTTGTATGTGAGCTTTGCTCCTACCTTCTCATCTTGAGAGAGTGAGACTACTCCATTGGAGGCCAAGACCTCCACCTTGGAGAAGATCCCTAGTGGATGCAAGACCTCCCACGGGAGAAGAATACTTGTGGATTATCAAGACCTCCCACGGGAGAAGAATCCTTGTGGATTAGCAAGACCTCTCTCCTCATAGGATTGGGATGAACTCTACCATGTATCTTATTTCCCTTTGATTGTTCGTGTACCTTGTGGATCTCATGTGTTTGTGAGTCTAGTGGATGTGTGATTGGACTTGTTCTTGAGTGTTTCTCTTGTGTTCTTCCCTTGTGTCCTTCTTGTTCTTGGGGATTCCCCTCCAATTCGTGAAAGATCTCCACCTAGGCTTCCACCCTACAACAGTTCTTTATGACTAATGTTGAGTCCATGGATTATACGCACACTCACCCTTCCACCATTGCTAGCCTCTCTTGTACCGCTCAACTTTCGCCGGTACCATACACCCACTATATATCCTTCCTCAAAACAGCCATCATACCTACATATCATGGCATTTCCATAGCCATTTCGAGATATATTGCCATGCAACTTTCCACCGTTCTGTTCATATGACACGCATCATATTGTCATATTGCCATGCATGATCATGTAGTTGACGTCGTATTCGTGGCAAAGCCACCATGCATAATTTTTCATACATGTCACTCTTGTTTCATTGCACATCCCGGTACACCGCCGGAGGCATTCATATAGAGTCATACTTTGTTGTAGTATCGAGTTATAATATCGAGTTGTAATGAAAGTGTGATGATCATCATTATTAGAGCATTGTCCCATGGGAGGAAAGGCTAAATCAATAAAGCCCCTCCACACAAAAAAAGAAAAAAGAAATGCCAAAGAAAAAAAAAGGCCCAAAAAAGAAGAAAAAGAAGAAAAAAAAGAAAAGAAAAAGAAAAAGGGACAATTGCTACTATCTTTTTCCACACTTGTGCTTCAAAGTAGCACCATGTTTTTCATGATAGAGAGTCTCATGTTTAGTCACTTTCATATACTAGTGGGAATTTTCATTATAGAACTTGGCTTGTATATTCCAACGACGGGCTTCCTCAAATGCCCTAGGTCTTCGTGAGCAAGCAAGTTGGATGCACACCCCCTAGTTTCTTTTGTTGAGCTTTCATACATATTTAGCTCTAGTGCATCCGTTGCATGGCAATCCCTACTCACTCACATTGATATCTATTGATGGGCATCTCCATAGCTCGTTGATATGCCTAGTCGATGTGAGACTATCTCCCTTTTTTTGTCTTCTCCATAACCACCTCTATTCCACCCATAGTGCTATGTCCATGGCTCACGCTCATGTATTGCGTGAAAGTTGAAAGGTTTGAAAAGATAGAGTATGAAAACAAGTGCTTGGCTGAAATCGGGGTTGTGCATGGTATGAATATTTAGTGTGATAACAACGGAGCATAGCCAACACTATATGATTGTGGGGACCCCGACTCATAAGTCGTGATCACCGAATGCACGTGTACAGTGATCCCAGAGATCAATGCTCACTGAACACACAGAAGCTGAATAATAAGAGTCTTACATCCATACATACCGTATTACACAAATTGTGACCATTATGGTCAAGTCTTGAGTATATCATTGCAGCGGAAATCTTCAGTAACAACTTGGACCCATGCCATCTGCCTTAACCCTACAGGCATTCTGACTGGGAAGCATCCTAGCTTGCATGTTCGTCACCAAGAAATCTTCATCTTATCCTGTTCTTTCATGCCTGGCCAATAAAATAACCAGTGGCAAGCCAATGAGTACTTTGAATGTACTCGCAAGCAACCCAAGTGTGATGACAGAATAATTATGCAGGGCTCTACTACTAAATTGGCATTTTGCGGAAAGCTAGTTTTTCATGTGCAAGTATGATCAACATATAACCAAGGCATGCATGCGTCTGCAACAAGTATCAGGAGGTTACATGCATCAACATCGGAAAAGAGTTATGAACAACTCTTGCTCAAGCTCATCGTGACCTTCTCACAAACCATGTCAGCAGATTTACCCATACTGACTTGTTTTCCAGAAACTGAAGGACATAGTCTAAGCAGCACCACCCAACTGTCCTTGACCGTGGACACGACTATTTGAATAGTTTTACACTCTGCAGAGGTTGCACACTTTACCCACAAGATCCGGGGAACTTCCGTGTCATCCACGACCCGCGGTACCTCAAGTACCCGGGGTAAGCACCCGATCACTATCTTTCCCTAGACGACACTAACACAGAGTCCACTCGATTGGTAGTAACCCCCATGCCCAACATTTCACATCTGAAAAATTGTGGAGCCTCGCTCCCATATTCATCTCATACCACAAGCACGGGGTACCAACGGTGTGTCCGGTGCCCTGTAAAGACAGTCATGGCCGCCTATCCAAGCACGACCCCGTCCCGAAAGTGACCTCATGTCACCCCCGTCACTAGTAATGTGGGCACCATGCTAGTATCGACCTAGGTAATCAATAATGCCCTTTCCCATGTAAGAGTAGAGTGGTTGCGCGTGTTTGGTTGGGACGGTCAACAAATTTTAAATCTAATCCGTCTCTGTAAACAACTCCTTCATTAAGCCTCGGTACACTACTTCTCCACCAAGTAGTGCCCTAGTTCCTCATCATCTCCCAGGGGCATTAGTGGCACCCACTGGGTTATTTGCAAGTATATCAACCACACTTGTTTCTTTCCATGCATAACCCTGACCCATTTTGCGTAGCCAACTACTATAGCATATATCTATCTACTCCCACCCACATAACCCTCATAGGAAGGTAGGGTCATGCTTGATGCAAGTTTCAATAGTAAAGTAACAAAGGTACCAACCAAAGTGGTCACCACCTCTACATGATTCCGATGCATTGATAATAAGGTGCTATGAGACATGCATAAAAAGGTTTCTCAAACATGGTCAAAGGGCTGCTTGCCTGTCTTAACCAAGTCCTTGGGGTCTTCAAATCCTCTGGTCCTTCTCCGAGTACTCCGTATACTTCGTAAACTAACGTCGGAAATAATCACAATAAGCAACACAACAAGGCAAAGATAAAAGTGCTCTAAAAATAGGAGTTGGATTTTTCTAGGATACCTCTGGTCATATGAAAAATGACCAAGGTGGTTTCATTGGAATATGATCAATGGATATCTTTGAACATTTCAATATGATGTAATCACGAGATTTGTGGATTTACAAGAACTGTACAGAAGAATTATTTTGAAAAATGGTCAGAGGCACCTATCTAACAAGAAATGATTTTAGAAGCAGCTAGGAGTTGGTTTCACTTGATTTGGAGTTCAAATGAATTTCCTATGATTTTGCAAAGTTGACAAATATGAAGAAATGTCTCATTATTTTGTGGGGTACAGAAAGTGTTAATAAAAATGTTCATAAACTAAGTTATGAACTTATAAGCATCTAGGAATTTGAATCATGGCATTTGGATCAACTTTGAGCTCTGTGTGATTTTCTAAAGTTTATCACAGAAATAGAAAAATGAGATTTTGATAATATTTGTGAAGAAAAGGTCTCTGAAAAATGTGCATGTTGCACCAACAGGTAGATCATGATTTTAGAAACTCCTAGAAATTTGAATCATCAAATTTGGAGTTCATTTGATTTATTTATGGATTTTAGAAGTTTACAGAAAAAGAAAAAGGAAAGGGAAATGATTTTACCCTTATCCTGCGCACATGCGAGATGCAGACGTGGGCCGGCCCAGTGGCATCAGCCGCCCGCAGAGGGCCAGGCGACGTCGAAGGCGCCTTTGGGCCAGGCGTCTTCACCGCAGGGACGTGGCTTTGGCTGATGCCGTCTCCACTTATGCGCGTGCCCAGCCTTTGGTCGCTTACGAGCGGGCCCCGCCTGGCAGGCTTGTCTTCCTTCTCCCGCTCGAACAGAGGCGAGGCAGGGGAGGCAGGGCCAAGCGCTCGCCGGCGCTGCCCCTCAACTTGGGCCGTCCCCGACGACGCCTCGGCCACCGGAATGACCAGCGCGGAGAGGCGCTTCCAGCCATGGGTAACACGCGTGCCGGGGAGGACCGAGTCAAGGAGGGCGCCGTCCGCGGCGGATGTGGCTGACGGCGTTGGTCGGCACGACGCTCATGCCACCTAGGAGAGTAACAGGAGAGCGGGGGAGCCCCGTGGTGGCCTTGGGGTTCGCCTAGTGGAGAAAGGAGGGGAGGAGGAGGAGGCCTCAGTGGCGCGAATTTAGGCGGAGGCCGACGGCATTGCTCCGGCCATGGAGATGCAATGAGGGCACGAGAAGAGGGATGGCTTGGTCCAAAGGATGCTCGGGAGGGAGAGGGACCAAATGGAGCAGCGAGGAGGGTCTGGAACGGCCTTATGTAGCCGACCCGCGGCTCACCGTGGATGCAACGCATGGATGGCCGCGACAACGGCTCGGGAGGCCAGGAGAGAGGGCGAGGGGCTGTCTACGACGTTCGTGGGAGTTGAGTAGGGCGCTAGGAAGAGAGAGGAGGAGCGGGGAGGTGCAAGAGGCGTCGCGCGTGTGAGGTTGCCCATTGGGGTGCTCAGGCGGCCGGTGCGCGTGCGAGAGGAGGCAGGATGAGGAAGAAAGAGAAGGAGGCGGGGGTGTGGCGTGTCGCGGACGTCGAGGTGGTCCTGCTGGCGTGCGGGGGACAGCTGAGGTGGTCGGGGCATCGGGGTGGGGGCGGCTACAGTGCGCTAGAGCACTGTAGCACGCTCCAGAGCGCATTTTGGCATGCCAGGGCATGCCATTGGCAGTTGAGCGTGGCCAAGCTTGTCTACTAGCTTTGGGTTGGTACTGGGATGCTCTATGAAGCTTAGGAGGTAAGGTAGGAGGGAGGGGTAAGAAGTCGGAGGGTAGAAATGTGCTGCCATGGTGAAAGCAGAGAGTTAATTGGGGGTTTTACCCCCTCAAATGATTGATCTGAGGCATGGGTGAGTTACTGGAGGTAGAAGGGGATCAGGTTCATCTATGGTAAAAAGTTGAAGCAAAGGTTAATAGTAAAAGGGGGCAAAACAGTGGTTTTGGAAAAATGGCAGAAGGTGTTTGATGTGGTTTTGGGCAAGCAAATGATTTCCAATTGACATGAGACTTAACAGGATCAAATGTTATATATAAATAGGGTATTCCACCAAGTTTAAGCTCATTTGAAGAAACTTGCCAATGTAACTTTAGTGAACCCTAGAAATCAACAAAAATTGATTTTTCAAGATTAGGTTAAGCAAATCATCCCTCCTCGATGCACCACTTGGTGTAGTGTCATCATTTGGGGTTGTGAGCATGTCCACAAAATTTGAGGCCCCAAGTAAAAAGTTGGCAATGTAGAGTTGTTCAAATTTGGATCTGGTCAAAGGGTTTTGGGGCACTTAGATCAAGTTATACTTCTCCAAAACTTGTGCCATTTGGCATAGATGCATATTTACATCATTTGAGCATGTGCACTGATACGTCCAAAATGCATCACTATTTTATATCGTAATTCATCCTTATTCATTGATATATTTAACATTACGATGATGTTCTTATGTTGTTTTGGCCTATTTTACACAGTTTGCAACTTTCCGGTGCCGAAGCAGCAGACGCAGGATTCAGCGGTAAAAACTGGATGCTGAGTTGCTGAAGAAGAATACCTCCAAATTACCTGAAAATCGACGGAGGGTATTTTCCAAAAGGATCACGAAGATACGCAAAAGAGCAACCAGAGGGGGCCACAGGGTGCCCAGGCGGCCACCTAGCGCGGCCCCCACCCTGGCCGCGCGGGGAGGGCGCCTGGAGCCCCTGGCCCACTCTCGGCTCTCCCCTTTTGCCTATATACTCCTCGTCATCCAAAAACCCTAAAAAGGAGAGTTTTGACGGAGTTCCGCCGCCGCTCCATGGTGGAAACCTACAGAGAAGAAAAAGCCATCTTCGGCGGGCAGATTCCGCCGGGGAGATCACCTCCCGGAAGGGGAGATCATCGCCATCGTCATCACCATCGTCACGGGCATCATCGAGATCATCATCAACATCATCCCCAACATCAGCACCATCTCCATCTTCATCCAATCTCATCTCACAATTGCAACTTGTGTTGTAATCCGTACTATCTATCCTCTCTACCCTATCGGTGTTGATTACTACTTTGTGGTGAATGCTATTGAGTTTTGTTGGAGAAATATCATTATGTCCAGATTGTTTATCACCCATCTATCTCCACTGATCATGATCTCTTTTATGTCTTGTGAGTAGTTACTTTAGTTCTTGAGGACATGGGAGAAGTCTTGTTGTTAGTAGTCATATGATGTTGAAGTAATATATGTTGTTTGATACTTAAGTTGTGTTGTTATTTTCCTAGTGGTGTTGTGTGAGTCGAACACTCAACACTTCGCCTTATTAAGGACCTAGGGGAATACATTGTGTACAAAGAATGCTTACGGTGGGTTGCCGGAGTGACAGAAACCTGAACCCCAGTTTGCACGCTTTTGCACAAGGGAACAATGGACCATCGATCGTATTGCTATGGTTAGGCTATTGCCTTAAATACTATCTTGTATTTGCGGATGATTGCAAGGTGTTTAATCATAAGAGTGCACTCATCTTAGTCTAGAGAGTGTACTAGCATAGATCCACCCACTTAACACTTATCAACACATCACATAGTACCGATACGGAATATGGCGAAAGCACATGACTACCTCTCCCGTGTGTCCTCAAGAACACTTTAGCCTTTATAAGTTCAGTTGCTAGGCCTCTCCTTTGATCAGAAAGGATTGGGCCACTTGTTACTCTCCAGTGCCTTTTACTTTGCTCGCTTTTACTTTCCTATTGCTTATATCAAGAAAACCCCTAAAAAGATATCTTTCAGTGCTTGCAGTTATTCCTTGCTCAGAATCACTTGTCAATACCTTCTGCTCCTCGTTGGGTTCGACACTCTTACTTATCGAAAACGATGCAATAGATCCCTTACGGTTGTGGATCATCAAGTACCGTTTTCTGGCGCCGTTGCCGGGGAGTATAGTGCTATTGGTAAGTGAAGCTGGTAAGGAAGTTTTTTTATTTCTGTTTTTATTTTGTTGTTGCTGCTCTTTGTCCTTATGGACAACCTTGCTATTGGATCGTTGCTTGTGGGAAGATGCCCCACACCTGTGGTGGTTGCTCCTCCCCCTACTGAAATTGTGCCCTATAAAATACCAGCTGGTATTATCGATTATGTTTTGGCTAATCGTTATGCAGGAGACAGACATCCCGGTGAACACTTGCTATATCTGTCACAACTATGTTCATTATTTAAGCTTGCAGGTGTATCAATGGAGTTTGTCATGAGGAAATTGTTCTCCGTATCGCTTATAGATAAAGCTTCAGATTGGTATAAGCTTCTCGATAACTCACACTTGCTTGATTGGCAAGAGCTTATGTCTCTCTTTTATACCAAGTTTTATCCTCTTCATGAAATTCATCGAGACATGAACTATATCTATAACTTTAGGTCTCGTGACGGAGAAAGCATTGCTCAAGCTTGGGGGAGATTGAAGTCCCTAATGCTCAAATGTCCTATTCATGAGCTCCCCAAGAAAATTATACTTACAAATTTTTATGCCAGGCTTTCTCGTCAGGATAAGGAGATGCTGGATGCCTCCTCTAGTGGGGTATTTCATACGAAGAACGTTGAAGAAAGGTGGGATCTCCTTGAAAGGATCTAGAGGAATACCGAAGATTGGGAAATCGATAAAGGTATTGAACCCGCTATAAATTATGAGCGTGATTATATTGAGAGCTATGTGAAAACTGATTACTTCAATACATTTTGCTCTAAGATTGGTCTTGATTCCCATCTAATGATTGATTTTTGTAAGGATTTTGCCTCTCACGTTGATTCTTTTAAAAAGAAGAGAGATCAGCATCATGAACCTTTCAAAGAGTTACCTGTTGATATTCATGTTGCTGACCCTATTTTGCCTGCAGTTATATATGAAAAGCCTCCTTTTCCCGCAAGGATAAGGGAGCACTCTCTTGTGACAGGCATTATAAATAAAAGTGAGAGAAGAATTGATGAGCCTGAGGACCAGATCAAGGTCGATCCTCAAGTTGCGTTGGTCAAAGACCTTGTTACTAATGATGTTTTGGATTCCAATATAAATTTTTGTGCTGTTTCCACTAACCTTGTCACAGCCAAGAATAAAGGCCCAATTTCAGGTACTCCGGTAGTATCTGTTAAAATAGGAGATCACAATTATTATGGGCTATGCGATTTGGGATCGAGTGCTAGTGCTATCCCCTATTCACTTTATCAAGAGATCATTGGTGAGATTTCACCTTGTGAACTTGAAGAAGTTGATGTTACCATTCATCTTGCAAACAGAGCAACTATCTCTCCTATCGGAATTGTGAGAGACGTTGAAGTCCTATGTGGAAAGGTAAAATACCCTACCGACTTTCTAGTACTTGGTTCAGTGAGGGACAATTTTCGTCCTATTATTTTTGGTAGACCTTTTCTCAGAACTTGTGGAGCTATAATAGATTGCAAGAAAGGTAAAGTTTCTGTTGAATTCAATGGTGAGCCATATGAATTTAACTTTTCTAAGTTCTCTAAGCAGCCTCGTGGTACTGATTTACCTAGTGATGATAAAATTATTGAAAGTATTGCTTCTATTGCTATTCCCCCTAATGATCCTTTGCAGCTATATATGGAGGACCACGAGAATGATTTGCATATGCAGGAAAGAAATGAACTAGATGAAATATTCTTGAGACAACCTGCTATCCTGAAGCACAACCTTCCGGTTGAACCTTTGGGAATTTTATCAAAACCAAAAGAAGACCCGGTGTTCGATCTTAAACCTCTTCCCGATACGCTCAAGTATGCTTATTTAGATGAAAAGAAAGTATATCCTATTATTATCAACTCTAACCTTTCAGGATATGAAGAAGAGCGACTATTGGAAGTACTTCGTAAACACCGAGGTGCAATTGGCTATACCCTTGATGACCTTAAGGGGATTAGTCCATCTATCTGTCAACATACTATCAACCTTGAGCCCGATGCTAAACCAGTTGTTGATCATCAACGACGGTTGAACCCGAAGATGATGGATGTTGTAAGAACTGAGATTCTCAAGCTTCTAGCCGCAGGTATTATCTACCCTATAGCTGATAGTAAGTGGGTAAGCCCGGTACATTGTGTTCCTAAGAAAGGAGGTACAACCGTGGTTCCTAATGATAAGAATGAACTAATACCTCAGAGAATTATTATTGGATATAGAATGTGTATTGATTACAGGAAGCTGAACAAGGCAACCAGGAAGGATCACTACCCGTTGCCGTTCATCGACCAAATGCTTGAAAGGTTATCCAAAAATACCCACTTTTGTTACCTCGATGGTTATTCTGGCTTCTCTCAAATTCATGTTAACACTGCTGATCAAGAGAAGACCACTTTTACTTGTCCCTTTGGTACTTATGCTTACAGGCGTATGCCTTTTGGTTTATGTAATGCCCCTGCTACTTTTCAAAGGTGTATGTCTGCTATCTTTCATGGTTTCTGTGAGGAGATTGTGGAAGTCTTCATGGACGATTTCTCCGTCTATGGAACTTCCTTTGACCATTGTCTCCACAACCTTAATAAAGTTTTGCAGAGATGTGAGGAGACAAATCTGGTACTCAACTGGGAGAAGTGCCACTTTATGGTTAACGAAGGAATTGTTCTTGGCCACAAGATTTCCGAAAGGGGAATTGAGGTGGAGAAGGCCAAATCGAAGCAATTGAGAGGATGCCCTATCCAAGGGACATCAAAGGTATTCGCAGTTTTCTCAGTCATGCTGGTTTCTATAGAAGATTTATTAAAGACTTTTCTAAGACTTCGAGACCCCTCACTAATCTTCTCCATAAGGACGTTCCTTTTGTATTTGATGAAGATTGTAAGGAGGCTTTTGAAGTTCTTAAGGAAGCTTTAATAACCGCTCCTATAGTACAACCACCTGACTGGAATTTACCTTTTGAGATTATGTGTGATGCTAGTGATTTTGCTGTTTGGAGCTATTTTAGGGCAAAGGGTTGATAAGAAATTGAATGTTATACATTATGCTAGTAAAACCCTTGATAGTGCTCAAAAGAATTATGCTACTACTGAGAAGGAATTCTTAGCTGTAGTGTTTGCTTGTGATAAGTTTAGGCAGTATATTGTTGATTCCAAAGTTATTATTCATACTGACCATGCTTCCATTAAGTACCTTATGACAAAGAAAGATGCCAAGCCAAGACTTATCAGATGGGTACTCCTTCTTCAAGAATTTGATTTGTAGATTGTTGATAGGAAAGGAGAAGACAATCCGGTGGCGGACAATCTTTCAAGGATGGAAGATATACCGCATGATCCCATCCCAGTCAACGACAGTTTTCCAGACGAGCAACTTGCCGTTGTAAAAGTACAATCTCTTTCCGATCCTTGGTTTGCAGATTATGCTAATTTTATCGTTGCGAAGTATTTGCCTCCAGGTTTAACATTTCAGCAAAGGAAGAAGTTCTTTCATGATTTGAGGCACTACTTTTGGGATGACCCACATCTTTTCAAAGAAGGTCCAGACGGGATCGTGAGAAGATGCATACCGGAACATGAGCAGAAGGACATTCTCAGACAGTGTCATGATATTCCCTATGGAGGACATCATGCCGGTGAGAGGACCGCAGATAAGGTTCTTCAATCAGGTTTTTATTGGCCTACTCTCTTTAAGGATGCTAGAAATTATGTTTTAGCCTGTGATAAATGTCAGAGAGTTGGTAACATTAGTAGAAGGAATGAGATGCCTATGAATTACTCACTAGTGATTGAACCTTTTGATTGCTGGGGTTTTGATTTTATGGGTCCTTTTCCTTCTTCGCACAAGTACACTCACATTTTAGTAGCTGTTGATTATGTGACCAAGTGGGTTGAAGCAATCCCCACTGAAAGTGCTGATCACAAGACATCTTTGAAAATGCTCAAAGATGTGATTTTCCCTAGGTTTGGTGTACCTAGGTATCTCATGACTGCTGGAGGATCACACTTCACGCATGGAGCTTTTAGAAAAGCTTTAGCCAAGTACGATGTCAATCATAGAATTGCTTCACCGTACCATCCTCAAACTAGTGGGCAAGTTGAGCTCACCAATAGAGAGATCAAGTTGATCTTACAGAAGACAGTAAACAGAAATAGAAAGGACTGGTCAAATAAGTTAAGAGATGCTTTGTGGGCGTATAGAACTGCTTACAAAAACCCCATGGGCATGTCCCCTATAAGATGGTTTATGGCAAGGCTTGCCATTTGCCATTAGAATTAGAGCACAAAGCTTTCTGGGCTGTTAGAGAGCTTAATGCTGACCCAAAGTTAGCTGGTGAGAAGCGTCCCATGAACTTAACTTCTCTAGATGAGTGGAGAAGTGAAGCTTACGAGAGCGCTAAAATGTTCAAGGAAAAGGTAAAGATGTGGCATGATAAGAGGATTCTGAAACATGAATTTAATGTTGGCGATAAAGTTTTGTTGTTTAGATCCAGTTTCAGGTTTTCTCCAGGCAAACTACTTTCCAGGTGGGAAGGGCCATTTCATATTGAAGAAGTCTATCGGTCTGGTGTAATCAAGATCAACAATTTTGAAGGCACCAAACCTCAAGTTGTGAATGGGCAAAGACTTAAGCATTACATAGCAGGAGACCCTGCCAATGTTGATGTGAATATGATATACACCACAACTCACGAAGAACATGTTGCAGCCCTGTTTCAGACACCAGCAGAAGCAGAATAAGAAAAGGTATGTATTACGGTAAGGAAACATCGCGAACCGCCATAAAAGTTCCATATTATGAGTTTTTGCAAAATTAGAAAAATTCTAAGCCTAAGTGGAACCGGAGACAAGCCCCAGGGGGCCCAGGCGCCCCCCTGGCGCGGCCTACCTCCTGGCCGTGCTGGGTGGCCGCCTGCGCACCCAGGAGTCCATCTCCGACCCCACTTTAGCTTGTTACCTTCCTTTCTGTGCATAAATTTTTGCTATATATTTTCCCGGATTGTTCCGACAACGTATCTCGCGATTTCGTGTGTTTTCTTTTCGATCTATTTCTGCCAGGGAATCTTTTAGCTGGACCTAGGTGCCATGGCTTCTCCAAGTTCCCCCAAGGACAAGTTCGTCGTCAACGTCATCAACCCTTACCTCGCTGAGGTGAAGAAGCACCCTCAGGTTGTTTGGATGGAGGACGGTGTCCTCCATCAAGAAGATCTGAAGGGACCTATCAAGGAGGGGAGCATCCAGGCCAGACTAGAAGAAGTGGAGCAAGAAGTCTTCACGTACAAGAAAATGATCGAGCGTGGTGTTGAAGCTAACTTTGACATCATCAACGAGCTGAAGACCTACTTCCTGAAGGAGATGAAGGAGATGTGGAAAAGCATCACCGCATCTGAAGAAAGAATTGAAGAGCTCCAAGGGCAAATTTATGATCTACATCACCAGAACTGTGAGTATGAACTAAGGTTTATGCGCATGGGTATGGGTGCTGCATGCAGGATTCAGGAGACAAACTTCTCATATGAGACTGGAGAACCCCTTCCATGGAAGCGCTTCGCCGAGGACTACGTGATCAACATCAACAAGAATGAGGAGTGAAATCTCCTTGGGTAATGGCATCCCCTTGGTTTTTTCCGAGCTTGGGGGAGTGCCCGGTATCTTTATCTTTATCTTTTGTCTTTTAGAGTCAAGTAGAGTCGTATCATGTCTAGGGAGGTTATTTTATGAAATAGGTGTGTGCATTGAGGTCTATCACTCCTTCCGTGGAGAGATTGTATCCGTGAGTGTGGAGTCGTTTATGATGGAATATTAATGAGAAGTCTATTGGTTCCTTTGCTGCACTCGGTATTCTCTTCACGCAATCGACCTTATATGATGATTCTTATGGGGAGTATTGACCTTATATCAGGTATGGCTTTGAAAACCTTATTTAATCTTGGCAAACATAGCTTTGGTCATAACAACAAGCATGATTTTCTTAAAGTAGCGACATAGCCAAAACCTTCATGTTGTTATGCTTGAAGTGTTATGCTGACAAGGAAGACAACTTGATGTGTTATGCTTATTTTAGTGTTTATGCTTTATATTGCTTTGCATCTTAGTCATCATCAATTGTCTGTTCTCTCAAAGCCTTTGCTAGCCTAAACTCTGTACTAAGCGGAATTCTGCTTGTGCATCCATACCCTTAAACCAATACCTTCCATATGAGTCCACCATACCTTCCTATGTGTGGTATTCCACTTCCACCTCCTAAAGTATAGAATTTGTGTGTTATCCTTAAATGTTCAAAATCTTCTATTTTGTGCCCCTGTTTTAGCTCATGAGGAAATAGTAGTTAATTCATGATCTTTTTAAGTTGGACAAGTTTTACCCCGGGATTGCATGTCTAATCTGCAAACCCCTAATATGAGAAGGAACTGGCATGAGTGCGCCCGGCTCATAAAAGATAATACAACAAACAAACCCTCCTTCACGCTTTGTTCATGAGAAATCTGAAAACTTTTGGCAGCGATAAACAAAGGAGATTAAGGGGATGTGATCGTCCCCGTACGGGAGCTGTTCCTCGAAACTTGTCCAGCTCGAGAAGTAATTGAGTTATCTATTAGCATTCGTTGACAAATCACGCACCTCTCAAAACTTGTTTTCAGTCTGTTTGATTTAAGGATAGCACATGAGTTTTCCCTACTTCCCTAGAGCAGGGCCTATCTCTTAGTTTTAAGGATGAGTCAGTTATTCCTACTTCCTTCTATTATTACAGAGAGCAGGCATTTGATGTTGACGAGGATTCATTCATATAAAGTTGCATTAAGATTTGTCATATCATATCCTTGTTGACATTATCATTTGATAGGTAAGTTGTTTGTCAAGCCTAGCTAAATCAAACATCTTCCTTTGTGTTAACACTTTCACTTCTTGCCTAATAACATGTTCTTTCAAAAGCTTCAATTAATCTCATCAAAACATAAAGAGAAAGAGCAAAAGTAAAAGCTATTAGTTGTTCTTTGACCAAAGGACATGTTTGCCATGATTTGATGAGTTTCCTTAGCCCTACTTTTGATTATAAGTGTTACCACTCTTTTATAAGGGCTTTATGAGTAGAAAATTGTTGTTGAGGATGTTTGAGTTTGATGAAGAAACTGTGATGCTTCTTGTCCGTATTCTATTTATCGACACTTCACTCTCTAAACTTGTGGACAGGTTTACCGAGGTCAGTATTCGCTTGGGGACAAGCGAGGTCTAAGCTTGGGGGTGTTGATACGTCCAAAATGCATCACTATTTTATATCGTAATTCAACCTTATTCATTGATATATTTCACATTACGATGATGTTCTTATGTTGTTTTGGCCTATTTTACACAGTTTGCAACTTTTCGGTGCCGAAGCAGCAGACGCAGGATTCAGCGGTAAAAAGTGGACGCTGAGTTGCTGAAGAAGAGTACCTCCAAATTACCTGAAAATCGACGGAGGGTATTTTCCAAAAGGATCACGAAGATACGCAAAAGAGCAACCAGAGGGGGGCCACAGGGTGCCCAGGCGGCCACCTGGCGCGGCCCCCACCCTGGCCGCGCGGGGAGGGCGCCTGGAGCCCCTGGCCCACTCCCGGCTCTCCCCTTTTGCCTATATACTCCTCGTCATCCAAAAACCCTAAAAAGGAGAGTTTTGACGGAGTTCCGCCGCCGTTCCGTGGCAGAAACCTACAGAGAAGAAAAAGCCATCTCCGGCGGGCAGATTCCGCCGGGGAGATCACCTCCCGGAAGGGGATATCATCGCCATCGTCATCGCCATCGTCACGGGCATCATCGAGATCATCATCAACATCATCCCCAACATCAGCACCATCTCCATCTTCATCCAATCTCATCTCACAATTGCAACTTGTGTTGTAATCCGTACTATCTATCCTCTCTACCCTATCGGTGTTGATTACTACTTTGCGGTGAATGCTATTGAGTTTTGTTGGAGAAATATCATTATGTCCAGATTGTTTATCACCCATCTATCTCCACTGATCATGATCTCTTTTATGTCTTGTGAGTAGTTACTTTAGTTCTTGAGGACATGGGAGAAGTCTTGTTGTTAGTAGTCATATGATGTTGAAGTAATATATGTTGTTTGATACTTAAGTTGTGTTGTTATTTTCCTAGTGGTGTTGTGTGAGTCGAACACTCAACACTTCGCCTTATTAAGGACCTAGGGGAATACATTGTGTACAAAGAATGCTTACGGTGGGTTGCTGGAGTGACAGAAACCTGAACCCCAGTTCACAAACTTTTGCACAAGGGAACAATGGACCATCGATCGTATTGCTATGGTTAGGCTATTGCCTTAAATACTATCTTGTATTTGCGGATGCTTGCAAGGTTTTTAATCATAAGAGTGCACTCATCTTAGTCTAGAGAGTGTACTAGCATAGATCCACCCACTTAACACTTATCAACACATCACATAGTACCGATACGGAATATGGCGAAAGCACATGACTACCTCTCCCGTGTGTTCTCAAGAACACTTTAGCCTTTATAAGTTCAGTTGCTAGGCCTCTCCTTTGCTCAGAAAGGATTGGGCCACTTGTTACTCTCCAGTGCCTTTTACTTTGCTCGCTTTTACTTTCCTATTGCTTATATCAAGAAAACGCCTAAAAAGATATCTTTCAGTGCTTGCAGTTATTCCTTGCTCAGAATCACTTGTCAATACCTTCTGCTCCTCGTTGGGTTCGACACTCTTACTTATCGAAAACGCTGCAATAGATCCCTTACGGTTGTGGGTCATCATGCACCAAGTTTGAGAGCATTTGGACAAGTTTGGCAATGTAAAGTTGCTCAAACTTCAAAATGGACATAAATGGTTTTGAGGGGATTTGATGATGATTTTTTGATCTTCAAGGCATGAGGCTTTGTAAGATCATCAAATATGTCATATCTGACATGATAGAATTTCCTTGGAATGTTTGGATAATATTTCCTTTGAAAATATTTCAAAAGCTTGAAATATCCAGAAAGGATTTTGGAAGGATTTGCTCATTATTTTGAACATGACCATGTGTTGAAATTCTTATATATGGACAATATATGCCCTATGAGTTTCCCTGAATTTTGGCAAATATTTTTGAAGTAGTTAAATAAATTTTACCTATTAAAGACCATTTCTGGCCTAAAGAAAAATCCTTTAAATAAAATAGGAAAATAACTTTTAAATTATACTTTTGTGGTTTATGGGAGTCCTATACCTAATAGGATTCAAATATACTTTTTGGAAGATTTTTCACACCCTAAATGAGGTACTTGCAGTACAAACCTCAATTCAGGGGTTTTTGGAAAACTAATTTTAGATAATACTATTTGGCCAAAATATTTTTATAAGAAAATACTATATTGTTCTATACACATGGCATGATCATTGGGAAAAGGTTTTGGATCAAGGAGATGAAGTATAAGAGTTGGATGATTTATTTTATTTTTAGAGCACTTGCAAACAGCAATCAGAAAACCAATCAAGCAAGGTCAAAACACTCAAAAGTTTTTGCCAAACCACATTTTAGCATGACTATTAGCTTAAGTGTTTGTGGCATGAAAATCAAGGTGTGACAGACCTACCCCCCTTACAAGAATCTCGTCCCCGAGATTCCCAGACTAGGCGTGGAAAGGAATACAGAGACTTGGATACGGGGTAGTCTTCACTTCTTCTTGTTGGTTCTGCTTCCGAGTGGCGCTCCATGGAACCTTGAAGTACTTGGTGGTGTGGATTCTCGCTTGTTGCCCCTTTTGATGCAGGTTGCTGAGGGGTCTCTTGCATAGGTTAGGTTGAGCTAGACGTCAAGGGTTTGGTGATCGATGTCCTCAGGGACCGGGCTAGTTAGGAAGTTAAAATTATTTCCAGAGTTGTGACTCGTAGAAAATTTGGTGCACGGTGGGTAACTCAGGTGGTAAGCCTAGCTGGTAGCCATCTACTATTCGTTTTGTAGTGGTCTTGAAGAAGGTTGATGAATCTTGGCGTGAGCGTCCCTTCGACATGGAAATGCTTGGTTTCTTCGAGAAGAGTGGTTTGCAGATACGCCTGGTCTTCGATGCGGAAGTTTACTTCTTGATGACGGTGGTTGGCGTAGTTCTTCCTTCTTGACATGTCAGTCTTCAAATGTCTTCTATCCAGCTGACCGTCTCTTCTTTTGTCTTCGGGCAGACAAGTAGGTCAAATAATGATGTTACCCAACTTGTCCAAGTACTCCACGAAGTCTACGGGGTACGCGAGGTAGGCTGGGGTATTGGTGGTGGTCTCCGTTGAGTATTGGCAATGGTCTTCTTGACTTAGAGCCAAGGCCCGTGGTCAGGATCTGACCATGTTGTGGCTTGGTGGGGCTTAAGGGTCTCAAGGATTCTAGTGTGTGAGTGAACGTTTATCATCTTATCCCTCAGCACGGTTTTTGAGATGCCAATAGTTCTACCTAGTCCTACAATCCTTATACCACCGAAAGCATCATCTCACATAGACCAACTTCAATCACCACTCATGCCATACATATCCTCATGACTCCAAAAGGAGGTCTAACAAAATTATACATGTCTACGGTCCACGAAAAATCATATGTATGGCTACCCCTAAGAATCCATGGGTAAGGCATACAAGCTGCTAAGCTTGAATTAAACACGACAATCCAAGTGCTCATCCCATTCTTCCAAGGTTTAAGATAATGCATCTCTATTCTAAGGAAACACGTCATATGCCACTCCAAGATCTTGTTTCCTTCCTATAGATCAACTCCAACAGCTCGGTAACTTCCATCAATCACCACATAATCCAACAATTCTACAAATCCGATGTCTACGGTGTTCCTCAAGATCTCAAGTCCCTATAATACCCAAATACTTGGAATGGCTGTGCATTATTATTATAGTAAGCCCACCAAATTCGCACCGTCATGGTCAAGCAAACTCCAAGGTCAAGCTCATACAGATCCCTAGATACACTCCGATAATTAATCCAATCTCCTAGTTTATCGTCCACCGAGAAACATGGAATCATGATCAGGATCATCAGTATAAACCCAATTTACTCCGAACCATGCAGACATATCTAGCATCTATACCCAACCAGAATCACCTACTTAAATCCAAATCTCATGTCCGACGAGAATTCCTACATTTTCCCCAAGTCATTCTCAAAATGTCAACTATATTCTATCAATATCCCCTGTCTAGGTCAAGTCCCTATACCTCCAAGAATTTCAATTTGCGATCACCATTGCCCTGCAAATCCAAGTTACTCCAGGGTGATGAAAGTTATGCTACTCTATTAATCATGATCCCACCAACATGAAAACCTCACAATCCATCAAGGTCTTAGATAATTCCTCGAAGTCACTGGTATAAAGTCACCAAGTCATCTGTCCTATATCCTCAAATTGGTCTATCTATGGCATCGTCAGTTCCCGTGCTATAATAGGATGAAAATGTACTTACTCACTATGTTCACTAGTTCCGTTGCGAACCCAGTGTTGTGCAAGGTTATAGAGGCTTAACTGGTTCTCTTGTAATTCTATGGGTTAGGCACATGGTTAAGGATTCGTGTTGGAGTATCTCGTGAAGTCTCAAAGGGTCTAGGAATGGGTTTTTAAACTTGAGGGGTAATCATAACTTCACGGGGTTGCACTTGGTCGTGGAGATTGTAGCAGAAGTCTTCATTGTTAGTTGGTTGCCGAGTTGGAATCCTTGGTACTTCTTGTCTTGCTGGTATTCAGTTGAGGAGATAGAAGAGAGGGGAAAAGTAGCATAAAGGGGGAGAATACCTAAAGGGGGTTCTATAGTGCGAGTGCAGACAAACATGTGCAAAAAGGTCGAAACAAAAGAAACAAGGTAAGGAAGGTGATATAGCCGTGTTCTTGTTGCCTAGGGCAAAAGTGCGACTTATATCAAAACACAAACAATAAAAGCAAGCAACACACAATCATGGTTCTATTCGAACCATCATACGGACTCGACTGCGCATAGGGGTACACGACTCATCCTACCCTAGGGGTTCTCAGACTCAGCAGTCGTGACTCGTGCCTCGTGCAGTCTTCTGAGTTTTCCTCAGGTGTTGCTATGTCCCTTGTAGTTGTTTGATGAACGATCCGAGTTGATCCTGAAGAATCTTCAACAACTTCTCGCTTGATGAGGTGATGTGGTGAAGGTCTCTCCTTGTAGCTGGCATTGACTTGGTCTTCTCTTGTCTCTTTAACCATTGCGATCCCTTGTGCCTTCTGGGGTGTCGAGGGTACCAGCCTACCAGGTAGGCAATCCTTTATGCAACGATATTAACAAGGCATAGTAGAGGTTCAACATGTCGGTTACGTTGATGACAACATCGATACCAAGAGCGAGGGACGAAGAGAACCGTTTTCCTGCTCACTATAGTGAGGCGGACCAAATGGCGAGGTTCTCATCCACCGGTGGTTGCCGTCACAACAACGGTAGTGACAAGGTTATTCTATTAGCGATGTGATCTTGCATAACCTATACCCTGGTCATCGTAGGCCAAGGTTTCATCATCTTGGGGCACTGTCGAGGGTGTCACCATCTTCTAGGTCTTCCTGTCCTCATTCCTCGGGGATGTATCTTCTGTTGGCATCATCTTGCCGTGGTGTCGCCAATCTTATGTTCAGAAGAGGTGGGTGAGTGTTTGGCAAGGTGTACTCCTTCTAGATTATCCACGAGGATTACAGAAAATCCAATGGTCAGGGGCACAAGGGTTCTAACGACCAAAAGTTTTGAAGGGGAAGAGATCAATAAGGAAAGTATAGCCTAGTTTTCGGAAAACTGAGAAGGGAAGAGAAGTATAGATAGTTTTGAAAACTAGTAATAGTTTTGGAAATAGTTTTACCCTAACTAACGACCATGCTAACTAAGGCTTCCTACAGTCAGGATGGCTCTGATACCAGCTCTGTGGGGACCCCGACTCATAAGTCGTGATCACCGAATGCATGTGTACAGTGATCCCAGAGATCAATGCTCACTGAACACACCGAAGATGAATAATAAGAGTCTTACATCCATACATACCGTATTACACAAATTGTGACCATTATGGTCAAGTCTTGAGTATATCATTGCAGCGGAAATCTTCAGTAACAACTTGGACCCATGCCATCCGCCTTAGCCCTACAGCCATAGTATTTTGAGAAGACATGATTGCTTTGTTAGTATGCTTGAAGTATTGTTATTTCTTATGTCAATATAGACTTTTATCTTGAATCTTTTAGATCTAAACATTCATGCTACAATTAAGAGAATTACATTGAAAAACTATATTGGTTAGCATTCCACATCATAAATTATTTATTTATCATTTACCTACTCGAGGAAGAGAAGGAATTAAGCTTGGGGATGCTTGATACGTATCCAACGTATCTATAATTTTTTATTGTTCCATGCTATTATTTATGAAGTCTTGGATGTTTTATGGGCTTTTATAGACACTTTTATATGATTTTTGGGACTAACCTATTAACCCAGTTCCTAGTGCCAATTTCTGTTTTTCTCCTGTTTTAGGGTTTTACAGAAAAGGAATATCAAACGGAGTCCAATTGACGTGCCAATATTTGACGCTTTTTTCCGGACCAAAAGAAGCCCCCGAAGTAAAAGAGTTGGGCCAGGGGAGCCACAGGCTGCCCACGAGGGTGGGGGCGCGCCCTGGGAAGGTGGTGGCGCCCCCCTATCTCGTGGACAGCCCAGAAGCCTCCCTTACGTGGGACCTATGCCAAAAATTCCTATAAATACTGAAACCTTCGGAAATTAAGCTAGATCGGGAGTTCCGCCGCCGAAAGCCTCTGTAGCCACCGAAAACCAATCTAGACCCCATTCTGGCACCCTGCCGGACGGGGGAACCCTCACCGGTGTCTATCTTCATCATCCCGGCGCTCTCCATGACGAGGAGGGGGTAGTCCACCCTCGGGGCTGAGGGTATGTACCAGTAGCTATGTGTTTGACCTCTCTCTCTCTCTCGTGTTCTTGAGATGGCACGATCTTGATGTATCGCGAGCTTTGCAATTCTAGTTGGATCTTATAATGCTTCTCCCCCTCTACTCTCTTGTAATGGATTGAGTTTTCCCTTTGAAGTTATCTTATCGGATTGAGTCTCTAAGGATTTGAGAACACTTGATATATGTCTTGCACATGTTTATCTGTGGTGACAATGGGATATCATGTGATCCACTGGATGTATGTTTTGGTGATCAACTTGCAGGTTCCGTGACCTTGGGAATCTATGCATAGGGGTTGGCACATGTTTTCGTCTTGACTCTCCGGTAGAAACTTTGGGGCACTCTTTGAAGTACTTTGTGTTGGTTGAATAGATGTTTCTGAGATTATGTGATGCATATCGTATAATCATGCCCACGGATACTTGAGGTGACAATGGAGTATCTAGGTGACATTAGGGTTTTGGTTAATTTGTGTCTTAAGGTGTTATTCTAGTACGAACTCTATGATAGATTAAACGTTACTACGAACTCTTGAATAGATCGATCAGAAAGAATAACTTTGAGGTGGTTTCGTACCCTACCATAATCTCTTCGTTTGTTCTCCGCTATTAGTGACTTTGGAGTGACTCTTTGTTGCATGTTGAGGGCTAGTAGTATGATCCAATTATGTTATCCTTGTTGAGAGAACTTGCACTAGTGAAAGTATGAACCCTAGGCCTTGCCTACTATCATTGCAATACCATTTATGCTCACGTTTACCACTTGCTACCATGCTGTTTTTATATTTTCTAATTACAAAATCCTATATCTACCATCCATATTGCACTTGTATCACCATCTCTTCGCCGAACTAGTGCACCTATAAAATTTACCATTGTATTGGGTGTGTTGGGGACACAAGAGACTCTTTGTTATTTGGTTGAAGGGTTATTTGAGAGAGACCATCTTCATCCTACGCCTCCCACAGATTGATAAACCTTAGGTCATCCACTTGAGGTAAATTTGCTACTGTCCTACAAACCTCTGCACTTGGAGGCCCAACAACGTCTACAAGAAGAAGGGTGCGTAGTAGACATCATCTTCTTCCCCAACGAACTTTATCTCTTGAGCTCGTGTTCTTCCCCCATTGTTGACCTTCTTCGAGCTTGCTACCTCTCAATCCCTCCATGGATTCTTGCTAGTTTTTGGGAAAAAGAGAGAGGAGATCTAGATTTACGTTTCCACCAATCACTTTCTCCTTTATGTGAGGGGAACCCTTTGGATCTAGATCTTGGAGTTCTTTGTGTTCTCTTCTCCATTCTTCCTCTCATTTTCCTCCCTAGTTAGTTGCTTTGGTGGGATTTGGGAGAGAAGGACTTGGGCACTCCGTGTGCCCTTGCCATTGCATTTGGTGCATCAGTTTGAGTTCTCCACGGTGATACGTGGAAGTGAATTTGAGAAGCTTATTACTACCCTTGAGCTTGCTCCTCTTTGGTGCTTGATCACCCTAGACGGTTGAGGTCAGCTTGGAGCCATATTCCATTGTGGTGAAGCTTAGTGGTGTTGTTGGGAGCCTCCAATTAAGTTGTGGAGATAGCCCCAACCTTGGTGGTGTTCGGAGCTCAATCATTATGGTGTAAGGCTTCGGGCAAGCGTCGGGGTCTCCAATTAGGTTGTGGAGATCACCCCGAGCAATTTGTACGGGTTCGGTGACCACCTCCAAGGGTTGCTGAGGGAGTTCTGTATTTAGGGGTCCTCAGGCGTCCGGACCATTGATGCTAGGCCGAATTGATGGGCCACGAAGATAGAAGTAGAAGACCCTCCCCCATATTTGGTTAGGACTCCTATGTATGTAGTAAGGCAAGAAAGATGTCCAGATGTAACGATTCCTTCCTCCCCAAGTCACCTTTGTAACCCTAGGCTCCTTTCGGCGTGTATATAAGCCGAGGGGTCTAGTCCGTAGAGGGTAACGGAACCATATCACATAGGCTAGACTTTTAAGGTTTAGCCATTACGATCTCGAGGTAGATCAACTCTTGTGACCCCATATTCATCAAGATCAATCAAGCAGGAAGTATGGTATTACCTCGATCGAGAGGGCCTGGACCTGGGTAAATATCGTGTCCCCATTCTCCTGTTACCATCGATCCTCAAACGCACAGCTTGGGCACCCCTACCCGAGATATGTCGGTTCTGACACCGACAATGGTGCTTTCATTGAGAGCTCCGTTGTGCGCTCATGAAAAGCGATCGATGGCTCGTCTCGCCATCAATGACGAGATCACCCTCGGAAACAATCTGGCCATGGGCCAGATCCTCTAGCTCAGCGGGTTTGTTGTATGCGCCCGCGTGGCCGTCAGGCCGACCGTGTTTCCTGCGACCATCGAGCACCACTCCTATATTGGCTTCGACCACCCCGATGACGCGACTTTGGCGGATTCCTCGTCTTTAAACGAGCTGCTGGATCGCATCGCCGCCTTGGGGCTTTCATTGCCAGATGATCAGATCGGGCCTAAATCTGGTCAGGAGGAAATCAATTCCATCCCGGTCACTCACCTGGTGGCGGCAATCGAGGATCGGGCCGAAAATACTTCTCTTCTCAAAACATAGACCGATGCTATTCAGATCTCCGAACCCATCGATTAGAACACACCTCTGTCAGGTGGCACTATGTGCTTTTCGAGCTCTAGGGCAGACGCCGGGCCCGCGGAACGTCCAGATTCTGCTGGGCCTAGATCGTCCACACCGAAGGTTGTACAAACCCGGACACTACGTTGGGTCGGGACTCAAATTTATCCACACCCACCCACCACAGTACACACTATCCAAGGAACTTCGGATTACCGGACATATGTAATCTCACGTATGTACAACAGCAGCCCCAAGAGACGGTTCATCACTTCTGGGCCAGATTCCTACTTGTTAAAAACAAGATTAAGGACTACTGCGACGACGACATGGTGCCCATATTTCACTGCAATTGTACCGACGAGGGAGTCTTGAACGCCCTCAATCACCGTGGAATACGAAGCTTTGCAGAACTATCGCACTTGGTACGAAAGTACTGTGCTATGGAAAACACTTGGAAAGCCTAAAATACACCTCTCGAACATTCCATCTTTGGATGATACACCGCTAAAGCGAAACGGACATACCCTGGTAGGTCATCCGATAACATACACAATGGCAAGAAAAACAGACCTTTCACAGGACACAGGTCCGTTCTGGGCGAACTGTTGGATAAACCTTGCCAAATACATGCCACCCCGGACAGTATCCCAACCCACTGCCTTAGAGCATGCTGGGTACTCCGGCAGGTAGCAAAGAGCAGTGAAGCAAGCCTCGCCACCGCAATGCCAGGGGAGAAAGACCTCGACGTCTTCACTGTTTTCGAGACATTCTCCTCAAACAACCGGCGCAAGAGAGCAAAGTGTGAACTTGTCGAGGTCCATCAAATCAGCACTGCAAGCCCATGGAACGACATGGCAATCACCTTTTCTGCCGAAGACGAACCATGAGTCCGGATAGTCCGAGCCACATCCGCTCTTGTACTAAACCCAATAGTAGAGGACTTCCGCCTCACTAAAGTACTCATGGACGGGGGCAGCGGACTCAACCTCATATACGGGACATGATTGCAAAAAATGCAGGTCGATAAATCCCGCATTGAACAAAGTAATACAACCTTTTGAGGAATTATTCCTAGCCGGGAAGCCCGATGTTCGGGAAGCATTAAGTTGGATGTGGTATTCGGTATGCCCGAGAACTACAGGTCGGAGGAACTGCTCTTCCACATTGTCCCCTTCAATAGCGGATACCACACCCTTCTAGGGCGGGACGCTTTGAAGCTATACCACACTACGGGTACATGAAGCTCAAAATGCCAGGGCCCAATGGAATAATCACAATTGCAGGTGATACGGACAGAGCACTCCGCGCCAAAAACAAAACCGCATCCTTAGCCCTAGAGGCACTATCTGAAGCCCTTGCGGCTAAAGAATTAACCACCTTACGATCTATGGTGGACAGGGACGACGTAGTCCTTGACAAAAGATCAAAATCTACCTGCTTTATGCCAACAAACGAAATTGTAAAATTCCAAGTGCACCCAACGGACCCTAATAAGACGACATCCATTGGGGCACAACTGGACTCGGTGGTAGACAACGCGTTGTGCTCCTTCCTTCGCAAAAACTGGGACATATTCGCTTGGCATCCTTCAGATATGCCAGGAATCCCACGCAGGTTGGCCGAACACAGCCTCAACATCATCAAAGGGTTCAAGCCAGTCAAGCAGTCACTACGATGATTTTCCGAACCCAAAAGACAAGCTATGGGGGAAGTGCTGGCCAAGTTACTAGAAGCCAGATTCATAAGGGAAATAAAACATCCAGACTGGCTTGCCAACTTAGTTATGGTACCAAAGAAGGACAAATCCTGGCGCCTTTGTATCGACTTCACAGACTTAAACAAGGCTTTCCCCAAGGATCCCTTTCCACTGCCCCGCATCGATCAAATTATCGACGCAACTGCATGACATGACTCGTTGTGTTTCCTCGATGCTTACTCCGGATACCATCAAATAAAAATGAAGGAATCCGATCCGGCCGCTACGGCATTCATCACTCCGTACGTCCCCTTTTGCTTTAACACTATTCCATTTCGACTCAAAAACGCTGGTGCCACATATCAACGCATGATTCAAACATGCTTAGAGAAACAAATTGGCAAGACAGTGGAGGCATATGTTGACGATGTAGTCATCAAGACTAAACACGTCGAAACATTGGTGGATGATCTCCGACTTACGTTCGATAACCTACGAACATATGGCATACGGCTCAATCCAGAAAAATGCATCTTCGGCGTTCCGGCCGGAAAGCTATTAGGGTTCATCGTATCCCATAGAGGAATTGAAGCGAACCCAGCTAAAATCCGGGCTGTGTCACAGCTAACTACACCAATCGATCTAAAACAAGTGCAAAAGCTAGCAGGTTGCGTAGCGGCCTTGAGCCGCTTTATCTCCAGATTAGGGGAGAAAGCGCTACCACTTTATAGACTACTGAGGCGCACAAACAACTTTGAATGGACGGATGCGGCCACGGCCGGATTGGAGGAAATAAAAACCCTATTGGCGGGTAACCCAATCCTAGCCACTCCAGGTGTTGGCGAACCAATGCTGCATTATATTTCAGCCACTCACCAGGTATTGAGTGCGGCGCTCGTCGTCGAACAAGACCAAGAGGTACATAAATTCCCCGTTCAAAAACCCGCATACTATGTATCCGAGGTTCTCACACCGTGCAAATCACGATACCCCCATTACCAAAAAAATTACCTATGCAGTATTCATGGCATCTCGGAAGCTCCAACACTACTTTCGAGAGTGTTCGATTACAGTGGTATCCAAAGTACCACTCAATGATATCATAAACAATAAAAGACGCCACTGGACGCATAGCCAAATGGGTCATTGAGCTCTTACCATTCAAATAACATACAAACCACGCCAGACTATTAAGTCACAGGTGTTGGCCGACTTCGTCGCGGAATGGACTGAAGCCGAACTCCCTAAAGATTACGGATCATACTCCCACTAGACCATGTATTTCAACGGTTCCAAAATGCTAGTCGGATTGGGGGCCGGCGTGATCTTGATATCCCCAATAGGGGATACAGTCTGCTACGTACTGCAAATCATGTACACGGACTCAAACAACGCGGCCGAATACGAGGCACTACTGCACAGTCTCTGCATGGTCGTATCCATGGGTATACAATGCCTCGAGGTGCGCAGAGATTCAAACCTCGCCATATCTCAGGTAAACGGAAAATTTGATGCGAAGGATTCAAAGATGGCAGCTTATCGAAATGCCATATTAAAAATATCGGCTCGATTTGAGTGGCTGGAATTTCACCATGTAGCTTGGGACAGTAACCAGGCAGCGGATATACTTGCTCGTATGGGCGCTAAACGCGACCCAGTCCCGCCTAACACCTTCGTGGAAAGGTTGTTCAAGCCATCTGTAACATGACAGGACGAGAGCAGAGACGCCAATCCAGACCCGAACACGCCCCCAGCCAAACTCAATACAGATGTCATCAGGGACCACGACATGGAAATAACATCTTCGGCTCACAAGATCATGGTTGTTATAGCCCCCTGGACCAAGCCTTTCCTAGCCTACCTTAATAGGCAAGAGCTCCCCGATGACCAAAATGAGGCCCGCCGCATAATTCGGCGTTCTAAAGCCTATAAGGTTCACGAAGGTGAACTATACAAGAATAGCACTACTGGTATTCTCCAATGGTGCATCTCTGAAGAGGAGGGACGACAACTTCTAGCCAAAATACATTCTGGCATGGGCGGCCATCACGCCGCGGCCCGAGCTCTTGTAAGCAAGGCTTTCTGAACTGGTTTCTTCTGGCCAACTGCGCACGCAGACGCACAGACCCTAGTCCAACATTGTGTTGGATGCCAGCTTTTTGCAAATCAGAGTCATATGCCTCCCACCGCTCTCAGAACCATCCCCATTACCTGGCCCTTTGCGGTCTGGGGGCTGGATATGGTCGGACCTCTTAAAGGGGGAAGCCATAAAAAGAAATATTTACTGGTCATGGTGGATAAATTCACCAAATGGATAGAAGCCAAGCCAGTCAGAAGAGCTGAGGCAGGGCCAGTGATAGATTTTATATCCGACGTAGTACATCGTTATGGTGTCCCGCGTAGTATTATGACATATAACGGCTCCAACTTCATAGCTGACGAGGTGAAACATTGGTGCGCTAAGTTAGGAATTAAACTTGATTATGCCTCTGTGTACCATCCTCAAACAAACGGTCAGATAGAAAGAGCCGATGGCTTGATAATGAGCGGCATTAAACCCTGACTAGTGCGCTCCCTACAGGAGTCGGACAAACACTGGGTGGAGGAGCTCGACTCCGCACTCTAGGGGATGCGAACCACACCTAACCGGACAACCGGATACATAGCTTTTTTCATGGTGTACAACGCAGAGGCTGTTTTGCCCTGCGATATTATTCATGACTCACCTCGAGTGCACATGTATGAAGAGAGAGAGAGAGAGAGAGAGAGAGAGAGAGAGAGAGAGAGAGAGAGAGAGAGAGAGAGAGAGAGGCCGAGCTCGATCGGCAGGATGACCTAGACGGCCTTGAAGAAAAGCGCGATATCGCGCAGGCCCGTTCCGCATTTTATCAACAACAGGCTAGGCGATACCAAAGCAGAGAAGTGCGGGATAAGACATACAATGTTGGTGAACTCGTCTTACGCCTCCCGGAGAAGAAAAAGGGCAGTCTCAAACCAAGATGGGAGGGGCCCTTCATTATTGACGAAGTACTCACCAGTGGAGCCTATCGCCTTCGAAACGCATGAGACAATCGCCTTGAGCCGAACCCATGGAATGCTGCCAAGCTCCGACGATTCTACGGATAGTTCGGTAGCACATGTTTTCTTTTCAGTCTAGGTCTTATTCCCTGTTTTTATTTTTAAGTTCTCCTCTTATTTTTCTTATTTTCTCTTATAGATAAGTATTCGGCTCAACCGAACTATCACAGGGTAGAACATCCTCAAATGTATATACCTCAAAAATACTTGAGGGCTCCTATAACGGAGCCCATTATTAAAAAACATATTGCTCAAAATATTTATGTCGTCTGTTTCATACAGTCTCCTTGCCATTATATGCACCTTTATGACTTAAGTTTTTGCCAAGCTGGGTTGCCTGGCTCCTGTGTTTGTACCCTACGTTCCCGATTGTTCGGCTAGGGTGTAAAGGGAGCACCTCTGCGATTGTTACAACTGGGTAATCCGGACCTGTACCTCAGACGGGTGAAGCCGAAAGCTAGCGTTCTTAAGGGAATCATTGGTCGGCGGATAAACGACGTACGCTTTTAAAGCGAATAAACTCTAAAAACCCATAGGATACAGCTTCCTATTATCCTTTTAAGGATCAAAGCTTAGGCATGCGTACATATGCATGCTGACCCAGGGAAAGGAACCCTTAATGGAACTATTCTCTCTGGAAGATGTTTCTTATGTTAAATAGTAATATAACATAACTCCCCAAACATAGTTTGTCTATTCAAGCAATTATGACCGGATTGCCTGGTTACCGAACATACCACGTGTTTACAATAGGTATAGTATTCGGAAAACACTCCTGCCCTTGGGTTTTCGGAGGTTAAAGCGGAATGCCTGCCATGACAGTCTTTTAATTAAATTCGAGAGGAGATAAGTTTGATGATAAAGTACATCGTTACATAGAATCAAATGCCTATTATTCATCTATACCATATATAAGACTGTCTAATTTACAGTCTTGTTGAGAATACTTGGCGGCTGTCTTTACTTGGTCGTATACCAAGCTTACATGGATTTCCAGTCCATCAGGCCCTCGAGGTACAACCCGAGCCATATGGTTCGGGTCTAGTCCGATGTAGCGTGTCTTCACAATAGCCCAGGCTTCTCGGGCACCTTCTCGACATGCTGATGCTTTCCATAATTCAAAGCGGCGTCGAGCCCCTTTGAACAAACTGGCCAGCTCCCCCATAATTTCTGGAGGAGAATCGACTGGCCATAAAGCCTTGGCCATATTCTTCATGGCTTTCCGAGCTTGCTCGTGTACCTTGGACAGCTCTTGCAGCAGGTCACCTTGAAATCCAGACACCTCTCCTTCGGGCCGCCTAGTTAACAAGCCTGCAAGAACAATTTTCATAAGAAAACTTTGAATCAAGGGACTATAATGAAAGCTAGGTCCAAGATCATACTAAATATGCCGCCTTTAAGCTTCTTTTTCTCTTTCAAGGCATCCGAGAGTTGGGCTCGCACGTCCTTTAGCTCTTCGGCTAGCTTGACATTTGTATCATGCATCTTGTTCTTCTCATCTATGATCCGTGTTAGTACATGTTGACCAACAACTGTTTGCCCTTCGGCTTGTTCTTTCACCGCCTGAGCAGCCTTTAGCTTTTCTTCCAGTTAGTTGCAGTTCAAACAATGTATACTTAAAGATCATTGAATGGCACAAGACCATACTGTCCGACCATTATTGTTCATACCATCACATCCCTCCTTGGACTTCTTTGAATATTCTAATTCAGTGGTGACAATAGTAAGCTTGGTCTGGCATTCTTCCAACTCCTTGGATAATGCGTTATTCTTTTCCTTGAGTACCTAAAAACACAACGATCCATAAATCAGTTGGGCCAACTGCTTTAAGTCTCGGGGGCTACTGGCATATGGACATTGAATTAAACACTCACCCGCATATCCTTGGAAAGCCGGTGAGTGGCTCCGGCGAGTCCGTCTCGAGCGACTCGGATATACGCATCCGCAGAACTGAGGGCGTTAAACGCCTCCTGAGTAAAAGCTGGGTCATGCATGGCTGCTTTTCGCCGCCGATGATTCATTGCACTTTCCACTTCGGAAGTGGTAACAGATACCTCATCCGAATCCTCTTGAAGAGGACAATCCGGTGTTACACCTGCATCAACCCTAGTCCTTGTGGATGGGCCTGGTGCTGGATTGGTTGAAGCATGACCTACAGGATCCCCGGACACAGTCCTGCGTATACTCTTCCTAAAAAGAAAAAAATAAAGCAGAAAATTATGATCCAGCTCCGCCACCAGACATATGTTAAAGAGGTCATACCTCTTCGATAAAGGAGGAGGTTCGGCAGTGTCTCCGGTCCCCTTTCACTTCAGAGACTCGCCCTGCATAGGCATCGCCTTCTGGGAGCACGCTCTTGATGCAGTCCGGCGGGATGAGCGCCGCCCCTTTTGAGCATGAGATAGTACGGTGGGTGAGGCGCGCTGGGAATATTCTCTTTGAAGAGGTATCTCCTCGGTACTTACATGGGAGGAAGGAAGAAGGCTAGGATAGTCGTCTATAATAGCCACTTCGATACCGTCATGGCTGGCTTGATAAAAAAAACTCCATCTTTAAGATCTATGCCTATGTACAAATCCGGGATCCATGTCTCGGATGTGGTCCTCTAGCTGTGGGATTGGGCTGTTAATCCCCTCGACCACCTTCCTCCACTCCTATTGGAAATAACTGAATTCAGTTCAGTTAATATATCTCAAAATAAAAATTGAGTGAAACTAGCGATCAGAGAAAGGCTCACCCATTCAATGGGGTTATACATAGAGAAGCCCTCCCGACACTTCAAGCGAAGAAAATCCTCCTTCTCCCCTTTGTAGAGATCAGCTAGGATGGCGGCCAAAGCGGCGGGGTTGTCCGGACCCTGGCGTAGACAGCGTGAGGCATCATCCTGGCCATTATAGTGCCACATAGGAAACCCTCTGGCCTAAAGCGGCTGCACACACCGTGTTATTGAGATTACCATCACTTCAATTATCATTAGCTCGAGGTGGGCAAGTAATCTGATCTTTCTTACTAGTCTCTTGACCTCCGCGTTGTCTTCCTCCTTGAGACTGCGGGGACACTAGTTGAAATGCTTCTTTAAAGGAGCACTAGAGTATTCGGGAAGGCCTTGCCGGATTGGGTCCGGTAGGACAACGTCCTCAATATAAAACCACTCCGAGGGCCACTCTTCAGATGCTTTCTTCGGAGTGCCGGGCAGATAACCTGTCCCAGCTATACGCCACACTTCGGCGCCGCCTACCTCGAATATGGATCCCTTCTGGGAGCGAGGGACAAGGCAGAAGAATTTTCGCCATAGCTCGAAATGAGCCTCACAACCCAGAAACAGCTCACAAAGAGCGACGAAGCCCGCAATGTGCAGAATAGACCCCAGCGTAAGGTCGTGCAGTTGGAGACCATAGAACTCCAGAAATCACCTGAGGAAAGGGTGGATAGGAAATCCTACGCCTCTTAGGAGGAAGGAGAGAAAGCACACCCGCTATTCTTTGGAAGGATTGGGGAAACTTTCCGCCAGGGCCTGGCCGTCAATAGAAGTTAATCGAGCTTGGACGGGGACTAGATCCTCGGGAGGGAGATATCCCTGCGCCTGAAGTTTTCTCAGATGTGCATGAGATACTGAGCAACTCTCCCAATCGCCCGCTTGAGGGACATGAGGGCGTGAGGAAGAACTAGGAACGCCGGCCATGTTTGAAGATTTTTCGTGGCAGGCTCTAAGGATTTTCTGTGTGGAATGGAATGGCATCTGAGATCTAGTCTCTTTAAATAAGCGTGTTCCTTACGAAGTCGAGGGGTTAGTTGTAAAGATACCCAGACGGTTCGCATTCATCTGACATGTGGAAGCCAATACGACAGCGGCAGAGAATCAACAGTATATAATATTAAATATGGAGCCGAACTATCATCTGATCCAAAGGAGGACTCGCCTTGCAAGACCAAAGACATGAAGCCGGATACAAGCTTGTCCTTGAAGGAAAGTCCGGGGGCTACTGAGGCAGTCATGTATTTAGGGGTCCTCGGGCGTCCGGGCCATTGATGCTGGGCCGAATTGATGGGCCACAAAGATAGAAGCAGAAGGCCCTCCCCCGTATTCGGTTAGGACTCCTATGTATGTAGTAAGGCAAGAAAGATGTACAGATGTAACGATTCCTTCCTCCCCAATTCACCTTTGTAACCCTAGGCTCCTTCGGCGTGTATATAAGCCGAGGGGTCTAGTCCGTAGAGGGTAACAGAATCATATCACATAGGCTAGACTTTTAGGGTTTAGCCATTACGATCTCGAGGTAGATCAACTCTTGTAACCCCATATTCATCAAGGTCAATCTAGTAGGAAGTAGGGTATTACCTTGATTGAGAGGGCCTGAACCTGGGTAAATATCATGTCCCCAGTCTCCTGTTACCATCGATCCTTAGACGCACAGCTTGGGCACCCCTACCCGAGATCTGCCGGTTTTGACACTAACAGTTGCCATTTGTACGAGTTCGGTGACCGCCCTCAAGGGCCCCTTAGCGGAATCACGACATCTTGCATTGTGCGAGGGCGTGAGGAGATTACGGTGGCCCTAGTGACTTTTTGGGGAGCATTGTGCCTCCACACCGCTCCAAACGGAGATTAGCATCCGCAAGGGTGTGAACTTCGGGATACATCATCGTCTCCACGTGCTTCGGTTATCTCTTACCTGAGCCCTTTACTTATGAACTTTACTTTGTGATAGCCATATTGTCTCTTGCTATATATCTTGCTATCACCTAGTTGTTTATCTTGTTTAGCATAAGTTGTTGGTGCACATAGGTGAGCCTAGTAGTTGTAGATTTTGTGCGTAACAAATTAACCGCTAGGTTTATTCCGCATTTTTTCAAGCCTAAACCGTAATTATTTTAAAGCGCCTATTCACCCCCCTCTAGGCGACATGCACGATCTTTCACAGTTTCTCAACCCTCTCTTCTACATCATCCAAGAGGTCGTTGTTGGGGAACATTGCATGGAAAACAAAAAATTCTACGCACACGCAAGATCTATCCATGGAGAGGAATAGCTACGAGAGGGGGAGAGCATCTTCATACCCTTGAAGATCGCTAAGCGGAAGCGTTTATCAATGCGGTTGATGTAGTCGTACACCTTCATGATCCGTCCCGATCAAGTCCCGAACGTACGACACCTCCATGTTCAGCACATGTTTAGCTCGATGATGTCCTCGCCTTCTTGATCCAGCAAGAAGGGCGAAGTAGTAGATGAGTTCCGGCAGCACGACGGCATGGTGACGGTGGTGGTGAAGAACAATCTCCGCGGGGCTTCGCCAAGCACAACAGAAACAATGATGAAGGATAAACTATAGAGGGCGGGGTTGCCGGCACACGGCTTGGTGAATTTTGATGTCTTCCATGTACTAGCCCTGCCCCTCTATTTATATGTTGTGCCATGGGGTTGTTTCTTGGAGAAAGGGCCTCCTCAAAGTCAGTTTAGCCCGTGAGGCAAGAGTGCTTCTCAGACTCGAGGACCAGACGTCAGGGTACGCGGCCTCCACAAAACTTTCTTTTGCACCTTCCTAAAGCCATGTGGGCTTTACCCCTTGGCCCAAATAAAGTGTTCTCGCACTAGAACATTTCTAGGAAACATCTGAAACCCCTTCCGGAGACCTATTATCCCATATATCAATCTTTACCTCCAGACTATTCCAGAGCTCCTCGTCATGTATGTGATCTCATCCAAGACTCCGAACAACATTCGGTCACCAACAAACATAACTCATACAACACTATATCGGCAAAGCATGTTAAGCGTGCGGACCCTACGGTTTTGAGAATGATGTAGACATGACTGAGACGCATCTCCGGTCAATAAACCAATAGCGGGACCTAGATGCCCATATTGGTTCCTACATATTCCATGAAGATCTTCATTGGTCGAACCTTATGACAACATACGTAGTTCCCTTTGTCTATCTTCGATTGTCGGTATCTCCATACCTAGTTCAATCTCTTTATTGGCAAGTCTCTTTACTCATTCCATAATACACCATCATGTAACTAACTCCTTAGTCACTTTGCTTGCAAGCTTCTTGTGATGTTGTATTACTGAGAGGGCCCAGAGATACCTCTCCATCATACGGAGTGATAAATCCTAGTCTCGATCCATGCCAACTCAAAAGACACCTTCGAAGATACATGTAGATCACCTTTATGATCATCCAATTATGTTATGATGTTTGATGCACACAAGGCATTCCTCTAGAGTCCGGGAGTTGCATGATCTCATGGTTGAAGAAACGTGTATTTGACATTAAGAAAGCAATAGCAATAAACTGAACGATCATCTGCTATGCTAATGGTTGGTTCTTGTCTATCACACCATTCTCCTAATGATGTGATCCCATTATCAAATGAAAACTCATGTCTATGGTTGGAAACCTTAACCATCTTTGACCAACGAGCTAGTCTAGTAGAGGCTCACCAGGGACACGGTATTTGTTTATGTATTCACACATGTATTTAAGTTTCTGATCAATGCAATTCTAGCATGAACAATAAACCTTTATCATGAATAAGGAAATATAATGATAACAACTTTAGTATTACCCTTCGGGCATATTTCCATTGGTCTCCCACTTGCACTAGAGTCAATAATCTAGTTCACATCGCCATGTGATTAACACCCGTAGTTCACATCGCCATGTGACTAACACCCAAAGAGTTTACTAGAGTCCATAATCTTGTTCACATCACCATGTGATTAACACCCAAAGAGTTCCAAGGTGTGATCATGTTTTGCTTGTGAGAGAGGTTTTAGTCAACGGGTCTGCAACATTCAGATATGTGTGTTCTTTGCAAATATTTATGTCTACAATGCTCTGCATAGAGCTACTCTAGCTAATTGCTCCCATGTTCAATACATGTCCAGATTGAGACTCGGAGTCATCCGGATCAGTGTCAAAGCTTGCATCGATGTAACCCTTTACGATGAACCCTTTATCACCTCCATAACCGAGAAACATTTCCTTAGTCCTCTTTAGTTACCTAAGGATAATTTTGACTGCTGTCTAGTGATCCACTCCTCGATCACTATTGTACCTCCCTGCCAAACTTATGGAAAGTCACACATCAGGTCCGGTACACGGCATGTCATACATTATAGAACCTATGGTTAAGGCATAGGGAATGACTTTCATTCTCTCTCTATCTTCTAATGTAGTCGGGCTTTGAGTCTTACTCAATTTCACACCTTGCACAACAGGAAAGAACCCCTTCTTGGACTAATCCATTATGAACTTTTACAAAATCCTATCAAGGTATGTGCTTTGTGAAAGTCCTATAAAGCGTCTCGATCTATCCCTATAGATCTTGGTGCCCAATATATAAGCAGCTTCACCGAGGTCTTTCATTGAAAAATTCTTGTTCAAGTATCCTTTTATGCTATCCAGAAATTCTATATCATTTCCAGTTAGCAATATGTTATCCAGATATAATATTAGAAATGCTAGAGAGCTCCCACTCATTTTCTTGTAAGTACATGCTTCACCATAAGTCTGTATAAAACCAAATGCTTTGATCACCTCATCAGAGTGTTTATTCCATCTCTGAGATGCTTGCACCACTCCATAGATGGATCATTGGAGCTTACACACTTTGTTAGCACCTTTAGGATCGACAAAACCTTCTGCTTGCATCATATACAACTCTTCCTTAAGAAACCCGTTAAGGAATGTAGTTTTGACGTCCATTTGCCAGATTTCATAATCACAAAATGCGGCAATTCTAACATGATTCAGACAGAGTTAAGCATCGCTACGGGTGAGAAAGTCTCATAGTATTCAACCCCTTGAACTTGTCAAAAACCTTTTGCAACAAGTTGAGCTTTGTAGACAGTGATATTACCGTCAGCGTCCATCTACCTCTTAAAGATCCATTTATTCTCAATGGCTTGCCGATCATCGGGCAAGTCCACCAAAGTCCACACTTTGTTCTCATACATGGATCCTATCTTAGATTTCATGACTCAAGCCATTTTTCAGAATCTGGGCTCATCATAGCTTCTACACAGTTCTTAGGACAGGATTACCGTACCACTCTGGTGCGGAACGTGTTCTGGTCGACCTACGAGGTCCAGTAGTAACTTGATATGAGGTTTCATGATCATCATCATTTGCTTCCTCTCTGGATGGTGTAGGCATCACGGGAACGGTTTTCTTTGATGTACTAATTTCCAATTTGAGAGAAGGTACAACTACCTCATCAAGTTCTACTTTCCTCCCACTCACTTATTTCGAGAAAAACTCCTTCTCTAGAAAGGACCAATTCTTGGCAACAAAGATCTTGCCTTCGGATCTATGGTAGAAGGTATACCCAATAGTTTCTTTGGGGTATCCTATGAAGACGCACTTCTCCGCTTTGGGTTCGAGCTTATCAGGCTGAAGCCTTTTGACATAAGCGTCGCATCCCCAAACTTTAAGAAACGACAGCTTAGGTTTCTTACCAAACCGTAGTTCATATGGTGTCATCTCAACGGATTAGACGGTGCCCAATTTAACATGAATGTGGCCATCTCTAATGCATAACCCTAAAACGATAGTGGCAAATCAGTAAGAGACATCATAGAACACACCATATCTAATAAAGTACGGTTACGACGTTCGGACATGCCATTACGATGTGGTGTTCCGGGTGGCGTGAGTTGTGAAACTATTCCACATTGTTTTAAATGAAGGGCAAACTCACAACTCAAATATTCGCCTCTGTGATCAGATTGTATAAACTTTATTTTCTTGTTACGATGATTCTCGACTTAATTTTGAAATTCTTTGAACTTTTCAAATGTTTCAGAATTATATTTCATCAAGTAGATATACCCATACCTACTCAAATCATTTGTGAAGGTTAGCAAATAATGTTACCGCCGCGTGCTTCGTCACTCATTGGACCGCATACATCAGTATGTATTATTTCCAATAAGTCATTAGCTTGCTCCATTGTTCCGGAGAATGGAGTTTTAGTCATATTGCCCATGAGGCATGGTTCGCAAGTATCAAATGGTTCATAATCAAGTGATTCCAAAAGTCCATCCGCACGGAATTTTTTCATGCGCTTTACACCAATATGACCTAAACGGCAGTGCCACAAGTACGTTGCACTATCATTATCAACTTTGCATCTTTTGGCATCAATATTATGAATATGTGTATCACTACGATTGATATTCAAGAAGAATAGACCATTCATCAAATGTGCATGACCATGAAAGTTGTTACTCATATAAATAGAATAACCATTATTCTCTAACTTAAATGAATAACCATCTTGCAATAAAAAAATCCAGATATAATGTTCATGCTCAACGCTGGCACCAAATAACAATTATTGAGGTCTAAAACTAACCCCGAAGGTAGATGTAGAGGTAGCGTGTCGACGGCGATCACATCAACCTTGGAACCATTTCCGACGCACATCGTCACCTCGTCCTTAGCTAATCTTTGTTCATTCCGCAACTCCTGTTTTGAGCTACAAATATGAGCAACCGAACCAATATCAAATACCCAGGTGCTACTACGATCATTAGCAAGGAACGCATCAATAACATGTATATCAAATATACCTTTGTTCACTTTGCCATCCTTCTTATCCGCCAAGTATTTGAGGGAGTTCCTCTTCCAGTGACCATTACCCTTGCAGTAGAAGTACTCAGTCTCAGGCTTGGGTCCAGCTTTGGGCTTCTTCATGGTAGCAACAACTTGATTGTCGTTCGTCTTGAAGTTCCCTTTATTTCACTTGCCTTTTTTCCTAAAACTGGTGGTCTTATTAACCATCAACACTTGATGCTCTTTCTTGATTTCTACCTTCGCCGATTTCAGCATCGCGAAGAGCTCGGAAATCATTTTTGTCATTCCTTCCATATTATAGTTCATCACAAAGCCTTTGTAGTGTGGTCAGTGATTGAAGAACTCTATCAATTTGTCAGCGTTCTGGGAACGGGGGTACCCAGACTTGCCTGCCTGCGGCCCAGGGCGTGGCTCATCCAGCGGCCCGGTATGGCCCAACCTCGTCAGCAACCACTCAAGACCCTCGCGAGGCGGACGACGCAAGACCTTCCCTGGGGCGGCCTCACTAGGCTGGATCCCGATGAGCAGAGATATCAAGGCAAGGGGCACCATGCGAGGTCCTCGTGATGTGAGCCATGACGACCAAGGCAAGGCGGGCGCCAGTGGGCGTAGGGTGCCAATTTCCTCTTTGGTGCTAAAAGGGCAGGCACGGGCGAGGAGTCCCAAGGCATCAGACAAAGGTTTCCATATCGGTGCAACAAGACCAAGACCAGCAGGACGGCGGAGTGGAGGTCATCACGGAGCCCACGGCTGCGTCACCACCAGAGCCTTTGGCAGGCGAAGACCACCTTTTGTCAGGATAGCTTGTACTAGCTGCCCCCCTTCAAATTTGGCTGTTGTGGGATCCCTTCCCGCTCAATATTTGGGAAGAGGACCCGGGCCTCTATAAATAGGAATAGCCACAACCATACAGGGATCACATCATCTTGAGCTGACCCAACCTAGAGGGCATCTGATCGAGTGCCTACAGATACATCTCGAGCTTGCGTTGTATTCCCTCGAAGAGGAAATGGTGATGCAGCACAGTAGCGTAAGTATATCCCTCAGTTTTTGAGAACCAAGGTATCAATCCAGTAGGAGACCACGCGCGAGTCCCTCGCACCTGCACAAACAAATAAGAACTTCACAGCCAACGCGATAAGGGGTTGTCAATCCCTTTATAGTCACTTACAAAAGTGAGATATGATAGATAGGATAGTTTGATATTTTTGATATTTTTGGATATAAGAACAGAAAGTAAAAGCGGAAAAGTAAAGTGGATTGTAGATTGATATGATGAGAATAGACCCGGGGGCCATAGGTTTCTCTAGTGGCTTCTCTCATGATAGCAGAATTCTACTGTGGGTGAACAAATTACTATCAAGCAATTGATAGAAAAGCAAATACTTATGAGACTATCTAGGCATGATCATTATACATAGGCATCACGTCCGAAACAAGTAGACCGAAACGATTCTGCATCTACTACTATTACTCCACACATCGACCGCTATCCAGCATGCATCTAGAGTATTAAGTTCATAAGAATAGAGTAACGCCTTAAGCAAGATGACATGATGTAGAAGGATAAACTCAAGCAATATGATATAAATCCCATCTTTTTATCCTCGATGGCAATAATACAATACGTGCCTTGTTGCCCCTACTGTCACTGGGAAAGGACACCGCAAGATTGAACCCAAAGCCAAGCACTTCTCCCATTGCAAGAACTATAGATCTAGTAGGCCAAACCAAACCAATAATTCGAAGAGACTTGCAAGGATATTATAATCATACATAAAAGAGTTCAAAAAAGAACCAAATATTTCTCATAGATAATCTTGATCATAAACCCACAATTCATCGGATCTCGACAAACACACCGCAAAAAGAGATTACATCGAATAGATCTCCTCGAAGACTGAGGAGAACTTGGTATTGAGATCCAAAGAGAGAGAAGAAGCCATCTAGATACTAGCTATGGACCCGAAGGTCTGTGGTAAACTACTCACAACTCATGGTGAGGTGATGATGATGATGTAGAAGCACTCTATGGTAGATCCCCCCCTCTGGCGGAGCTCCGGAACAGGCCCCAAGATGGGATCTCACGGGAACAGAAGGTTGCGGCGGTGGAACTAGAGTTTTCTCTCTTGTTCTGATGGTTTCGGGGTACGTAGGTATATATAGGAGGAAGGAGGGCACCGGGGCCAAACGTGGGGCCCACGAGGCAGGGGGCGCGCCCCCCACCCTCGTGGACGCCACGTGTGCCCTACTCCGTGGTTCTCAAGTCTCCCGTGCGTATTTTGCTCCAAAAATATCTCTCCCGAAGTTTCATTCCGTTCGGACTCCGTTTGATATTCCTTTTCTGTAAAACCCTGAAATAGGCAAAAACAGCAATCTGGATTGGGCCTTTGGGTTAATAGGTTAGTCCCAAAAATAATATAAAAGTGTATAACAAAGGCCATTAAACATCCAAAACATCATAAATAATAGCATGGAACAATAAAAAATTATAGATACGTTGGAGACGTATCAAGCATCCCCAAGCTTAATTCTGCTCGTCCTCGAGTAGGTAAATGATAAAAACAATTTTTTTATGTGGAATGCTAACCAACACAGTTTTCAATGTAATTCCCTTAATTGTGGCATGAATGTTCAGATCTGAAAGATTCAAGACAAAAGTCTATATTGACATAAGAAATAATAATACTTCAAGCATACTAACAAAGCAATCATGTCTTCTCAAAATACTATGGCTAAAGAAAGTTATCCCTACAATATCATATAGTCTGGCTATGCTCCCTCTTCATCACACAAAATGTTCATATCATGCACAACCCCGGTTTCAGCCAAGCACTTGTTTTCATACTCTATTCTTTCAAACCTTTCAACTTTCACGCAATACATGAGCGTGAGCCATGGATATAGCACTATGTGGAATAGAGTGGTGGTTGTGGAGAAGACAAAAAGGAGGGAGATAGTCTCACATCGACTAGGCGTATCAACGGGCTATGAAGATGCCCATCAATAGATATCAATGCGAGTGAGTAGGGATTGCCATGCAACGGATGCACTAGAGCTAAAAATGTATGAAAGCTCAACAAAGGAAACTAAGTGGGTGTGCATCCAACTTGCTTGCTCATGAAAACCTAGGGCATTTGAGGAAGCCCATCGTCGGAATATACAAGCCAAGTTCTATAATGAAAATTCCCACTAGTATATGAAAGTGACTAAACATGAGACTCTCTATCATGAAGAACATGGTGCTACTTTGAAGCACAGGTGTGGAAAAAGATAGTAGCATTGTCCCTTCTCTCTTTTCTGTCAATTTTTTTGGAGGGGCTCTCTCTTTTTTTAGCCACTCTGTATATTTTTTTGGGCCATCTTTTTTTATTTGGCCTTTCCTCACATGGCACAATGCTCTAATAATGATGATCATCACACTTTTATTGATTTACAACTCGATATTACAAGTCGATTCTAGAACAAAGTATGACTCTATATGAATGCCTCCGGCGGTGTACCGGGATGTGCAATGAATCAAGAGTGACATGTATGAAAAATTATGCATGGTGGCTTTGCCACAAATACGATGTCAACTGCATGATCATGCATGGCAATATGACAATATGAAGCGTGTCATATGAACGGAACGGTGAAAAGTTACATGGCAATATATCTCGGAATGGCTATGGAAATGCCATGATAGGTAGGTATGGTGGCTGTTTTGAGGAAGGTATATGGTGGCTATTTTGAGAAAGGTATATAGTGGGTGTATGGTACCGGCGGAAGTTGCGCGGTACAAGAGAGGCCAGCAATGGCGGAAGGGTGATAGTGCGTATAATCCATGGACTCAACATTAGTCATAAGAACTCATATACTTATTGCAAAAATTTATGAGTCATCAAAATAAAGCAATCAACGCATGCTCCTAGGGGGGAGGTTGGTAGGAGTTAACCATCGTGCGCCCCCGACCTCCACACAAAGGATGACACTCTACAAATACCTCATGCTCTAACTTCGTCACATAGCGGTTCACCATACATACATGCTACGTGAATCACTAACTTTAACACAAGTATTTCTCAATTTCATAATAACTCCTCTAGCATGACTCTAATATCACTATCCTCATATCTCAAAACAATTATCAAGCATCCAACTTCTCATCATATTCAATGCACTTAGTATGAAAGTTTTTACTACATTGATCTTGGATGCCTATCATGTGAAGGCTAGTTTTATAGCCAAAGCACATTACCATGTTGTTATAATAGACTCTAAAAAGGATATAAGTGAAGCATGAGAGATCAAAAATTTCTAAAAAATAAAATCACCACCATGCTCTAAAAGATATAAGTGAAGCACTAGAGCAAAAACTATTCAACTCAGAAGATATAAGTGAAGAACATGGAGTGTTCTAACAATTCCTAGGCCATATTTATCTCTCTCAAAAAGGTGTGTCTAGCAAGTATAATTGTGGCAAACTAACAAGCAAAGGCTCAAATTATACATGACGCTCCAAGTAAAACACATATCATGTGGTGAATAAAAATATAGCTCCGAGTATAGTTACCGATAGATGAAGACGAAAGAGGGGATGCCTTCCGGGGCATCCCCAAGCTTAGGATTTTGGTTGTCCTTGAATTTTACCTTGGGGTGCCTTGGGCATCCCCAATCTTAGTTTCTTGCCACTCTTTGTTCCGTAGTCCATCAAAGCAATACTCAAAGCTTGAAAACTTCACAACACAAAACTTAGCCAAAATTTTCGTGAGCTCCGTTAGTATAAGAAAACAACCCATTACTCAAAGTTACTGTAATGAACTAATTCTTTGTTATATTGGTGTTAAACCTACTGTATTCCAACTTCTCTATGATTCATATCCTCTAATACTACTCATAGATTGATCAAAATAAGCAAACAACACACGAAAAACAGAATCTGTCAAAAACAGAACAGTCTGTAGTAATCTGTAACTTTCGCATACTTCTGTAACTCCAATTTTTTTGAAATAAATTGGTAAACCTGAGGAATTTGTCTATTAATCATCTTCAAAAAGAATCAACTAAATATCACACTCCAGTAAAATCTGGTGACCATTCTAGCGAGCGCTAACGATTCTGTTTTTCACAGCAATATCATATAAACTTCACACAAGTCTTCCCAAAGGTTCTACTTGGCACAAACACTAATTAAAACACAAAACCACATTTAAACAGAAGCTATATGCAATATTTATTCCTAAACAGAAGCAAAAACAAAAAATATAAAATTGGATTGCCTCCCAACAAGCGCTATCGTTTTACGCTCCTAGCTAGGCACGATACAAGGATAGATCTACGTATTGCCATCTTTGGAAGGCAATCCATAAGTGGCTTTCATAATAGATTCATATGGTAATTTAATTTTCTTTCTAGAAAAGTGTTCCATGCCTTTCCTTAATGGAAATTGGAATCTAATATTTCCTTCCTTCATATCAATAATTGCACCAATCGTTCTAAGGAAAGGTCTACCAAGAATAATAGGACATGAAGGATTGCAATCTATACCAAGAATAATGAAATCTACGGGCACATAATTCCTATTGGAAACAATAAGAACATCATTCATCCTTCCCATAGGTTTCTTAATAGTGGAATCCGCAAGATGCAAATTAAAAAAACAATCATCAAGCTCATGGAAACTTAACAAATCACACAAAGTTTTTGGGACAATGGAAACACTTGCACCCAAATCACACAAAGCAAAGCATTCATGATCTTTAATTATAGTTTTAATAGTAGGTTCCCACTCATCATAAAGCTTTCTAGGGATAGAAACTTCTAATTCAAGTTTTTCTTCATAAAATTGCATCAAAGCATCAACTATATGTTTGGCAAAAGCTTTATTTTGACTATAAGCATGCAGAGAGTTTAGTACGGATTGCAACAATGAAATACAATCAATCAAAGAGCAATTATCATAATTGAATCCCTTGAAATCCAAAGTAGTGGGTTCATCACTATGCAAAGTTTTTATCTCTCCACTCCCACTTTTAACAGTTTTAGCATCAAGATCTAAAAACTCCGAATCATTGGGGCACCTTTTAATTAAAGTAGACACATCTCCAATCCCATCTTTATCAAGATTCATACTAGAAAACAAGGATTTAATAGGAGACACATCAATAACTTTCAGATCTTCATCTTTATTTTCATGATAACTAGAGGAACACGCTTTTATATAATTCTCTCTTTTAGCACGCATCCTAGCGGTTCTTTATTTGCATTCATCAATGGCAATTCTCATAGCTTTGAGAGACTCATTGATATCATGCTTAGATGGAATAGATCTAAGTTTCAAAGAATCAACATCAAGAGTAATTCTATCCACACTTCTAGCCAATTCATCAATCTTAAGCAACTTTTCTTCAAGCAAAGCATTGAAACTCTTTTGCGAATTCATAAACTCCTTCACACTAGTTTCAAATTCAGAAGGCATATTTCCATAAGAGTTATTGTAGGAATTACCATAATTATTAGAGGAATTACTAGGAAAAGGCCTAGGATTAAAGTTTCCTCTATAAGCATTGTTACCAAAATTATTCCTACCAACAAAATTCACATCCAAAGATTCATTATTATTTTCAATCAACGTGGATAAAGGCATATCATTAGGATCAGAAGAAGCACTCTTAGCAGAAAATAATTTCATAAGTTCGTCCATCTTTCCACTCAAAACACTAATCTCTTCAATATCATGCACTTTTTTACTAGTAGATCTTTCGGTGTGCCATTGAGTATAATTAACCATAATATTATCTAGGAGTTTGGTAGCTTCTCCTAAGGTAGTTTCCATGAAAGTGCCTCCTGCGGCCGAATCTAAAAGATTTCTAGAAGCAAAATTCAGCCAGCATAAAAGTTTTGAATAATCATCCATAAGTTCAAACCATGTGTAGGGCAATTACGTATCATTAGTTTCATTCTCTCCCAAGCTTGTGCAACATGCTCATGATCTAGTTGCTTAAAATTCATAATATCGTTTCTAAGAGAGATGATCTTAGCAGGAGGGAAATACTTAGAGATAAAAGCATCTTTGCACTTATTCCACGAATCAATACTATTTCTAGGCAAAGAGGAAAACCAAGTTTTAGCACGATCTCTAAGCGAAAACGGAAATAACTTCAATTTAACAATATTGTTATCCGTATCCCATTTCTTTTGCATATCACACAAATCAGCAAAGTTGTTTAGATGGGTAGCAGCATCTTCACTAGGAAGGCCGGAAAATTGATCTTTCATGACAAGATTCAACAGAGCAGCATTGATCTCACAAGATTCAGCATCGGTAATAGGAGCAATCAGAGTGCTAATAAAATCATTATTGTTGGGATTGGAGAAGTCACACAATTTGGTATTGTTCTGAGCCATAGTGACAAGCAAGCAATCCAACACACAAGCAAACAAGAAGCAAGCGAACGATAAACACACGGCAAAAAAGGGCAAATAAAACGGCAAGGGTGAAGTGGGGGAGAGGAAAACAAGAGGCAAATAAATGTAATGCGAAGGATAAGGGTTTGTGATAGGTACTTGGTATATGACTTTTGCGTAAGCCTCCCCGGCAAGGGTGCCAGAAATTCTTCTTTCTACTTCTAGAGCTTGCGTTGTATTCCCTCGAAGAGGAAAGGGTGATGCAGCACAGTAGCGTAAGTATTTCCCTCAGTTTATGAGAACCAAGGTATCAATCTAGTAGGAGACCACGCGCGAGTCCCTCGCACCTGCCAAAACAAATAAGAACTTCGCAGCCAACGCGATAAGGGGTTGTCAATACCTTTACGGTCACTTACGAAAGTGAGATCTGATAGATAGGATAGTTTGATATTTTTGGATATAAGAATAGAAAGTAAAAGCAGAAAAGCAAAGTAGATTGTAGATTGATATGTTGAGAATAGACCCGGGGGCCATAGGTTTCTCTAGTGGCTTCTCTCATGATAGCGGAATTCTATGGTGGGTGAACAAATTACTGTCGAGCAATTGATAGAAAAGTGAATACTTATGAGACTATCTAGGCATGATCATTATATATAAGCATCACGTCTGAAACAAGTAGACTGAAACGATTCTGCATCTACTACTATTACTCCACACATCGACCGCTATCCAGCATGCATCTAGAGTATTAAGTCCATAAGAACAGAGTAACGCCTTAAGCAAGATGACATGATGTAGAGGGATAAACTCAAGCAATATGACATAAACCCCATCTTTTTATCCTCGATGGAAACAATACAATACGTGCCTTGCTTCCCCTACTGTCACTGGGAAAGGATACCGCAAGATTGAACCCAAAGCCAAGCACTTCTCCCATTGCAGGAACTATAGATCTAGTAGGCCAAACCAAACCAATAATTCGAAGAGACTTGCAAGGATATTATAATTATACATAAAAGAGTTCAGAAAAGAACCAAATATTTCTCATAGATAATCTTGATCATAAACCCACAATTCATCGTATCTCGACAAACACACCGCAAAAAGAGATTACATCGAATAGATCTCCTCGAAGACCGAGGAGAACTTGGTATTGAGATCCAAAGAGAAAGAAGAAGTCATCTAGATACTAGCTATGGACCCGAAGGTCTGTGGTAAACTACTCACAATTCATGGTGAGGCGATGATGATGATGTAGAAGCACTCCGTGGTAGACCCCCCCTCTGACGAAGCTCCGGAACATGCCCCAAGATGGGATCTCCCGGGAACAGAAGGTTGTGGCGGTGGAACTAGGGTTTTCTCTCTTGTTCTCGTGGTTTCGGGGTACGTAGGTATATATAGGAGGAAGGAGGGCACCGGCGGCCAAACGTGGGGCCCACGAGGCAGGGGCGCGCCCTATGGGAGGGGGCACCCCCACCCTCGTGGACGCCACGTGTGCCCTACCCCGTGGTTCTCAAGTCTCCCATGCGTATTTTGCTCCAAAAATATCTCTCCCAAAGTTTCATTCCGTTTGGACTCCGTTTGATATTCCTTTTCTGTAAAACCCTGAAATAGGCAAAAAACAACAATCTGGACTGGGCCTTTGGGTTAATAGGTTAGTCCCAAAAATAATATAAAAGTGTACAACAAAGCCCATTAAAAATCCAAAACATCATAAATAATAGCATGGAACAATAAAAAATTATAGATACGTTGGAGACGTATCACCTACCACACACACAACAAGCTCACCCGAGCGCAAGAACACCTCTCATCGAGAGGTTGTTCTTCCCTTGTACTAGTTCTTCCCCTGCTTACAAGGCAATCCACCACACCACACTAGAGTAGGGTATTACACCACAACGGTGGCCCGAACCAGTATAAACCTTTGTGTCCCCAGTTCTTCGGGATTGACGAGCTAGGCCTAGGAATTGGCGAGTAGACGAGCTAGGGCGGGAGGAGAGATCTTCGTGCGCATACCAGTGTTCGAACCACAAGGGTTTTGCCGGAATCCGAGATTCGACATTTGGCGCGCCAGGTAGGGGTGCGCCGAAGTTTCGCCCCTACACCGATCCCGCTCTCCATCCACCAGGCTCTCATGGCGGGCGCCTCTTCTTCGACCGGCTCGGTGGGCGCGCGCGGTGGTGTTGCGGGCCACCGAGCCTTCACCCCCTCCTTGCGACAGGTGCAGTGGCCACCCAGGTTTAGGCCAGATCTACCGCCCTGTTACGATGGGGCGGCAGATCCGATCATCTTCCTTGAGGCCTACGAGGAGGCCGTCTCGGTGGCCGGCGGAGGTAGCAAGGTCATGGCCAACTGGTTCCCCTTGGCACTCACTGGAGTTTCGCGTGCCAGGTTTCTCAGCTTGCCAGAGTCATCTGTGGCATCCTGGGAGGAGCTGCGCGACCTCTTCATCGCGCGCTTCGGGGCGCCGGCGCCCCACGTTGTCGCGGCCCTCCTCGGCGGCTCCCAAGCGCCGCCCTCGGACCGCCACATCAAGCAGTTCTTCTGCCAGATCGGCGCCGCCTCCGTACGTTGGGGCGCCCTCCCGGATGGCGGCGCCCAAGACCGACCTCACCTTTGACTCAGGTGACCAGCCCGCTTCCGCTGCGGGCTCAGGCGATCTCCCGATGCTCTGCAAGCTGATGACCCACAACCCTAAGGGATATATTGCAGCGTTTTCGATAAGTAAGAGTGTCGAACCCAACGAGGAGCAGAAGGTATTGATAAGTGGTTCTGAGCAAGGAATAACTACAAGCACTGAAAGATAACTTTTTAGGGGTTTTCTTGATATAAGCAACAGGAAAGTAAAAGCGAGCAAAGTAAAAGGCACTGGAGAGTAACAAGTGGCCCAATCCTTTTTGAGCAAAGGAGAGGCCTAGCAACTGAATTTATAAAGGCTAAAGTGTTCTTGAGGACACACGGGAGAGGTAGTCATGTGCTTTCGCCATATTCCGTATCGGTACTATGTTATGTGTTGATAAGTGCTGAGTGGGTGGATCTATGCTAGTACACTCTCTAGACTAAGATGAGTGCACTCTTATGATTAAACACCTTGCAAGCATCCGCAAATACAAGATAGTAATTAAGGCAAAAGCCTAACCACAGCAATATGATCGATGATCCATTGTTCCCTTGTGCAAAAGCGTGCGAACTGTGGTTCAGGTTTCTGTCACTCCGGCAACCCACCGTAAGCATTCTTTGTACACAATGTATTCCCCTAGGTCCTTAATAAGGCGAAGTGTTGAGTGTTCGACTCACACAACACCACTAGGAAAATAACAACATAACTTAAGTATCAAACAACACATATTACTTCAACATCATATGAATACTAACAACAAGACTTTTCCCATGTCCTCAAGAACTAAAGTAACTACTCACAAGACATAAAAGAGATCATGATCAGTGGAGATAAATGGATGATAAACAATCTGAGAATAATGATATTTCTCCAACAAAACTCAATAGCATTCACCACAAAGTAGTAATCAACACCGATAGAGTAGAGAGGATAGATGGTACGGATTACAACACAAGTTGCAATGGTGAGATGAGATTGGATGAATATGGAGATGGTGCTGATGTTGGGGATGATGTTGATGATGATCTCGATGATGCCCGTGACGATGGTGATGACGATGGCGATGATCTCCCCTCCCGGGAGGTGATTTCCCCGGCGGAATCTGCCCGCTGGAGATGGCTTTTTCTTCTCTGTAGGTTTCCGCCACGGAGCGGCGGCGGAACTCCGTCAAAACTCTCCTTTTTAGGGTTTTTGGATGACGAGGAGTATATAGGCAAAAGGGGGCAGCCGGAAGTGGGCCAGGGGCTCCAGGCGCCCCCCGGCGCGGCCAGGGTGGGGTCCGCGCCAGGTGGCCGCCTGGGCGCCCTGTGGCCCCCCTCTGGTTTCTCTTTTGCGTGCCTTCGTGATCCGTCTGGAAAATACCCTCCGTCGATTTTCAGGTAATTTGGAGGTATTCTTCTTCAGCAACTCAGCGTCCACTTTTTACCGCTGAATCCTGCGTCTGCTGCTTCGGCACCGGAAAGTTGCAAACTGTGTAAAATAGGCCAAAACAACATAAGGACATCATCGTAATGTGAAATATATCAATGAATAAGGATGAATTACGATATAAAATAGTGATGCATTTTGGACGTATCAACACCCCCAAGCTTAGACCTCGGTTGTCCCCAAGCGAATACTGAGCTCAGTAAACCTGTCCACAAGTTTAGAGAGTGAAGTGTCGATAAATAGAATATGGACAAGAAGCATCACAGTTTCTTCACCAAACTCAAATATCCTCAACAGCAATCTTCAACTCATAAGGCCCTTATAAAAGAGTGGTAACACTTATAATCGAAAGTAGGGCTAAGGAAACTCATCAAATCATGGCAAACATGTCCTTTGGTCAAAGAACAACTAATAGCTTTTACTTTTGCTATTTCTCTTTATGTTTTGATGAGATTAATTGAAGCTTTTGAAAGAACATGTTATTAGGCAAGAAGTGAAAGTGTTAACACAAAGGAAGATGTTTGCTTTAGCTGGGCTTGACAAACAACTTACTTATCAAATGATAATGTCAACAAGGATATGATATGACAAATCTTAATGCAACTTTATATGAATGAATCCTCGTCACCATCAAATGTCTGCTCTCTTTAAGAATAGAAGGAAGTGGGAATAACTGACTCAACCTAAAACTAAGAGATAGCCCCTGCTCTAGGGAAGTAGGGAAAACTCATGTGCTATCCTTAAATCAAACAGAATGAAAACAAGTTTTGAGAGGTGCATGATTTGTCAACGAATGCTAATAGATAACTCAATTACTTCTCGAGCTGGACATGTTTCGAGGAACGGCTCCCGTACGGGGACGATCACATCCCCTTAGTCTCCTTTGTTTATCGCTGCCAAAAGTTTTCTGATTTCTCAGGAACAAAGCGTGAAGGAGGGTTTGTTTGTTGTATTATCTTTTATGAGCCGCGCGCACTCATGCCAGTTCCTTCTCGTATTAGGGGTTTGCAGATTAGACATGCAATCCGGGGTAAAACTTGTCCAACTTAAAAAGATCATGAATTAACTATTACTTCCTCATGAGCTAAAACAGGGGCACAAAATAGAAGATTTTGAACATTTAAGGATAACACACAAGTTCTATACTTTAGGAGGTGGTAGTGGAATACCACGAATAGGAAGGTATGGTGGACTCATATGGAAGGTATTGGTTTAAGGGTATGGATGCACAAGCAGAATTCCGCTTAGTACAGAGTTTAGGCTAGCAAAGGCTTTGAGAGAACAGACAATTGATGATGACTAAGATGCAAAGCAATATAAAGCATAAACATTAAAATAAGCATAATACATCAAGTTGTCTTCCTTGTCAGCATAACACTTCAAGCATAATAACATAAAGGTTTTGGCTATGTCGCTACTTTAAGAAAATCATGCTTGTTGTTATGACCAAAGCTATGTTTGCCAAGATTAAATAAAGTTTCAAAGCCATACCTGATATAAGGTCAATACTCCCCATAAGAATCATCATATAAGGTCGATTGCATGAAGAGAATACCAAGTGCAGCAAAGGAACCAATAGACTTCTCATTAATATTCCATCATAGACGACTCCACACTCACGGATACAATCTCTGCACAGAAGGAGTGATAGACCTCAATGCACACACCTATTTCATATAATAACCTTCCTAAACATGATACGACTCTACTTGACTCTAAAAGACAAAAGATAAAGATAAAGATACCGGGCACTCCCCCAAGCTTGGAACAAGCCAAGGGGATGCCATTACCCAAGGAGATTTCACTCCTCATTCTTGTTGACGTTAATCACGTAGTCCTCGGTGAAGCGCTTCCATGGAAGGGGTTCTCCAGTCTCATATGAGAAGTTTGTCTCCTGAATCCTGCATGCAGCACCCATACCCATGCGCATAAACCTTAGTTCATACTCACGGTTCTGGTGATGTAGATCATAAATTTGCCCTTGGAGCTCTTCAATTCTTTCTTCAGATGCGGTGATGCTTTTCCACATCCCCTTCATATCCTTCAGGAAGTAGGTCTTCAGCTCATTGATGATGTCAAAGTTAGCTTCAACACCACGCTCGATCATCTTCTTGTACTTGAAGACTTCTTGCTCCACTTCTTCTAGCCTGGCCTGGATGCTCCCCTCCTTGATAGGTCCCTTCAGATCTTCTTGATGGAGGACAAGGTAAGGGTTGATGACGTTGACGACGAACTTGTCCTTGGGGGAACTTGGAGAAGCCATGGCACCTAGGTCCAGCTAAAAGATTCCCTGGCAGAAACAGATCGAAAAGAAAACACGCGAAATCGCGAGATACGTTGCCGGAACAATCCGGGCAAATATATAGCAAAAATTTATGCACAGAAAGGAAGGTAACAAGCTAAAACGGGGTCAGAGACGGACTCATGGGTGCCCAGGCGGCCTCCCGGCGCGGCCAGGAGGTAGGCCGCGCCAGGGGGGCGCCTGGGCCCCCTGGAGCTTGTCTCCAGATCCACTTAGGCTTAGAATTTTCCTAATTTTGCAAAAACTCATAATATGGAACTTTTATGGCGGTTCGCGATGTTTCCTTACCGTAATACATACCTTTTCTTATTCTGCTTCTGCTGGTGTCTGAAACAGGGCTGCAACATGTTCTTCATGAGTTGTTGTGTATATCATATTCACATCAACATTGACAGGGTCTCCTGCTATGTAATGCTTAAGTCTTTGCCCATTCACAACTTGAGGTTTGGTGCCTTCAAAATTGTTAATCTTGATTGCACCAGACCGATAGACTTCTTCAATATGAAATGGCCCTTCCCACCTGGAAAGTAGTTTGCCTGGAGAAAACCTGAAACGAGATCTAAACAACAAAACTTTATCACCAACATTAAATTCACGTTTCAGAATCCTCCTATCATGCCACTTCTTTACTTTTTCCTTGAACATTTTAGCGCTCTCGTAAGCTTCACTTCTCCACTCATCTAGAGAAGTCAAGTTCATGAGACGCTTCTCACCAGCTAACTTTGGGTCAGCATTAAGCTCTCTAACAGCCCAGAAAGCTTTGTGCTCTAATTCTAATGGCAAATGGCAAGCCTTACCATAAACCATCTTATAGGGGGACATGCCCATGGGGTTTTTGTAAGCAGTTCTATACGCCCACAAAGCATCTCCTAACTTATTTGACCAGTCCTTTCTATTTCTATTAACTGTCTTCTGTAAGATCAACTTGATCTCTCTATTGGTGAGCTCAACTTGCCCACTAGTTTGAGGATGGTACGGTGAAGCAATTCTATGATTAACATCGTACTTGGCTAAAGCTTTTCTAAAAGCTCCATGCTTGAAGTGTGATCCTCCATCAGTCATGAGATACCTAGGTACACCAAACCTAGGGAAAATCACATCTTTGAGCATTTTCAAAGATGTCTTGTGATCAACACTCTCAGTGGGGATCGCTTCAACCCACTTGGTCACATAATCAACAGCTACTAAAATGTGAGTGTACTTGTGCGAAGAAGGAAAAGGACCCATAAAATCAAAACCCCAGCAATCAAAAGGTTCAATCACTAGTGAGTAATTCATAGGCATCTCATTCCTTCTACTAATGTTACCAACTCTCTGACATTTATCACAAGCTAAAACATAATTTCTAGCATCCTTAAAGAGAGTAGGCCAATAAAAACCTGATTGAAGAACCTTATGTGCGGTCCTCTCACCGGCATGATGTCCTCCATATGGACTATCATGACATTGTCTGAGAATGTCCTTCTGCTCATGTTCCGGTATGCATCTTCTCACGATCCCATCTGGACCTTCTTTGAAAAGATGTGGGTCATCCCAAAAGTAGTGCCTCAAATCATGAAAGAACTTCTTCCTTTGCTGAAACGTTAAACCTGGAGGCAAATACTTCGCAACGATAAAATTAGCATAATATGCAAACCAAGGATCGGAAAGAGATTGTACTTTTACAACGGCAAGTTGCTCGTCTGGAAAACTGTCGTTGACTGGGATGGGATCATGCGGTATATCTTCCATCCTTGAAAGATTGTCCGCCACCGGATTGTCTTCTCCTTTCCTATCAACAATCTGCAAATCAAATTCTTGAAGAAGGAGTACCCATCTAATAAGCCTTGGCTTGGCATCCTCCTTTGTCATAAGGTACTTAATGGCAGCATGGTTAGTATGAATAATAACTTTGGAATCAACAATATACTGCCTAAACTTATCACAAGCAAACACTACAGCTAAGAATTCCTTCTCAGTAGTAGCATAATTCTTTTGAGCACTATCAAGGGTTTTACTAGCATAATGTATAACATTCAATTTCTTATCAACCCTTTGCCCTAAAACAGCTCCAACAGCAAAATCACCAGCATCACACATAATCTCAAAAGGTAAGTTCCAGTCAGGTGGTTGTACTATAGGAGCGGTTATTAAAGCTTTCTTGAGAACTTCAAAAGCCTCCTTACAATCTTCATCAAATACAAAAGGAACGTCCTTCTGGAGAAGATTAGTGAGGGGTCTCGAAGTCTTAGAAAAGTCTTTAATAAATCTTCTATAGAAACCAGCATGGCCGAGAAAACTGCGAATACCTTTGATGTCCCTTGGATAGGGCATCCTCTCAATTGCTTCGATCTTGGCCTTGTCCACCTCAATTCCCCTTTCGGAAATCTTGTGACCAAGAACGATTCCTTCGTTAACCATGAAGTGACACTTCTCCCAATTGAGTACCAGATTTGTCTCCTCACATCTCTGCAAAACTTTATTAAGGTTGTGGAGACAATGGTCAAAGGAAGTTCCATAGACGGAGAAATCGTCCATGAAGACTTCCACAATCTCCTCACAGAAACCATGAAAGATAGCAGACATACACCTTTGAAAAGTAGCAGGGGCATTACATAAACCAAAAGGCATACGCCTGTAAGCATAAGTACCAAAGGGACAAGTAAAAGTGGTCTTCTCTTGATCAGCAGTGTTAACATGAATTTGAGAGAAACCAGAATAACCATCGAGGTAACAAAAGTGGGTATTTTTGGATAACCTTTCAAGCATTTGGTCGATGAACGGCAACGGGTAGTGATCCTTCCTGGTTGCCTTGTTCAGCTTCCTGTAATCAATACACATTCTATATCCAGTAATAATTCTCTGAGGTATTAGTTCATTCTTATCATTAGGAACCACAGTTGTACCTCCTTTCTTAGGAACACAATGTACCGGGCTTACCCACTTACTATCAGCTATAGGGTAGATAATACCTGGGGCTAGAAGCTTGAGAATCTCCGTTCTTACAACATCCATCATCTTCGGGTTCAACCGTCGTTGATGATCAACAACTGGTTTAGCATCGGGCTCAAGGTTGATAGTATGTTGACAGATAGATGGACTAATCCCCTTAAGGTCATCAAGGGTATAGCCAATTGCACCTCGGTGTTTATGAAGTACTTCCAATAGTCGCTCTTCTTCATATCCTAAAAGGTTTGAGTTGATAATAACAAGATATACTTTCTTTTCATCTAAATAAGCATACTTGAGCGTATCGGGAAGAGGTTTAAGATCGAACACCGGGTCTTCTTTTGGTTTTGATAAAATTCCTAAAGGTTCAACCGGAAGGTTGTGCTTCAGGATAGCAGGTTGTCTCAAGAATATTTCATCTAGTTCATTTCTTTCCTGCATATGCAAATCATTCTCGTGGTCCTCCATATATTGTTGCAAAGGATCATTAGGGGGAATAGCAATAGAAGCAATACTTTCAATAATTTTATCATCACTAGGTAAATCGGTACCACGAGGCTGCTTAGAGAACTTGGAAAAATTAAATTCATATGGCTCACCATTGAATTCAACAGAAACTTTACCTTTCTTGCAATCTATTATAGCTCCACAAGTTCTGAGAAAAGGTCTACCAAAAATAATAGGACAAAAATTGTCCCTCACTGAACCAAGTACTAGAAAGTCGGTAGGGTATTTTACCTTTCCACATAGGACTTCAACGTCTCTCACAATTCCGATAGGAGAGATAGTTGCTCTGTTTGCTAGATGAATGGTAACATCAACTTCTTCAAGTTCACAAGGTGAAATCTCACCGATGATCTCTAGATAAAGTGAATAGGGGATAGCACTAGCACTCGATCCCAAATCGCATAGCCCATAATAATTGTGATCTCCTATTTTAACAGATACTACTGGAGTACCTGAAATTGGGCCTTTATTCTTGGCTGTGACAAGGTTAGTGGAAACAGCACAAAAATTTACATTGGAATCAAAAACATCATTAGTAACAAGGTCTTTAACCAATACAACTTGAGGATCGACCTTGATCTGGTCCTCAGGCTCATCAATTCTTCTCTCACTTTTATTTATTATGCATGTCACAAGAGAGTGCTCCCTTATCCTTGCGGGAAAAGGAGGCTTTTCATATATAACTGCAGGCAAAATAGGGTCAGCAACATGAATATCAACAGGTAACTCTTTGAAAGGTTCATGATGCTGATCTCTCTTCTTTTTAAAAGAATCAACGTGAGAGGAAAAATCCTTACGGAAATCAATCATTAGATGGGAATCAAGACCAATCTTAGAGCAAAAGGTATTGAACTAATCAGTTTTCACATAGCTCTCAATATAATCATGCTCATAATTTATAGCAGGTTCAATACCTTTATCGATTTCCAAATCTTCGGTATTCCTCTGGATCCTTTCAAGGAGATCCCACCTTTCTTCAACACTCTTCGTCTGAAATACCCCACTAGAGGAGGCATCCAGCATCTCCTTATCCTGACGAGAAAGCCTGGCATAAAAATTTGTAAGTATAATTTCCTTGGGGAGCTCATGAATAGGACATTTGAGCATTAGGGACTTCAATCTCCCCCAAGCTTGAGCAATGCTTTCTCCGTCACGAGACCTAAAGTTATAGATATAGTTCCTGTCTCGATGAATTTCATGAAGAGGATAAAACTTGGTATAAAAGAGAGACATAAGCTCTTGCCAATCAAGCAAGTGTGAGTTATCGAGAAGCTTATACCAATCTGAAGCTTTATCTATAAGCGATACGGAGAACAATTTCCTCATGACAAACTCCATTGATACACTTGCAAGCTTAAATAATGAACATAGTTGTGACAGATATAGCAAGTGTTCACTGGGATGTCTGTCTCCTGCATAACGATTAGCCAAAACATAATCGATAATACCAGCTGGTATTTTATAGGGCACAATTTCAGTAGGGGGAGGAGCAACCACCACAGATGTGGGGCGTCTTCCCTCGAGCAACGATCCAATAGCAAGGTTGTCCATAAGGACAAAGAGCAGCAACAGCAAAATAAAAATAGAAATATAAAAACTTCCTTACCAGTTAACTTTACCAATAGCGCTACACTCCCCGGCAACGGCGCCAGAAAACGGTACTTGATGACCCACAACCGTAAGGGATCTATTGCAGCGTTTTTGATAAGTAAGAGTGTCGAACCCAACGAGGAGCAGAAGGTATTGATAAGTGGTTCTGAGCAAGGAATACCTGCAAGCACTGAAAGATAACTTTTTAGGGGTTTTCTTGATATAAGCAACAGGAAAGTAAAAGCGAGCAAAGTAAAAGGCACTGTAGAGTAACAAGTGGCCCAATCCTTTCTGAGCAAAGGAGAGGCCTAGCAACTGAACTTATAAAGGCTAAAGTGTTCTTGAGGACACACGGGAGAGGTAGTCATGTGCTTTCGGCATATTCCGTATCGGTACTATGTTATGTGTTGATAAGTGCTGAGTGGGTGGATCTATGCTAGTACACTCTCTAGACTAAGATGAGTGCACTCCTATGATTAAACACCTCGCAAGCATCCGCAAATACAAGATAGTATTTAAGGCAAAAGCCTAACCATAGCAATACGATCGATGATCCATTGTTCCCTTGTGCAAAAGCGTGCGAACTGGGGTTCAGGTTTCTGTCACTCCGGCAACCCACCGTAAGCATTCTTTGTACACAATGTATTCCCCTAGGTCCTTAATAAGGCGAAGTGTTGAGTGTTCGACTCACACAACACCACTAGGAAGATAACAACACAACTTAAGTATCAAACAACATATATTACTTCAACATCATATGACTACTAACAACAAGACTTTTCCCATGTCCTCAAGAACTAAAGTAACTACTCACAAGACATAAAAGAGATCATGATCAGTGGAGATAAATGGATGATAAACAATCTGGACATAATGATATTTCTCCAACAAAACTCAATAGCATTCACCACAAAGTAGTAATCAACACCGATAGAGTAGAGAGGATAGATAGTACGGATTACAACACAAGTTGCAATGGTGAGATGAGATTGGATGAAGATGGAGATGGTGCTGATGTTGGGGATGATGTTGATGATGATCTCGATGATGCCCGTGACGATAGTGATGACGATGGCGATGATCTCCCCTTCCGGGAGGTGATTTCCCCGGTGGAATCTGCCCGCCGGAGATGGCTTTTTCTTCTCTGTAGGTTTCCGCCACGGAGCGGCGGCGGAACTCCGTCAAAACTCTCCTTTTTAGGGTTTTTGGATGACGAGGAGTATATAGGCAAAAGGGGGCAGCCGGAAGTGGGCCAGGGGCTCCAGGCGCCCCCCGGCGCGGCCAGGGTGGGGCCGCGCCGGTGGCCGCCTGGGCGCCCTGTGGCCCCCCTCTGGTTGCTCTTTTGCGTGCCTTCGTGATCCGTCTGGAAAATACCCTCCGTCGATTTTCAGGTAATTTGGAGGTATTCTTCTTCAGCAACTCAGTGTCCACTTTTTACCGCTGAATCCTGCGTCTGCTGCTTCGACACCGGAAAGTTGCAAACTGTGTAAAATAGGCCAAAACAACATAAGAACATCATCGTAATGTGAAATATATCAATGAATAAGGATGAATTACGATATAAAATAGTGATGCATTTTGGACGTATCACAAGCCCACCATCTGCAACATGGCAGTCACCAAGACCCTCATCGACGGTGGGGCTGGCCTCAACGTGCTCTCAGTAGAAGCTTTTAGCCTGCTCCACGTGCTGCTCAAACGGCTGCGCCCCACCAAGCCCTTCTCCGGAGTCGGCAGTGGTTCTGCCAGCCCTCTAGGGCAGATCCGCCTCCCGGTTACCTTCGGCACCCGCGACAACTACCGCACCGAGCTGATCGACTTCAACATCGCCCGTATCGGCCTCCGATACAATGCCATCCTTGGGTACCCCGCGTTGGCTCAGTTTATGGGCGCGACCCATCCGGCCTACAACCTCATGAAGATGCCGGGGAGCAGCGGCGTGCTCACCGTGGTGGGGGACACCAAGGAAGCTCTGGTAGCCCTCAAGCTCGCCTTCCGGGCCGTTGCGGCGGCACATCAGGTCGACGGGGATGCTCCAGGAGGCAAGGGGGCTGCACCTGCAAAGAAGAAGCAACTTTTCTCCCAAGACCGAGCCGAGACAAAGCAGGTGCTGGTAGATGAAGATGGGACGTCAGGCGCCACCTTCAACATAGGCGCTGGCTTTCCCCCAGCTCAAGAGAAGGCGCTGGTCGAATTCCCGCACGCCAACAAGGAGGTGTTCACGTGGGAACCCAAGGACCTGGCGGGAGTCCCGAGGGGAGTGATTGAACATCACCTGAACGTATGCCCCAACGTGCGCCCTATGAAGCAGAAGGCCTGGCGCCAATCTACGGAGAAGCAGTCCTTCATCGTACAAGAGACTCGCAAGCTAGAAGCAGCGGGTATCATCCGCTAGGTCCGGTACCCGGAGTGGCTGGCAAACCCCGTCGTTGTACCCAAGAAAGGTGGAAAAGTACTCATGTGTGTCGACTTCACCAACCTCAACAAGGCCTACCCACAGGAGCCGTTTCCTCTGCCCCGCATCGACCAGATTGTCGACTCCACCGCCGAGTGTGACCTACTGTGCTTCCTGGATGCCTTCTCAGGCTACCACCAAATCAAGATGGCAGTGCAGGATGTCAAGAAGACTGCCTTCCTAACCCCGTGCGGGGTATACTGCTACACTTGTATGCCGTTCGGGTTGCGGAACGCAGGAGCAACCTTCCAGCGATTGATGCATATCGCTCTGGGAGGACAACTCGGGAGGAACGTTGAGGCATACGTTGATGACATCGTGGTGAAGTCTCGAGAGGCCAAGACCCTCATCAAAGATTTGGAAGAAACCTTTGCCAGTTTGTGTAAGGTATACCTGGGGCTCAACACGGAAAAATGTGTGTTCGGTGTCCCATCAAGAAAGCTTTTGGGCTTCCTGGTTTCGCACAGAGGGATCGAAGCCTACCCCGAGAAGGTCATTGCCATATATAAGATGAGTCCGCTGAGGACCCTCAAGGAGATGCAGAAGCTAGTCGGTTGTGTAACGTCACTCGGGCGTTTCATCTCCAAGCTGGGGGAGAGAGCCCTCCCCTTCTTCAAGCTGATGAAAAGGAAGGGCCCATTCGAGTTGACCCCTGAAGCTGATGCGGCGTTCGAAGACCTCAAGAGATACCTCACCAGCCCACTAGTAATGGTGGCACCCAAACCCCAGGAGCCCCTAGTGCTTTACCTGGCCGCTACACCACATTCTGCTAGCGCAGCGTTAGTGGCTGTCCGAGAAGAGCGCCAAGACAATACCCCCACAGCCCCGTAGCGATGCTCCCGAGGCTCCTGCAGGGCTAGCAGGCGACCGCGCCCTGCAAGACGACATTCCTGAGGTCACAGCTGCCCCTTCTGGCGACCAAGCTCCTGAAGCTCCTTTACCCAATCAGGCTCCACAGCCACAGGCGAGCCAGGGCTTCACCCCTGTCGAGCACCCGATGTACTTCATTAACACAATGCTCCGTGATGCTCGGGCACGCTATCCCATGCCACAGAAGCTTCTGCTCGCACTCCTTGTCGCTTCGCGCAAGGTGCGCCACTACTTCCAAGGCCATCCCATCAAGGTCGTCTCAGCCTATCCACTGGAGAGAGTACTCCGGATCCCCAACGCGGTGGGAAGAGTCACATAACGGAATATCGAGCTGCAGATGTTCCAGTTAGAATTCAGTACGACCAGAGTCATCAAAGGAGCTGCGCTTGCTAACTTCATGGCAGAATGGACTGATGCCCCAGAGCCCGAAGCACGCCAAAACCGATCCCTCTCGCCGGGAAGTGAAGCAACGGATGGTTGGGTCATGTACTGTAATGACGCGTTCACCCGTCAGGGCGCGGGGTCTGGAGTTGTGCTCATCTCGCCCACTCAGGACAAGCTCTACTACGCCGTAAAGCTCTGCTTTCAGCCGGCGATAAGGTCTTCAACAACATAGCGGAGTACGAGGGCCTCATTGCTGGTCTCAAGGCTGCGGTGGCCCTGGGAGTGAAACGCCTTGTCATCACGGGCGACTCACAGCTCCTCATCAACTTCTCCAACAAGGTGTACGAACCGAAGGAGGAGCATATGGAGGCATACCTTGCGGAGGTACGCAAAATGGAGAAGCAGTTCTCAGGCCTGGAGCTGCAACACGTGCCCCGTGGCACTGATACGTCTCCAACGTATCTATAATTTTAGATTGTTCCATGCTATTATATTATCCTTCTAGGATGTTTTATGGGCTTTTATATACACATTTATATTATTTTTGGGACTAACCTATTAACCCAGAGCCCACTGCCAGTTTATGTTTTTCTCCTATTTTAGGGTTTCACAGAAAAGGAATATCAAACGGAGCCCAATTGACCTGAAAATCAACGGAGGCTGTTTTCGGACCAGAAGAAGCCCACGAAGTGCCGGAGGGGGACGAGAGGACCCACGGGCTGCCCACGAGGATGGGGGTGCGCCCCCCTACTGGGCGCGCCCCCCTGCCTCGTGGACAGCCCGTAGCCCCCCTTTGCTTGGCCCCGACTCCGACACCTCCTATATATACTGAAACCTCCGGAAAATAACTTAGATCAGGAGTTCCGCCACCGAAAGCCTCCGTTGCCACCGAAAACCAATCTAGACACTGTTCCGGCACCCTGCCAGAGGGGGGAACCCTCATCGGTGGCCATCTTCATCATCCCGGCGCTCTCCATGACAAGGAGGGAGTAGTCCACCCTCGGGGCTGAGGGTATGTATCAGTAGCTATGTGTTTGATCTCTCTCTCGTGTTCTTGAGATGGCACGATCTTGATGTATCGCGAGCTTTGCTATTTTAGTTGGATCTTATGATCCTTCTCCCCCTCTACTCTCTTGTAATGGATTGAGTTTTCCCTTTGAAGTTATCTTATCAGATTGAGTCTTTAAGGATTTGAGAACACTTGATGTATGTCTTGCATGTGCTTATCTGTGGTGACAATGGGATATCACGTGATCTACTTGATGTATGTTTTGGTGACCAACTTGCGGGTTCCGTGACCTTGGGAATCTATGCATAGGGGTTGGCACATGTTTTCGTCTTGACTTTCTGGTAGAAAATTTGGGGCACTCTTTGAAGTACTTTGTGTTGGTTGAATAGATGAATCTGAGATTGTGTGATGCATATCGTATAATCATGCCCACGGATACTTGAGGTGACAATGGAGTATCTAAGTGACATTAGGATTTTGGTTGATTTGTGTCTTAAGGTGTTATTCTAGTACGAACTCCATGATAGATTGAACGTTACTATAGACTCTTGAATAGATCGACCAGAAAGAATAACTTTGAGGTGGTTTCGTACCCTACCATAATCTCTTCGTTTGTTCTCCGCTATTAGTTACTTTGGAGTGACTCTTGGTTGCATGTTGAGGGCTAGTAATATGATCCAATTATGTTATCCTTGTTTGGAGAACTTGCACTAGTGAAAGTATGAACCCCAGGCCTTGTTTCCTATCATTGCAACACCGTTTATGCTCACTTTTACCACTTTCTACCTTGTTGTTTTTATATTTTCTTATTACAAAAACCTATATCTACCATCCATATTGCACTTGTATCACCATCTCTTCGCCGAACTAGTGCACCTATACAATTTACCATTGTATTGGGTGTGTTGGGGACACAAGCGACTCTTTGTTATTTGGTTGTAGGGTTGTTTGAGAGAGACCATCTTCATCCTATGCCTCCCATGGATTGATAAACCTTAGGTCATCCACTTGAGGGAAATTTGCTACTGTCCTACAAACCTCTGCACTTGGAGGCCCAACAACGTCTACAAGAAGAAGGTTGTGTAGTAGACATCAAGCTCTTTTCTGGCGCCGTTGCCGGAGAGGTTAGTGCTTGACGGTATATCTTTATATCTTGCAATCGAATCTTTTAGTTTCTTGTTTTATCACTAGTTTAGTTTATAAAAGAATACTACAAAAAAATTGGAATCAAGGTTACCTCATATGCTTCATCTTTTTAATATCTTTCGTGAAAATGATGGAAAGGAAAATTGTGTTCAAGTACTAGAAGAAGAATTACATAGAATGCTTGGCACTAAAAACTTGAATGGTGAGCATGCTTGCAATATTGTTAGTGTGAATCCTTTGAATATCCATGGTACTAATGATGATTGCACTAGTCATGATGAAAATATCTCATATAGGCATGTTGATTTTTGTGGAGTGCATAGATTTTGCAAGTACATACCAAATAGAGAAGATAGATTTTGTAAGAGGCATAAGTATTTAGAAACCAAATGGTTGCTACAGATGCTAGATGATTGTGCTGAAAATTTAAAATTTCTTAGTCGTACATGTGAACTTTGCAATGAACATGGTCATTTCATTACCCAATGCGAATTGTTTCATGATCAAATCGTGTCCAAAAATTGTGATGACTTGATTTACCTTGCACATCATAATGAACTTATCTTGCTTTTGGGTTATGAAGAAATCAAATGTAAAACTAAGCATCTTCCAGGATTTGCCCTTGATAAACTTCTTGATTTTGATACAGAGGAAATTTATATGTATTGTGCGGTGAATTGCATTGAAAATCCTTATATTGCCAATTACCTTAAGTCAAGAAAACAAATAGGAGATGAAGATAATACTAATGAAAGGGAAGATATTTCGCAATATCCTCCTATTATTTCGTATGATGAATCAGGAAACGAGGAGGAGCCTCCTATTCTACCAATCTCATTAATAAGGAGCTCCAAAAAGAAGATTAAACCCATATTTAGTGTGAAGAAGAAAAAGAAAAGACGGAGAAGCAACAATAAAAAGGTCTCCCTCTCAAATGATGTTGCTTCCATTACTCATTGTGATGATAATTGCTATACTATCGGTGCTATCCATACTATTAATGATGAGAGTGATTATGCCTATGATATGAAAAGGCCCAAGCTTGGGGATGCTATGTTTGATGATAATGATATATTTGAGAATTTATTTGCTGCAATTAATGTTTGTCCCAAGCTTGGGGATGCTACGCTTGATGAAGATGATATTTTTAGCCTCGCAAGTCTTGATATGCAAATCTATTATGATGAAAGCATGCCTCCTATTTATGATGATTATTGTGATGACACTTATGCTATAAAAAGTACTGATGATTATATTTATCAAACTTGTCATGATTATGATTACCGCTTTTCTGAACATTACTCTTTTAATGTGGAAACAATCTATAGTATCCAAGTCTCTTATGATACTCCCACTATTCTGAATGAGAAGAATTTTGATCATGTGGAGAGTAATAAAATTTATATGCTTGGGGATCATGACAAGAATGTGTTATGTGCTGGTTATATTGTTGAATTCATTCATGATGCTACTGAAAATTATTATGAGAGAGGATCATATCCTTGTAGGAATTGCAATAATATCAAGTTTCCTCTCTATGTGCTTAAAGTTTTGAAGCTATGATTGTTTTGCTTTCCTATGCTAGTTGATTATTGTTCCCATAAGTTGTTTGCTTACAAAATCCCTATGCATAGGAAGTGGGTTCGACTTAAATGTGCTAGTCATATTCTTCATGATGCTCTCTTTATGTTTCAATTCTTATCTTTTATGCGAGCATCATTGAAATCATCATGCCTAGCTAGGGGTGTTAAACGATAGCGCTTGTTGGGAGGCAACCCAACTTAATTTTTGTTCTTTGCTTTATGATTCTGTTTTGGAATAAATATTGCATCTAGCTTCTGTTTAGATGTGGTTTTGTGTTTTAATTAGTGTTTGTGCCAAGTAGAACCTTTGGGAAGACTTGTGTGAAGTTTATATGATCTTGTTGTGAAAATCAGAATCATTAGCGCTCGCTAGAATGGTCACCAGATTTGACTGGAGAGTGCTATTTATTTGATTATTTTTTCAGATGATTAATAGACAAATTCCTAACGTTTACCAATTTATTTCAATTTTTTTGGAGTTACAGAAGTATGCGAAAGCTACAGATTACTACAGACTGTTCTGTTTTTGACAGATTCTGTTTTTCGTGTGTTGTTTGCTTATTTCAATGCATCTATGAGTAGTATGGGAGGATATGAATCATAGAGAAGTTGGAATACAGTAGGTTTAACACCAATATAAACAAAGAATGAATTCATTACAGTACCTTTGAGTAGTGGTTTGTTTTCTTATACTAACGGAGCTCACGAGATTTTTGTCTAAGTTTTGTGTTGTGAAGTTTTCAAGTTTTGAGTATTGCTTTGATGGACTATGGAACAAAGAGTGGCAAGAGCCTAAGCTTGGGGATGCCAAAGGCACCCCAAGGTAAAATTCAAGGACAACCAAGAGCCTAAGCTTGGGGATGCCCCGGGAAGGCACCCCCTCTTTCGTCTTCATCTATCGGTAACTATACTCGGAGCTATATTTTTATTCACCACATGATATGTGTTTTACTTGGAGCGTCATGTATAATTTGAGTCTTTGCTTGTTAGTTTGCCACAATTATCCTTCCTGGACACACCTTTTTGAGAGAGATAAATATGGCCTAGGAATTATTAGAACACTCTATGTGCTTCACTTATATCTTTTGAGTTGAATAGTTTTTGCTCTAGTACTTCACTTATATATTTTAGAGCACGGCGGTGGTTTTATTTTGTAGAAATTGTTGATGTCTCATGCTTCACTTATATCCTTTTGAGTGTCTTTTAGAACAGCATGGTAATGTGCTTTGGTTATGAAACAAGTCCTAATATGATAGGCATCCAAGATCAATGTAGTAAAAACTTTCACACTGAGTGCATTGAATATGATGAGAAGTTGGATGCTTGATAATTGTTTTGAGATATGAGGATAGTGATATTAGATTCATGCTAGTGGAGTTATTATGAAATTGAGAAATACTTGTGTTAAGGTTAGTGATTCCCGTAGCATGCACGTATGGTGACCGTTATGTGACGAAGTTAGAGCATGAGGTATTTGTAGAGTGTCATCCTTTGTGTGGAGGTCCGGGGCGCGCGATGGTTAACTCCTACTAGTGGCGTAGTCAGGCCCCACGCTACCTGGGCCGTGGCCTGGGGCGTGGAGTGGAAAACCTTCAGTGATTGTAGCACTGTAGCTACAGGAAACACTGTAGCAACAAGGATGGCCCTGGACGTGCAGATATTCTAACTACGCCACTGACTCCTACCAACCTCCCCCCTAGGAGCATGCGTTCATTGCTTTGTTTTGATGACTCGTAAATTTTTGCAATAAGTATATGAGTTCTTTATGACTAATGTTGAGTCCATGGATTATACGCACTCTCGCCCTTCCACCATTGCTAGTCTCTCTTGTACTGCGCAACTTTCGCCGGTACCATACACCCACTATATATCTTCCTCAAAACAACCACCATATACCATCCTCAAAACAGCCACCATACCTACCTATCATGGCATTTCCATAGCCATTCCGAGATATATTACCATGCAACTTTCCATCGTTCCGTTCATATGACATGCTTCATATTGTCATATTGCCATGCATGATCATGTAGTTGACATCGTATTTGTGGCAAAGCCACCATGCATAATTTTTCATACATGTCACTCTTGATTCATTGCACATCCCGGTACACCGCCGGAGGCATTCATATAAAGTCATACTTTGTTCTAGTATCGAGTTGTAATATCGAGTTGTAAATCAATGAAAGTGTGATGATCATCATTATTAGAGCATTGTCCCATGTGAGGAAAGGCTAAATAAAGAAAGCCCCTCCAAAAAAAGGCCAAAGAAAAAAAGAAATGCTCAAAAAAAAGAAAAAAAAAGAGAAAAGAAAAAAGGGACAATTGCTACTATCTTTTTCCACACTTGTGCTTCAAAGTAGCAGCATGTTCTTCATGATAGAGAGTCTCATGTTTAGTCTTTCATATACTAGTGGGAATTTTCATTATAGAACTTGGCTTGTATATTCGAACGATGAGCTTCCTCAAATGCCCTAGGTCTTCGTGAGCAAGCAAGTTGGATGCACACCCACTTAGTTTCTTTTGTTGAGCTTTCATACATTTTTAGCTCTAGTGCATCCGTTGCATGGCAATCCCTACTCACTCACATTGATATCTATTGATGGGTGTCTCCATAGCCCGTTGATACGCCTAGTTGATGTGAAACTATATCCCTCCTTTTTGTCTTCTCCACAACCACCTCTCTTCGACATAGTGCTGTGTCCATGGCTCACGCTCATGTATTGCGTGAAAGTTGAAAGGTTTGAAAGAATAGAGTATGAAAACAAGTGCTTGGCTGAAACCGGGGTTGTGCATGATATGAATATTTTGTGTGATGAAGAGGGAGCATATCCAGACTATATGATTTTGTAGGGATAACTTTCTTTAGCCATAGTATTTTGAGAAGACATGATTGCTTTGTTAGTATGCTTGAAGTGTTATTATTTCTTATGTCAATATAGACTTTTGTCTTGAATCTTTCAGATATGAACATTCATGCCACAACAAAGAGAATTACATTGAAAAATTATGTTGGTTAGCATTCCACATCAAAAATTCTGTTTTTTATCATTTACCTACTCGAGGACGAGCATGAATTAAGCTTGGGGATGTTGATACGTCTCCAACGTATCTATAATTTTTTATTGTTCCATGCTATTATATTATCCTTCTAGGATGTTTTATGGGCTTTTATATACACTTTTATATTATTTTTAAGACTAACCTATTAACCCAGAGCCTAGTGTCAGTTTCTATTTTTCTCCTGTTTTAGGGTTTCGTAGAAAAGGAATATCAAACGGAGCCCAATTGACCTGAAAATCAAATGAGGCTGTTTTTGGACCAGAAGAAGCCCACGAAGTGCCAGAGGGGGGCGAGAGGACCCACGGGCTGCCCATGAGGGTAGGGGGCGCCCCCCCTACTGAGCGCGCCCCCTGCCTCGTGGACAGCCCGTAGCCCCCCTTTGCTTGGCCCCGACTCCAACACCTCCTATATATACCGAAACCTCCGGAAAATAACCTAGATCGGGAGTTCCGCCGCCGAAAGCCTGTGTTGCCACCGAAAACCAATCTAGACCCTATTCCGGCACCCTGCCGGAAGGGGGAACCCTCACCGGTGGCCATCTTCATCATCCCGGCGCTCTCCATGACGAGGTGGGAGTAGTCCACCCTCGAGGCTGAGGGTATGTATCAGTAGCTATGTGTTTGATCTCTCTCTCTCTCTCTCTCTCTCTCTCTCTCGTGTTCTTGAGATGGCACGATCTTGATGTATCGCGAGCTTTGCTATTTTAGTTGGATCTTATGATGCTTCTCCCCCTCTACTCTCTTGTAATGGATTGAGTTTTCCCTTTGAAGTTATCTTATCGGATTGAGTCTTTAAGGATTTGAGAACACTTGATGTATGTCTTGCATGTGCTTATCTGTGGTGACAATGGGATATCACGTGATCTACTTGATGTATGTTTTGGTGATCAACTTGCGGGTTTCGTGACCTTGGGAATCTATGCATAGGGGTTGGCACACGTTTTCGTCTTAACTTTCTGGTATAAACTTTGGGGCACTCTTTGAAGTACTTTGTGTTGGTTGAATAGATGAATCTGAGATTGTGTGATGCATATCGTATAATCATGCCCACGGATACTTGAGGTGACAATGGAGTATCTAGGTGACATTAGGGTTTTGGTGGATTTTTGTCTTAAGGTGTTATTCTAGTACAAACTCTATGATAGATTGAACGTTACTACGGACTCTTGAATAGATCAATCAGAAAGAATAACTTTGAGGTGGTTTCGTACCCTAACATAATCTCTTCGTTTGTTCTCCGCTATTAGTTACTTTGGAGTGACTCTTGGTTGCATGTTGAGGGCTAGTAATATGATCCAATTATGTTATTCTTGTTTGGGGAACTTGCACTAGTGAAAGTATGAACCCTAGGACTTGTTTCCTATCATTGCAACACCGTTTATGCTCACCTTTTCCACTTGCTACCTTGTTGTTTTTATATTTTCTTATTACAAAAACCTATATCTACCATCCATATTGCACTTGTATCACCATCTCTTCACTGAACTAGTGCACCTATACAGTTTACCATTGTATTGGGTGTGTTGGGGACACAAGAGACTCTTTGTTATTTGGTTGCAGGGTTGTTTGCGAGAGATCATCTTCATCCTACACCTCCCACGGATTGATAAACCTTAGGTCATCCACTTGAGGGAAATTTGCTACTGTCCTACAAACCTCTGCACTTGGAGGCCCAACAACGTCTACAAGAAGAAGGTTGTGTAGTAGACATCAGGCACCAACAAGGAAGTCGATGACATCGCCAAGAGAGCGTCCAGGAGAAGAGCTGGCAAAGCCTCTGGAGGAACTCCCCCAACCACCGACCTCGGGAGCCCCTGCCTACGGCCTGGCCTCGGGAGCCCGCGTGCTCCTAGCGCTCGAGCCTCAGGAGGGATGCTGGATCAAGGAGCTCAAGGCGTACCTGGTGCAAGGAGCGCTGCGAGGAAAGGAGGAGGATGCTGAATGTGTGGCCCGACAGGCTGCGACATATTGCATCCAGGACGGTGAGCTTTACAGGAAGCGGCCGAATGATGTTTCTTTGCGATGCATATCCAGGAAGCAGGGAGGCGAGCTGCTAATCGATATCCATGCGGGGGACAGTGGGCATCACTCATCATCACGCACCTTGGTTGGCAAGGCATTCCGCAGCGGCTTCTACTGGCCCACGGCGCTCAACGATGCCGCCGAGCTGGTGAAATCCCGCGAGGCTTGCCAATTCCATGCCAAGCAGATCCACCAACCAACTCAGGGCCTCCAAACCATCCCGCTCTCCTGGCCGTTCGTGGTCTGGGGGCTGGACATCCTGGGCCCTTTCCCTCGAGCGCCCGGGGGCTACCGCTACCTCTACGTCGCCGTCGACAAGTTCACCAAATGGGCGGAGGTGGAAGCCGTTCGAACCATCCCAGCCTGCTCCGCAGTCAAGTTCATCAAGGGTCTCGTAAAACGGTTCGGGGTCCCCAACCGCATCATCACCGACAACGGCTCACAGTTCACTAGCAACCTTTTCAAAACATATTGCGCTAACCTTGGAACGCAGATTTGCTACGCTTAGGTAGCACACCCGAGAAGCAATGGCCAGGCTGAGCGCGCCAACGCAGAGGTTTTGAGAGGCCTCAAGACCAGGACCTTCAAGAAGAAGCTCGAAGCTTGCAGAAGGGGTTGGCACGATGAGCTCCAGTCCGTGCTATGGTCGATCCGCACCACCGCCACCAAGCCTACATGTGAGACCTCGTTCTTCCTTGTCTACGGGGCCGAAACGGTTCTCCCTCATGAGGTCAGGCACCGCTCCACGCGAGTCCTAGCATTCGACAAAGCGCAGCAGGACGCCATGCGGGGGACGGACCTCGTGCTGGGAGAGGAACGCCGACGGGACGCTTCGCTCCGAGCGGCAAGGTGATAACCCTCAACCGTAAGGGATCGAGATAGTCTTCGTGGGTAAGAATGACCCAATTTATTGATTCGACACACGGGGAGCCAAAGAGTATTTATAAGCTTTGACAGTTGAGTTGTCAATTCAACCGCACCTGAAATATACTTACTTGCAACAAAAGATAAGTGGTAACAGTGATATGATGGTGATAATAGTGATAGTAAAAGTAAACAGCAAAAGTAAATAGTGAAGGTAAATGGCAAAAGTAGCAACTAGTGACAAGCAGAGTTTAAAACACTATAGGCTAGGGAGATGGATGGTTGGGCGCTGCATGGATGAGATAGATTCTAACTTGGGGCATGGCACACGGAAAAGTAATGATCATCTAGACAAATATCAAACATTAGGCAAGTATCCCGTAGGTAGTTGTACGTGCTTGCAATAAGAACTTGCACAACATCTTTTGTCCTACCATCCCGCTACGAACGGGGCCAAAAGGAACTTATGGAGATTAAGGTGCTCCTGTCAAAGAGCACCGGAACAAAGCAATGAACTCAATGGATACATGTAATCCTCAAACTACGGACCATCCCCTTTGGTGTCCCAAGCTGTCACTTTTGGGATCGCGGGTTCCGAACCGTAATAGGTGCAAACAACTCATAGATAGGATCACGAACACAAATATATTCATGCAAACAGATATGGTTCAGATCTGAGATCATGGCACTCGGGCCCTAAGTGTCAAGCATTAAGAATAACAAGTTGAAGCAAAGATGATAAACACCATAGTAGATGATAGGCAACATGCCCCCAACGATCTGACAAACTATTACATGATCTAACTCATCCAATCCCTACCATCCCCTTCGCCTACAGCAGGGGAATTACTCACACATGGAGGGAGAAGTCATGGAGGGATGATGGAGTGGTGATGATGATGACGATGGCGACGATCTCCCCTCTTCGGAGGCCAATTTAGCCTCCAGATTAGCCCTCCCGAGGAAGAACAGAGGGTGGCGGCGGCTCCACGACGGAAAACTGTGAAAAGAACTTCTGATCTGGGGTTTCCGCGTCGTGAGTAAAAATATGAGGCAAAGTAGGGCACCAGGGGGTGTGGGCCCCACCCAGGCAACCCCCCCGGCGCGGCCCAGGGGGGCGCGCCCACAGGGCGCCTGGGCACCCCCTGGCCCCCCTCTGGCCCCTCTTCTGGCCACTGGTTCCTTCGGGTGCGTGGATTTTCTGTGATTTTTCGTGGATTTTCTGTGATTTTTCGTGGATTTTTCTGAGATACCTAAAAATCCGTTTTCCTACACACAATAAAACCATACAGGCAGCTTTGCTGAAAACAGCGTCAGTCCGGGTTAGTTTAGTTCAAATCATGCAAGAATGAGGTCAAAACAATATCAAAAGTGTTTGGAAAAGTAGATACGTTTGAGACGTATCAACTCCCCCAAGCTTAGCATATTGCTTGTCCTCAAGCAATTCAGTTCAACGAACTGGACGCGACAAAGAAAACTTTGACAAACTCTTTTGCTTCATTAGATGTATATAAGCATGTACTACGAAAAGAGTCTAGCAAGTATTAAAACAGTACTATGAGGACAATGCAAGGAGCAATCCTTCTTTCAAGTGACTAGTCACAAATACTTAAAAGTAAATAATATACTATTGAAAATCAAGACAAGATTACATTGCACATAGCTTGAGCATACTAGGGTGGTATCTCGCTAGTCTCCATGAGTGAAGCAAAACATAAATGCAGAAACTCCTCCAGAGTTTTAAAGGAGACTAGAACTAAGAATTTCAGAATAAATCATATCACAAGTATGCAGAAGACAATGTAATACTTTGGGACAATGCACATTACACTCAGAATGACAATTATGCTCTCCTAGTTAGTGCTTTGAAGAAAGAAGGTGAAGACTCTCGAACCATGGCTTTTGTTGGCAAAGTTGAAAACCCGTGATCGGAAACAAAAACTAAACATGTACCAGAGCTCTTGGTTTTTAGAAATAGAGGTAAAAACGTTTTTGAGAGGTGCATATTTCGTCAACGAATGCTAGTAGATAACTCAATCACTTTTTGAGTGGACAAGTCTCGAGGAACGGCTCCTGCATGAGGACGATCACATCCTCTTAATCTCCTTTGTTTATCACTGCCAAAGTTTTCTGATTTCTCATGAACAAAGCGTGAAGGAGGTTTTGTTTGTTATATTATCTTTTCGAGCCGGGCGCACTCGATGCCAGTTCCTTCTCGTATTAAGGGTTTGCACATTAGACATGCAATCCAGGGGTGAAACTTGTCCAACTTAAAAAGATCATGAATTAACTACTACTTCCTCACGAGCTAAAACATAGGCACAAAAAGAGAAATGCTTTTGATTAATTTCGAGATGGTACACGAAAGTCTTCGTTAGGAATGGCAGGTAAATACCATGTATAGGAAGGTATAGTGGACTCATATGGCATAACTGGTTTTAAGGATTTTGGATGCACAAGCAGTCAGTCCGCTTAGTACAGGTGGAAGTTTAGCAAAAGACTGGGAAGCGACCAACTAGAGAGCAATAATGGTCATAATCATGCAGAGCGACAAAGCAACATTGAATCGGGCATGAAAGTGATATAACTATTCTGAAACTCAAAGATCATCAATGCAGAGTAGACTTTTTAGTCTTAACATGTGTAAGAATGTGCCAAGTCAATCCAAAAATTCTCTAAAGGGAAATACCACCTTAGTATACCAGACTATGAACAGTGCAATGCATGTAGATCATTTCAATAACACATTATATACTCTAGTTATTCGAGACTAGCCACAAGGAAAGCATGAACCACTGAAAGAGCATTGTAAACATAGCACTATATCGCTACAAGCTGGTCTCTAGATCATAAGTACACGCATATGTACAAAAGTAGAAACAAAAAGAGTTCATACCGGTCTTCCTTGTTGCTTCCCTTCAGTCGATCTTCGTCATTACTTCTTGTCACTTGCACGATCGAACGTAGGAAATATAATTAAATGCCATCACGGACTCGAGCTGAACTCTGAAAACAAAGCAAACTAAAGAGAGAAAGGAAATCTTTTTGGATTTTTCAAAGGTTGAATAAAAGCAAAAGAAAGAGAAAATATTTTTGTTGTTTTTGCAAAGAGAGAAATAAAGAAGAACGGGCAAAAACTTCGAAAATATCAAAGTGAATAAAACGGATAATACAATGGAAAAGTAAGAGGGGCACGTACTCCCCCAAGCTTAGGCTTTTGGCCTAAGTTGGTAGCAGCTACTGCCCCCAGGAGCCTCCTGCTCCGGGGGTATGGTGGTGAGTCCAAGGGTCGTAGAAGGATGCTGGCGCGTACACCGAACTCCTCGGAGTCTCCCACGAGGAAGGTTCCGAGCGCCAAGCAGAGGAAGAACCTTCACCAAACTCGGTGGCGGTCTCTTCCTGAAAATGTGGTAACTCACCGTGCTTCTCCTCGTCGGGCACAACCCCCTCCATGGGGTTATGAAACTGATGCTGGACCATGAATTCATCGAACTGGACAACATCAAAGGACCATCCGTTCCTGCGAGAAAAATCGAACAAATAGGTGCAGGTAGACGGATCTCGCGTTCCGCGGTAGTTCCGAAACGCAAGATATAAACAAGATTATCAAGCTCAGAACCCATGGTGACAAACTTATGCCTTTTCATAGCAGCAAGATCAAAGCTTAAATAAGTAAAAGGATTATCATCAGGGTGTGGGGTGCCTCCAAGATGTTCTAAGATAAGTGTGGCATAAACGCCACCATATAAGTCCCCCTTGTTACCGTTCATAGCAAGGCGTCAAGCAATTAAGGCACCTAGATTATAATCAGACTTCCCTGAGAGGGCTGCTGCCAGGATAGCAATATCCGGAGCAGAAATGCTGCTCGTGTTGTCACGAGCTAACACCCCTCTAGCAATATAATATGCAAAATACCTGAGGTGAGGAAATAAGATGCTGGAGATCTTCGACCGATGAATATCCCTCGTACCCATGCTGCAGAGAGAGTTGATGACGGTTTTCAGCTCGGAGGGCTGAGTGGCCATCCTAGCCGTCCTCCCAACGTTCGGCACACCTATTATTTCACACAAATTTCCCAAAGTCATGGTGATAAGATCATTGTAAATTTTAAACTCAATAGCATCTGAATCAGGATTATATCTAAAAATGTTAATGAAACTGGAGGTGAGTTTTTGGTACTGGGTAACACGGCTCGTGACGAGTCGTGTCAAACCTGCATTAGCACAAAGATTATAAAACTCATCCTTGATTCCCGCAGCTTCGAGGAATTCATCACATGGAAATGTCATCGCACGTGCTCGACTTGTGTCTTCCAACAACTCCAGGGGCACATGGTCTTCATTATAACTCACCCTAGCAGTCGATGGTGAAGCTGCGGCTCTAGTAACTCGATCGGAGTGTGCGGGCCTCCTCTTCTCAATCCACCCTTTTGCCCTTCCTAACAAACTCATTTCTGATTTTTTTGCAATTTACAAAAATGAGGATTAAAACAAGATGAGTTAAGGCAGACTACTCAACTCACTTGCCCAAGGCATAAACTTGCATCAAAACTTGGAAAATAACTTTCTACACATGCATGCAAGCTCATCTCTACAGCACCAAGAACTACTAAATACTCACAAATGAGGCCACCAATCAAAAATCTAATTGGAGGGGTGGAGGAGTCACATACCAGGGAGTATTTGCTCAAAATTTCAGCTCAAATGAGGGGCTGTAGAGAGAGATCGAAGAATCGCTTCCAAGAACAGCAAGAACACAAGAACAAGTGCAGAACTCCCGTTTTTGGAGAAAGAGAGAGAGAGGAAGAAGACATACCTGGAGGGGGGTCCTATGGGCCCCAGGCGCCCTGTGGGCGCGGCCAGGGGCTGGGCCGCGCCAGCTGGCCGCCTGGGCCACTGGTGGGTCGCCCTGGCTGGCCCCAGGTCCCTCTGGGTCTCTCCCGTCGTGGAAATTTTTATTTAAATTTTTCTGGAATTTTTCTGAAAACTTCACTGTTGAAATTTTTTCGAAGTTCAAAAAGCTGCGGAACTCTCTGAAAACTTGAAGTAGTGAGTAGTATTGTGAAGCTTCAAAACATAAATACTTGGTACAGCAAGTAGGACAAAAACTAAAAACAAATGAAAACATAACAAGCTCAACTTTTTATCTATATAAAACATGTTTACTAGTAAGGTTGATCAAGTCTTACCAACAAACAGGCGATATATAGAGCAAAAAGTCTCACCTCCTACGAAGTAGTTACTAAACCTTTAATTTGATGGACATTGTCCCCACCATGATAGTTTTATATTTGTGAGGTACATGTAGTGGACAGTCCCATTCTCCAATTTCCACGGTCTCGATATTCTCTATAGAGTTGAGGGCATGCCTCCTGTCGATCTTCTTCGGAAAATATACCGTGTGTTCTTTATCATTCACATGGAAGGTAACCTTCCCTTTATTGCAATCAATAATAGCACCTGCGGTGTTAAGGAAAGGTCTACCAAGAATAATGGACATGCTCCCATCCTCGGGCATGTCAAGCACAACAAAATCAATAAGAATTAAACAATTAGCAACCTCTACGGGAACATCCTCACAAATACCTATCGGAACAGCGGTTGACTTGTCAGCCATCTGAAGGGAGATATCTGTAGGAATTAGTTTCTCTAAACAAAGCCTCTTGTAAAGAGAGAGAGGCATAACACTCACTCCTGCTCCAAGATCACATAAAGCAGTTTTGACATAATTATTCATTATGGAGCAAGGAATGGTGGGTATACCTGGATCACCGAGCTTCTCAGGAATCTTGCCACTGAAAGAGTAGTTAGCAAGCATAGTAGATATTGCATCATTAGGAACTTTTCTTTTATTAGTGACAATATCTTTCATATATTTTGAATAAGGAAGTAACTTAATAGCATCAGTCAAAGGGATTTGAAGAAAAAGAGGTTTAATCCACTCACAAAACTTATTGTAATGCTCTTCTTCTTTAGATTTGATGGACTTACCTGGAAAGGGCATGGGTTTCTGTACCCATGGTTCTCTTTCTTTCCCATGTTTTCTTGCGATGAAGTCTTCTTTAGTGTACCTCTTACGTTTGTCAGGTGCTTCTTCCTCTCGAACTTCAGGCGGATCATTCTTCTCACTATCCTTACCTTCAGGTTCAGCACCGTCTTAAGTCTCAGCATCGGATATAGATACACTGTTGGGATCAACAGCTGGCTCTTCATCTGCAATAGGATCATTAGAATTGCCAGTCTCCTTATGTTTCTTCTTTTTCTTTGGAGAGCCAACAATTTCTTCTTCCTGCATTTGAGAATCCTGCTCGATTCTCTTCGGATGTCCCTCTGGATAGAGAGGATCTTGAGTGCTAGTTCCTCCTCGGGTCTTAATCCCGAAAGCCTGCAAATTATCTTGTTTGGCATTGTTAGCAAGCAGATCTCTTTGCACATTAGAAATTTGGTCAAGCTGAGTTTGAACCATATGAAAATGCTTCACAAGACATTGAACATCATTAGTTGTTCTATCTAAAACATCAAGCAGTTTTTTGATAGCAAGAGAATTATCATGCAATTGACTTTGTATCCTCTCATTAAAATGGTTTTGTTTCATAATAAAATTATTAAACTCATCTAAACATTGATCAGGAGGCTTACCATGAGGGATGTCACTTGCGTTGAAATCTAAAAGAGAGTGTACCTCTACCATAGGAGGGTGAGTAGTAGGCTCACACAGCTTCTCAATAGGGGGTAGATTCTTCACGTCTTCAGCTTTAATACCTTTCTCTTTAATAGACTTCTTTGCTTCTCGCATATCTTCGGGGCTTAGAACAAATATGCCCCTCTTCTTTGGTGGTGGAGGTGGTTCAGGGACGGACCAATCTTCATGGTTTTTGGCAATCCTGCCCATCAAATCCTCCGCATCGTCCAGTGTTCTTTTCCTGAAAACACAACCAGCACAACTGTCCAAATAGGACCTGGATTCATCAGATAGACCAGCATAGAATAGATCGATTAATTCATTCTTAGGAATTTCATGTCCTGGTCTAGCCCGAATCAGACCGCAGTACCTCCCCCAAGCTTTAGGGAGGGACTCATCCTGCAACTGTTTAAAGTTATAAATCCTTTGTAAAGCAGCATGTTGCATGTGAGCAGGAAAGTACTTATCGACAAAAGAGTGAGCTAAGTCTTGAGGACTCTTAATGGAACCGCATGGGAGTGAATCATACCATGCTTTAGCACCTTCCTTCAAGGAGAAAGGAAGAAGCTTGGTGATATAAAAGTATCGTATCTTCTCATCTGTGGTAAATAGGCCACCTAACTCATCGAGTTTAGTCAGGTGTGCAATAGCATCATCATTTTCTCTGCCATAAAAGGGGTCAGCTTCAACCATAGGTATAAGTGAAAGATCAACAGAGAAATCATAATCAGGATCATCAATGCATATAGGAGATGTAGCAAATTCAGGATCAGGAACGGTTTTGTTCTTCAAAGAGTGTTTTTCAAATAGTTTCTTAATAACTTCAGGGTCAGAGCCAGAAAACTCTGTCAGTTCCCTGCATAAATCTTCATCAAGCATATAGTAATCATCATCAAGGAGCCTCTCTTTGAGTTTACTCAAATCAGGATAATCATAAGTTTCACCAATAGGGTAGCGAGTAACAGGAAGTTCAATTCCAGACTTTTTAGCAGCAGCAGCAATTTGTTTCTCAAGAGCATAACCAAGCGAACTAATATCATCAAAAGTAGTAGAGGCATCATCAAGAGTATCGGACATAGTAACAGATTCAGTAGGAGCATCATGTGGTGGTGGTGAGGCAAACTTACTCATAACAGAAGGTGAATCAAGTGTAGCACTAGTGCTCAGAGCAGTACCTCTTCTTGTAGTGGATAGTAAGATCGGAACCTTGGGGTCTCCTTTCTTACCCATAGTGGGTGAAGTGCAGCAGGTAGGATACCTCAAGTAGACTTGTAAATATTGCTATGCTCCCCGGCAACGACGCCAGAAAACGGTACTTGATAACCCTCAACCGTAAGGGATCGAGAAAGTCTTCGCGGGTAAGAATAACCCAATTTATTGATTCGACACATGGGGAGCCAAAGAGTATTTATAAGCTTTGACAGTTGAGTTGTCAATTCAACCGCACCTGAAATATACTTACTTGCAACAAAAGATAAGTGGTAACAGTGATATGATAGTGATAATAGTGATAGTAAAAGTAAACAGCAAAAGTAAATAGTGAAGGTAAATGGCAAAAGTAGCAACTAGTGACAAGCAGGGTTTAAAACACTATAGGCTAGGGAGATAGATGGTTGGGCGCTGCATGGATGAGATAGATTCTAACTTGGGGCACGACACACGGAAAAGTAATGATCATCTAGGCAAATATCAAACATTAGGCATGTATCCCGTAGGTAGTTGTACGTGCTTGCAATAAGAACTTGCACAACATCTTTTGTCCTACCATCCCGCTACGAACGGGGCCAAAAGGAACTTATGGAGATTAAGGTGCTCCTGTCAAAGAGCACCGGAACAAAGCAATGAACTCAATGGATACATGTAATCCTCAAACTACGGACCATCCCCTTTGGTGTCCCAAGCTGTCACTTTTGGGATCGCCGGTTCCGAACCGTAATAGGTGCAAACAACTCATAGATAGGATCACGAACACAAATATATTCATGCAAACACATATGGTTCAGATCTGAGATCATGGCACTCGGGCCCTAAGTGTCAAGCATTAAGAATAACAAGTTGAAGCAAAGATGATAAACACCATAGTAGATGATAGGCAACATGCCCCAACGATCTGACAAACTATTACATGATCTAACTCATCCAATCCCTACCATCCCCTTCGCCTACAGCAGGGGAATTACTCACACATGGAGGGAGAAGTCATGGAGGGATGATGGAGTGGTGATGATGATGACGATGGCGACGATCTCCCCTCTCCGGAGGCCAATTCAGCCTCTAGATTAGCCCTCCCGAGGAAGAACAGAGGGTGGCGGCGGCTCCGCGACGGAAAACTGCGAAAAGAATTTCTGATCTGGGGTTTCCGCGTCGTGAGTAAAAATACGAGGCAAAGTAGGGCACTAGGGGGTGCGGGCCCCACCTAGGCGACCCCCCGGCGCGGCCCAGGGGGGGCGCCCACAGGGCGCCTGGGCACCCCTGGCGCCCCTCTGGCCCCTCTTCTGGCCCCTGGTTCCTTCGGGTGCGTGGATTTTCTGTTATTTTTCGTGGATTTTTCTGAGATATCTAAAAATCCATTTTCCTGCACACAATAAAACCATACAGGTAGCTCTTCTGAAAATAGCGTCAGTCCGGGTTAGTTTAGTTCAAATCATGCAAGAATGAGGTCAAAACAATATCAAAAGTGTTTGGAAAAGTAGATACGTTTGAGACGTATCACAAGGTACCAGCAGGCATTGCGGCGGTACCATTGTCGCAACATCCGCCTCTGGACACTCGAGGTAGGTGACCTTGTCCTAAGGCGAGTCCTCTCCAGGGAAGGGCTGCACAAGCTTTCACCTATGTGGGAGGGCACGTTCAAGATTACCCACGTCTCCAGGCCTGGTGCCGTGCGCCTGGAAACGGGGGACGACGTTCCCGTCTAGAACGCGTGGAACATCCAGCATCTCCGGAAGTTCTACCCCTGAAGCAAGGCCCCGTGCCTGTGAAGACAAGGCCCTGTGCCCGCGAAGCAAGGCCCCGTGCCTGTGAAGACAAGGCCCTACACCTGAGAAGCCAAGGCCCAGTGCCTGTGAAGCAAGGCTCACGCCTGTGAAAGTCTCCGCTCGTGACACTCGCACGTAATAATGAATGGGGCTGTACACGCCCCGGAGTCTACGGAGTGCCGTCCTCGGGCCTCGGGGCTCCCTCCCACGTCCTAGTGGCAACACTTAGCTCCGCGCTGGTGAGAAGACTAGATTAGGTGTCAGACGCGGCTGTTCATTTGCTTTCTGGAGTTGGCTTGCCCCTTCCTTTTTTAATGGATTTTTTAAAGTTCTGGCGTTCCTCGAATTGCTTGGTTTAATCTCTCTCTCTCTCGTCCTTCCCTCGATTTTTGGCCTCGCCCCAGAGGGAGCGGCAGTTGCCCGACGCTCTCCCTAGCGTGCCTCCCTTAGCCTCCGTGAGGCACCCATGTTTGGGCTTGTGATTGACGCGCCCCTCTCCTTATGTCCGTGCCCCACGGGTACCACGACAGGGTACGTTCCACCATGCTCGACCCACGCGAGGGACCCCATGCGGTAAAGGATAATAACCACCTAACGAGTTTTTTTGCAGCCTCCCGAAGGGCCATGCGTCACGAGATGCGGGCTATTCCGGTTACGTCAAGATAAGTCTCCTCACCCTATGGGCGCATAACACACAGAACCCACAATGCTGGCTGGGGACACTAAACATGGCGCGAAGCATCATAAAAACCGCAGTTCATTACACGCCCTTCCAGGGCCCAATATTTGTTTGCTTGGATAATGCAGGAAGAAAGGAAAAGTGAGGACGGGCGATGACAACTCCTGAGGCATGACTGCTCACGAGGACCTGCTCCCCGAGCACAGCCGGAGCCCTCCTCACGCTTCACCTGGGCGTGACGACAAGACGACCCAGCACCGCCCTCAAAGCGGGCGCGGCGGCTCGTCATAGCCACCGCTGCTGGAGCTGTCGCTGAAGGAGGAGCCGCCGTAGCTGGATGAACTGCGGCCATCGCCAAGGCCGAGCACCTCGCCGCCGTCGTTGTCCTCGGGGAAGCACACGGCGCGGAGGCCGTCTTCCCCAAACACCCTCACAAATAGGGTGGAGTGGTCGTCATACCTGAAGTGAAGGGTGCACCGCGTGTCCAAGCCGCGCGTGCGGGCGAATGTTTGCCAGCCACGGGCCAGGGTCACAGCGCCCACGACGGAGATCTCCAGCGCAAACCGCGAAGCCCTACTGCAGCATCCGTCCGCTTGCAGCCAAAGGCCACCGAAGCTCGCGGCCGGGAGCTCGCCAGCTAGGGAGCGCGGGAGCTGGAGCCCAGTACTGGTCAGGCTCTCCGACCACACGACGAACTCCAGCATCACCTCCGCCGAATGAGAGCGCGGCTGGGGAGGTCGGGCTACCCGGGGGCACCTCCTCTTGTTCACAGGGCTGCAACGGCCTCGGCGATCCCCATCACTCAAGGAACCGCCGCCGCGGCTGTCGAGGGCGGCGCCGAGCGCTGTGGAGGCCCGCCCGCACCCGCGAGGAGCCACGGTAGAAGTCATGGCATACTTACGGGGGCGACCTCGTCCCCTCTTGGGTGGTGGTGAGCCGGGCCCCTCCTGGCGGGTCTTCCCCTTCTCCGCGGGCGAAAACCTCCTCTTCGGCGCCATGGGCGGCTCAGCTAGGCGAGGAGCAAGGAAGAAGAAGAAGAGAGATGAAAGAAGGAAGAAGATGGGCAACAAGGGCTCCGCCAGCCGCCTTATTTATAGCTAAGAGAAGGCCAACCGCCAGCCTCCATAATCGCATGTAATGATGGTCTTTTGTGCATGCAGTGATTTGTCAAGTCACGCAGTTGCCGGGGCTATGTGGGGAAGTGGAGATGCCCACGTCCCATCAATCGCCACGCGTCAATCAAGGCCGCATGCTTTTTAGGCCCGCGGCGCTCCGCACTTGACCCTTGATTTCGCCGCGAAGCCAAGCCCGAGCGCGCCTTGGGCCCGGGGGATACTGTCGGTGTTCTGGGAACGGGGGTACCCAGACTTGCCTGCCTGCGGCCCAGGGCGTGGCTCACCCAGCGGCCCGGTATGTCCCAACCTCGTCAGCAACCACTCAAGACCCTCGCGAGGCGGATGGCGCAAGACCTCCCCTGGGGCGGCCTCGCTATGGTGGCTCCCGAGGAGCGGAGATATCAAGGCAAGGGGCACCTTGCGAGGTCCTCGTGATGTGAGCCATGACAACCAAGTCCAGGCGGGCGCCAGCGGGTGCAGGGTGCCAGTTTCCTCTTTGGTGCTAAAGGGGCAGGCGCAGGCGCGGAGTCCCAAGGCATCAAGCAAAGGTTTCCATATCGGTGCAACAAGACCAAGACCAGCAGGACGGCAGAGCGAGGTCATCACGGAGCCCACGACGGCGTCACCACCAGAGCCTTTGGCAGGCGAAGACCACATTTTGTCAGGATAGCTTGTACTAGCTGCTCCCCTTCAAATTTGTCCATTGTGGGATCCCTTCCTGCTCAATATTTGGGAAGAGGACCCGGGCCTCTATAAATAGGACTAGCCACCACCATACAGGGATCAAATCATCTTGAGCTGACCCAACCTAGAGGGCATCTGATCGAGTGCCTACCACACACACAGCAAGCTGACCCGAGCGCAAGAACACCTCTCCTCAGGAGGCTGTTCTTCCTTTGTACTAGTTCTTCCCCTGCCTACAAGGCAATCCACCACACCACACTAGATTAGGGTATTACACCACAACGATGGCCCGAACCAGTATAAACCTTTGTGTTCCATGTTCTTCGAGCTTGACGAGCTAGGCCTAGGAATCGGCGAGTAGACGAGCTAGGGCGGGAGGAGAGATCTTCGTGCGCACCATAGTGTTCGAACCGCAAGGGTTTTGCCGGAACCCGAGATCCGACACAATTACACACTCATATGGAAGATCAATTTCCAGCTGAGTCAAGTGATTGTGGTACCCACACATTCTAAGTATGTGTTCACTGACAGAACTGTTCTCCTCCATCTTACAGCTGAAGAACTCGTTGCAGACTTCATATCTCTCAAACTGGGCATTAGCTTGAAATATCAATTCAGCACTTGGAACATCTCATATGCTTTGTGACGTTCAAAACACTTTTGAAGTCCCGATTCCAAGCCGTATAGCATGGCACACTGAACTATCATGTAGTCATCAGATCAAGCTTGTCAAACGTTCACAACATCTGTATCAGCTCCTGCAGCAGGTTTGTCACCTAACAGTGCATCAAGGACATAATTCTCGTCTGGAGCAATGAGGATAATCCTCAAGTTGCGGACCCAATCCATGTAGTTGCTACCATCATCTTTGAACTTAGCTTTCTCTAGGATTGGACTAAAATTCAACGGAACAGTAACACAGGCCATATATTTACAACATAGATTTGCAAAGGCTATTAGGACTAAGTTCATGATAAATTAAGTTCAATTAATCAAATTACTAATGAACTCCCACTTAAATTAACATCCCTCAAGTTATCTAAGTGATACATGATCCAAATCAACTAAACCCATGTATGATCATCACGTGAGATGGAGTAGTCTTCAATGGTGAACATCTTCATGTTGATCATATCTACTATATGACTCATGTTCGACCTTTCAGTCTCCAGTGTTCCAAGACCATGTTTGTAAATGCTAGGCTCATCAAGTTTAACCCAAGTATTCTACTTGTGCAAAACTGGTTTACACTCGTTGTATGTGAACGTAGAGTCAATCACACCCGATCATCACGAGGTGCTTCGAAACGACGAACTTTAGCAATGGTACATACTCTGGGAGAACAATTTTATCTTGAAATTAAGTGAAGGGATCATCTTATAATGCTACCATCCTTCTAGGCAAAATATGATTCATAAAGGATAAACATCACATGCAATCAAAATATATGACATGATATGGCCATCATCATCTTGTGCTTTTGATTTCCATCTCCAAAGCAACGACATGATCTCCATCGTCACGACGGGACACCTTTATCTCCATTGTTACGTCAGGGTCGTCTCGCCAACTATTGCTAATGCACAGCGATAAAGTAAACAAACTAACATGGCGCTTAATGATTGACACGCATGTCATACAATAATTAAAAGATAACCCTAAGGCTCATGCTGGTTTTCGTTATTACAAAACATGATCATCTCATACAACAACGTATATCACATCACGTCTTGACCATATCACATCACAACATACCCTGCAAAACAAGTTAGACGTCTTCTACTTTGTTGTTACAAGTTTTATGTGGTTGCTATGGGTAACTAGCAAGAACCATTCTTACCTGCGCAAAATCACAACGGTGATTATCAAGTTTGCTGTTTTAACCTTCTCCAAGGACAGGTCATAGTCAAATTTGATTCAACTAAAGTGAGAAAAACAGACACCCGCCATCCACTTATGCAAAACAAGTTGGATCTTAGTCGGTGGAACCGGTCCCATATACGTGGACATGTAAGGTTGGTCCAGGCCGCTTCGTCCCACAATATCGTCGAATCAAAATAAGACGTTGGTGGTAAGAAATAGGAATATCACTGCCCACAACTCCTTTGTGTTCTACTCGTGAATATCATCTACGCATAGACCTGGCTCATGATGCCACTATTGGGGAACATTGCATGGAAAACAAAAAATATACGCACGCGCAAGATCTATCCATGGAGATGCATATCCATGAGAGGGGGAGATCATCTTCATACCCTTGAAGATCGCTAAGCGGAAGCGTTTATCAACGCGGTTGATGTAGTCGTACACCTTCACGATCCATCCTGATTGATTACCAAATGTACGTCACCTCCGCGTTCAGCACACGTTCAGCTCGATGACGTCCTCGCCTTCTTGATCTAGCAAGAGGGTGAAGTAGTAGATGAGTTCTGGCAGCACGACGGCGTGGTGACGATGGTGGTGAAGAACAATGTCTGCAGGTCTTCGCCAAGCACAATGGGAACTATGATGGAGGATAAACTAGAGGGTGCGGGGTTGCCGGCACACGGCTTGGTGAATCTTGATGTCTTCCGGGTGCTAGCCCTGCCCCTCTATTTACATGTTGAGCCCTGGGGTCGTTTCTTGGAGAAAGAGCCTCCTCAAAGTTGGTTTAGCCCGCAAGGCAGTAGTCCTCCTAAGAGTCCAGGACCAGATGCCAGGGTCCTCCGCGTCTTGCCCGGATGCCAAGGTCTCTAGCGTCTGGCCCCTAGCCTTCGCGAAACTGCCTTTTGCACCTTCCTAAAGCCCTGTGGGCTTTACCCCTTGGCCCAAATAAAGTGTTCTCGCACCACAACATTTCGGGAAACATCAGAAACCCCTTCTGGTGAATTCCGGAACCCTTCCGGAGACCAAACACTATTATCCCATATATCGATCTTTACCTCCGGACTATTCCGGAGCTCCTCGTCATGTCTGTGATCTCATCCAGGACTCCAAACAACATTCGGCCACCAACAAACATAACTCATATAATACTATATCGTCAACGAACGTTAGGCGTGTGGACCCTACGGGTTCGAGAATGATGTAGACATGAGTGAGGCGCTTCTCCGGTCAATAACCAATAGCGGGACCTGGATGCCCATATTGGTTCCTACATATTCCATGAAGATCTCTATCGGTCGAACCTTTATGACAACATACGTAGTTCCCTTTGTCCATCGGTATGTTACTTGCCCGAGATTCGATCGTCGGTATCTCCATACCTAGTTCAATCTCGCTATTGGAAAGTCTCTTTACTCGTTCCGTAATACATCATCCCGTAACTAACTCCTTAGTCACTTTGCTTGCAAGATTCTTGTGGTTTTGTATTACCGAGAGAGCCCAAAGATACCTCTTCGTCATACGGAGTGACAAATCCCAGTCTCGATCCATGCTAACTCAATAGACACCTACGAAGATACCTGTAGAGCACCTTTATGATCACCCAGTTATGTTGTGACGTTTGATGGCACACAAGGCATCCCTCTGGAGTCCGGGAGTTGCATGATCTCGTGGTTGAAGAAACATGTACTTGACATTAAGAAAGCAGTAGCAATAAACTGAACGATCATATGATATGCTAACGGTTGGGTCTTGTCCATCACATCATTCTCCTAATGATGTAATCCCGTTATCAAATGAAAACTCGTGTCTATGGTTAAGAAACGTTAACCATCTTTGACCAACGATCTAGTCTAGTTGAGGCTCACTAGGAACACGATATTTGTTTATGTATTCACACATGTATTTAAGTTTCCGGTCAATACAATTCTAGCATGAATAATAAACCTTTATCATGAATAAGGAAATATAATAATAACAACTTTATTATTGCCTCTAGGGCATATTTCCATCAATCGTGTCCAAACATTGCGGTGATACGTCCAAAACGTATCTATAATTTCTGCTTGCTCCATGCCTCTTTTGGGTGATATTGCTATGTTATTTATACACTTCCATACACTTTTGATCATATTTGGACTAACCTATTAACTCAGCGCACCCCAGTGCCAGTTTCTGTTTTCGGCTGTTTTTGTATTTCAGGTTTTCACATTACGAGAACTGCCAGGAAAAATCCAGAAAAATTATATAAAAAATCAGCGTTCCAGAAACTACCGTGCGCCCGAAGGACAGCCGGGGGGGGGCTACCAGGGCTCCAAGCGCCCTGGCGGCGCCCCCCCTGGGCCGCGCCGGGGGGTGCCTGGGCCCCCCGAGGCTCCTCCGATGCCCCCCTTTGGCATATATTTAAAGCGTCTCGCGAAAACCCTGATTCTAGACCCCTTTTCTCCAGACGTGATTCCGATCTCCGCCGCCATCGCCATCAAGCTTCGGGGGACCAGAATTCCTGCGCCGGCACCCTGCCGGGACGGGGAAGTGCCCCCGGATTCATCTCCATCGACGTTGCTTCCTCCCTCCATGATGCGGGAGTAGTTCCTCCTCGGGGTTGCGGTTCTTACCAGTAGCTATGTGGTCAATTCTCTCTCCCATGATGTGATCTTCGTTGTGATCATAGGCTATGTTAATCTAGGGTGATCCCATGATATTTCCCCTTCCTCTATGTATTGGATTGATGTACTCACTTGTCTTTATCTAGTATAATCCCCGAGACCAAGGTGACAACGGTCTATTGGACATGGATTAGAAAAGTATTTTCATGAGTGATTTCCTCTCTTGTGTGTTGATTGAAGATTGAGAGTCTCTTGGTGCTTGTCTTTGACTATCCTTTAGATATGTTGTGGTGATTGTGGGACTCTCTTTGGATGGCCGCGGTGACATTGGGAAATCCTTAGATTGAGAACTACGAACTTTGAGGTGTGCTTTTGTAGCCCTACATAATTCTCGTCCTCTCTTGACCACGAAGGAATGACCTCCGGGTGCGTCTCCATTGCATGTTTTATGGGAAATATCATGTGATTCGATTATGTTAATGTTGTTGGGAGTTGCCACTAGTGAAAGTATGATCCCTAGGCCTTGTTTCCACCATTGCAATACCATTTCTGCTCATGTTTACCACTTGTTTGCTTGCTGCACTTTTTATTACAGATTTATATTACTTTGTTTTGCCAGCCATATCACTTGCCATTTAACATCTCTTCGCCGAACTAGTGCACCTATACATCTGACAAGTGTATTAGGTGTGCTGGGGACACAAGAGACTTCTTGTATCTTAGTTGCAGGGTTGCTTGAGAGAGACCATCTTCAACCTCTACTTCCCTGAGTTCGATAAACCTTAGGTCATCCACTTGAGGGAAATTGCTGCTGTCCTACAAACCTCTGCGCTTGGAGGCCCAACATAGTTTACAAGAGTAGAAGCGTGTGTAGACATCAAGCTATTTCTGGCGCCGTTGCCGGGGAGGTGAGCGCTTGAAGGTATATCTTTAGATCTTGCAATTAAATCTTTTTGTTTCTTGTTTTTATTTCACTAGTTATGCTTATGGACAACCTTGTTATTGGATCGTTGCTTGCGGGAAGACGCCCCACACCTGTGGTGGTTGCTCCTCCCCCTACTGAAATTGTGCCCTATAAAATACCAGCTGGTATTATCAATTATGTTTTGGCTGATCGTTATGCAGGAGACAGACATCCCGGTGAACACTTGCTATATCTGTCACAACTATGTTCATTATTTAAGCTTGCAGTTGTATCAAGGGAGTTTGTCATGAGGAAATTATTTGCCTTGTCACTGAAAGGAAAAGCATTGGAATGGTATAGGCTACTAAATGACTCTCACCTGCTGGAGTGGGAAGAGATCCAGTCTCTCTTTTACTCCAAGTTTTATCCTCTTCATGAAGTCCATGAGAATATGAATTATGTTTATAATTTTTATCCTCATGACGGAGAGAGCATAGCTCAATCTTGGGGGAGACTGAAAACGTTAATGCTAAATGTCCTAACCATGGGCTCCCCAAAGATATGATTATTACTAATTTCTATGCGAGGCTTTCTCGACGGGATAAAGATTTGCTCGACGCTTCCTCTATGTGTTCTTTCACAAACAAAAAGATTGATGCTAAATGGGAACTCCTTGAAAGAATTCAACGCAACACTGAAGATTGGGAGATCGACAAAGGTAAAGAGTCAGGTATAATTTATGAGTATGATTGCATTAAGTCCTTTGTTGAAACTACAAGTTTTAATAAGTTTAGTGCTAAGTTTGGGCTTGATTCTCAACTCCTTGTTGATTTCCTCAAATCTTTTGCTTCACATCTTAATATGCCTAAGGGGGATTGGATCAAGTATCATAAACCTTTTAAAGAGACTTGCAAAGAAAATGAAATTGTTCATGATGATTGCAACATGCATGATCCAATTCCTAAAGATGAAGTTTTATATAAGCATGTTAATTTTTGTGGAGTGGATAGACCTTGTGAAAGGCCTATGATTGAAGAAGAGAAGTATTGTAAGCAACATAAGCATGAAAGAACAATCACTTGGGTCAGAGATTTAAATGAAATTGCTAGAGAATTGTGTGACCTTTATCCTTTTACTTGTGAACTTTGACGTATAGAGGGTCACTTTATTTTTCAATGCATGAACTTTCAAAACATAACTGTTAACCGGTTGTGTGATAACATGATCACCTCTGATCTATATGATGAGCTTATGTTATTTTTGATGTGTGAAGAGTTATCAGAAAAGACTTCATGGCTAGATGTTAATGCCATAGGAATAGAAAACACTTTGCAAAATTGCCATCTCTATTGTGTTGTTAATTGCCATGAAAATGATTACATAGGTAAGATTATAAAGGAGGGAACTTTACCAAAGTATAAAAATGTCTCTTATATTTCTGCTAATAAAAAGGAGAGTTTCTCCCAAGTTTCCCCTATTGTTTCTAATGATAAACCAGGATATGTGGGAGAAGCTTCATCTCCAACCACTCCCTCCTAAGGTTAAGAAGAAGAAAAAGAAGAGGAGGAGGAAGAGGAGCAAGAAAGAAGAAGAATGGGTATCAACCTGGCCTGAGCATATTCCTCCCATCAACTTTTATCCTAACGATTGTAAGTTTAAAGAAGAAGGTGAAGTTTATTGCCTTAATTATCATCTTGATGATACGTCCGTAGGTACTATTGAAGATGATTTTGATTATGATATGCATGTTACTTATTGTGATTGGGAAAATGATGATAATGCTACTTATGATCTTGAAAATCTTTTTGGTACCAACTCTGAAAGTGATGATATGGGAAGCTCTAAGCTTGGGGATGATAGGATTGCAAATCCTTTACCCACTAGTGATGTGATAATTGATAATTCTTTTTCTAGTAAGAATAAAGACAACATGATTACAAATATAGTTGCTAGCAACAATAATGCTCTTCTCTACTATGATGATGTCATAACTCCAACCTATAGTGATTATAAAGGTACCTATGACATAAGGAGAAATTATCATTATGAAACTTGTCATAATCATGGAGGGAATTACTCCCTTGTTGAACACCACCCTCCTAATACACAATTAATCTATAGTGTTCAAGTTGTTTATGATAGTCCTACTCCCACTATTACCAATGAGAAAGATTATGCTTATGTGGAGAGTAAGAGTACCTTTTTGCATGTGGATCATGGTAACAATGCTTTATGTGATGCTTATATTGTTGAGTTCATCCATGATGCCACTAAAATTTATAATGAGAGAGGGAGACTTGGTTCTAAATATCTTAATAATAAGAAGTTTCCTCTCTTTATGGTGAATATTTTGAAGTTATGCTTGTTTTGCCTTCCTATGCTAGTTGCTTTGTGCTTCAATGAATTATTCTATTGCAATATTCCTATGCATAGGAAGCATGTTAGGCTTAAATGTGTTTGGTATTTGCTTCTTGATGCTCTCTTTTGTTCTTCAGCTCTTATTCCTACGAGAGCATCATTAAAGTCTTAAGCCTATCTTTATGGCTATAAAGAAAGAGCTCTAGGGAGACAACCCTTGTTATGTTTACTTTCAGTTTTAGTGGTCTTGATGTTTGTTACTACTGTAGCAACATCATTGTATCTTTATTTTTCAGCTTTGTGCCAAGTTTAGCCTCTGATTGCAAGAAAGTTCAAAAGTTGTGACATGCTGTCCAGGAAACAGATTCTGTCCTTGGATAGAAAAATTCGTATAAAATCACCAGATCATCTTTCTGGTCTGAATTTTTTCGACTGCGTGCTCTATACAGTTGTCTTTCGTGCGTCTGTTCTGAGTTTTTTTATTAGAGTTGCAGAAGTGCCCCGAACAAATCATTTACTACCTGTTGTTCTGTTTTTCACAGATTCTGTCCTGTTTTGCCTTTCCTTCATTTTGCAAACCTAGAGCTTGCTTTTTCTTTGCAAAAACCTTTTGGCAATCTTGAGAAACGGTAGAACTTCAAGAATATCTTTATTTCCAGCAAGGAACAATTATTTTATTATGGGTACTAACCTCGCTAATCAGATTATGATGAGTTATGTATGAAGGGAGTTTTCAAGTGTGCGAGGGAAGATGATAGAAAGATTCAGGAGTGTCAAACGCTCAAGCTTGGGGATGCCCCCGTGCACGCCCAAGAAATATTCAAGGAGACTCAAGCGTCTAAGCTTGGGGATGCCCCCGTGCATCCCCTTCTCCATCAACATTATCAGTTCGTCCTTCGTTCCACTATATTTTAATCACTTCATGTGTTATGTGCTATGCTTGGAGCGTCTTGTTTTAGTTTTCCTTTTAGTTTTCTTTAGTTTTTCATAACGAGTCGGAACTCAGCTTTCTTTATGTGGGAGGGAAACACGCTCCACTTCTACCTAGAACATAACATAGAATTTGCATGTCTATCTTTGTTGTGTGTGTTCTTTGTCTTTTAATAGCTACTATCATGCTTAGCTCTTAACTTTCATGCTTATCTTTTTAAAGAGCTTTTGTTTAGTTGGTTGCTTGAACTCTCTTTAGTTATCATGTTTATCTTATTAAGAGAGTTTGCTTCCGTTGCATTGGTTGATATGTCTATGATAAAGATGCTACGTGCATAATGGCACTTAGTAGTTCATGTTTTCTTATGGTTAGTCTCAAATAGCTGGGGGGTTCCCAATGTGTTATTGGAGTACCAACATGATTTGTTTGCCTATGATGTGGTATGGTTTAGTAATATCTTCCTTCAAAGAATTTATTTTGATTGACTTGGCGTATGCTCACGCATATTTAAGACTGTAAAGAAAGTCTGTCAAGCCTTGATGATCTTTTGTTTCTGAGTAGCGATATAACTTCCATGCCTGATTCAATGTTGCTTTGTCGCTCTGCATGATTATGACCGTCATTGCTCTCTTAGTTGGTCGCTCCCCGTCTTTTGCTAACCTTCGCCTGTACTAAGCGGACTGACTGCTTGTGCATCCACATCCTTTTAATCCAGTTATGCCATATGAGTCCACCATATCTTCCTACATGGTATTTACCTGCCATTCCTAACGGAGACTTGCATGTACCATCTAGAAATTATTCAAAGAAAAAGCATTCCTATTTTGTGCCTCTGTTTTAAGTTCATGAGGAAGTAGTAGTTAATTCATGATCTTTTTAAGTTGGACAAGCTTCACCCCGGGATTGCATGTATAATGTGCAAACCCATAATACGAGAAGGAACTGGCATTGAGTGCGCCCGGCTCAAAAAGATAATATAACAAACAAACCCTCCTTCACGCTTTGTTCATGAGAAATCAGAAAACTTTGGCAGTGATAAACAAAGGAGATTAAGAGGATATGATCGTCCTCATTCGGGAGCCGTTCCTCGAAACTTGTCCATCTCAAGAAGTGATTGAGTTGTCTGCTAGCATTCGTTGACGAAACATGCATGATCTAAAAAGAATTATTACCTCTGTTTTAAAACCAAGAGCTCTGGTACATGTTTTGTCTTTGTTTCCGACTACGGCTTTTCAACCTTGCCAACAAAAGCCACGGTTCGAGAGTCTCCACCTTCTTTTAAAAGCACCAACTACTGAGAGCATGATTGTCATTCTGAGTGTAATGTGCATTGTCCCAAAGTAGCATTGTCTTTTGCATGATTGTGATATCGTTTATTTTGAAATCACTGTATCTAGTCATCACTTAAACCTTGGAGGTGCCCCTGCATTTATGTTTTGCTTCACTAAAGGGGGCAAGCTAGATATCACTTTATCATATTTGCACATCATGTTCATTACAAATCTATTTGATGTTTCAATATCATATTGTAAAACTTTCAGTTCTTTGTGATTTTCTCATGAGGCAACTTAATTACTATAGATTCATTGTCTTAGTAAGCTTTTGTCATATGACTATGAAAAAGTCCTATATGGTTAATAGCATGTCACCACAGAAATTATTCTTGTTATCATTTACCTACTCGAGGACGAGCAGGAATTAAGCTTGGGGATGTTGATACGTCCAAAACGTATCTATAATTTCTGCTTGCTCCATGCCTCTTTTGGGTGATATTGCTATGTTATTTATACACTTCCATACACTTTTGATCATATTTGGACTAACCTATTAACTCAGTGCACCCCAGTGCCAGTTTCTGTTTTCGGCTGTTTTTGTATTTCAGGTT
>LR738711.1:238511201-238570827 GCA_902687465.1 Secale cereale | reverse complement strand
TTTTTTTTGAAGCTCACCCCCGCGAGTCAAGATCGTATTATTCATCTAGTGAGTCGTCCATCGGGCACACACATTGACACATACCACAGTTATACAGGACTTGACAAGTCAAGTGACAAACAGTACGGCCAACAAATTGCGGCTCGACTCACACACTATCTCGTACACGCATGAACGTGCCCGTGCGCATGCACACGAGATCTCTCTAGCGTTCCCCCTCCCCTGCATCACTTGTATGGAACGGCGACCCTGTCCGGCCCGGACTTCATGTCCTCCCACAGCAGATCGGACAGCGCCAGCATTAGCTTCCCCACCTTCCCTGCACCACAGCAACGCACACGCACGAATCCTCATTAACCAACCAAACGCAACGATCCATGTACGCATGCTATCTTGATCCAAAAAACAATGGATCAGCTTTGAGAGCGGGTGATGCTTACCGTCGCCGATGGGCTGGCCGTCCCACTCGACGATGGGCAGCACGGGCAGGCCGCTGCCGACGAAGGCCATCTCCACGGAGCGCTTGGCGTCGTCGGCGGTGATGTGCTGGGTGCTGACGCCCTTGAGCAGGCCGGCTTCGACGAGCTTCGGCGCCAGCGCCAGCATCCGCTTGGCGGTGCACCCGCTGAGGATCTTGTCGAACACCGGGAGCACGAGCTCGCCGCCCTGGGTGACGAAGGCGACGTTCACCATGGGCCCCTCGGCGACGTACCCCTGATCGTCCACCCACACGGACGCGAACGCGCCGCGCTCCTCGGCGTCCATGATGGACAGCACGTTGGGGAGGTAGTTGACGTTCTTCATGGTGGCGAACAGCGGCGGCTTCATGGGCACCGACGTGGTCACGGCGCGGACGCCGTCGCGGCACTGCGCGTAGTCGGACGCGATCACCACGGCGTAGAAGGTCGGGCCGGGGCAGCCGCTGGAGGAGAGCAGGAAGTCGCCCGGGCCGGAGCTCAGCCAGTACCGGATGGAGCCCTTCCGGCAGCCGGACGCCGCCGTCATCTGCACGAGGATGCCGCGCAGCGTGTCGCGCGGGAACGGGGTGCCCACCTTGGCCTGCGCCGCGGAACGCAGGAAGCGGTCGAGGTGCGCGTCGAGCTCGTAGAGGTGGCCGTCGAGGAGCATGGCCGTGTCGAAGACGCCGTGGCCGCGGTGGACCATGTGGTCGTCGATGGGGAGGGCCATCATGGCCGGGTCCAGGATGATCCCGCCCAAGAAGCTCGAGTACATGGCCGGGTACGGCGCCGCCGTGGACTTCCATTTCTCTTGCAGCTTCTGCAGGGCCTGTACGCGACCCGAGATGTACAGTCATTTTTTCGCTCTTATGCATTAATTTGGAGCAATGCTACACGTACAGGGGGGGGGAATATTTGTATACATATAATACATATAAAAATAATAAGTAGTGCGTGTCTACTCATCATGCACGGTGAAAGTAGAAACAGAACAGGAAATGGCCTCAATAATGCGAGCCTCCCGACAAAATATAAAGTTGGTGGCAGTTCGTCAAATTTCAGTTGCGTGTCAGACATGTCCACAGCTCTTTAAAGGCCGATGCAGATCATGATCTTTTCTCTAGCTAGATTGATTTGCTTGGCTCTATAACTAATTGAGGAGGAGGATGAGTAGAAGGTTTCAGGAGGGGAAGGAGGAACTCACATCTGCACCCGATTCATATACGGGGACTTGATCCTCCCCTGAGAGCAAAAACAAATCGAAGATCAGGTAAGCCAGTAGGGAAAAACAATGAGGCAGCCCAACCAGCTCGCCGCGGCAAACCTCAGGATCGATCGGCTCAACTCACCCTGAACGTAGGAGCCCATGGTGATCTGATCCGATCCGATCCGATCCGTAAAGTAGCGGAGAGTAGGTCGAGTGCAGCAGCAGTGCGAGTGGAGCGCCTGCTCGAACTGAGGTTATATAATCGGCCGGCCGGCCGGGTTGCTCGCTGCGCGCGGACCTGGCGTCGAATGGTCTAACAGAAAAGATAGGTAGACGAGAGACGACAAAGGGGCGGGCAGGGTGGGACGGAGCGCGACAAGTTTAGCCGGCCTGGCGCCCCCACCGCGGGCCGCCTGCCCTTGTTGTATCCCCTCGCGTTTTCTGCGTTTGTTCCGGGGCGTAGCGAATTTGCGATACGGATGGACGGGGCTTGGGTATGGGATTTTGCAAACAAATTGATGGTATAGCGAATTTGTGAAAACAAATCGACCTACTCTCCGCTATCGCGTTTTCACAAATTTGCGATACATTTATAATCATTACATGCAAACAAATAATCATCACCTTGGGGCTTCGAGATTGTCGTCACAAAAGTTGACCACTAAGGATATATACCATCAATTAGATAGTATCCCTTATTGTACTGGTGGCCGTTGATCTCAAAGTTGATAGGGGGGAGTGGCCTTCTGCAAGCCTTGCAAAGACTGGAGAACGCTGCAGCACGTTGATATCATTGTGAGAACCTGCCATGCCGAAGAAAGAATGCCATATCCAAAGATCCTGCGAAGCCACCGCTTCTAATATGACAGTGCACGCTTTGACATGCCCCTTGTACTGGCCCTGCCAAGCAAATGGACAGTTCTTCCACTCCCAATGCATACAATCTATGCTGCCAAGCATGCCTGGAAAGCCTCTAGCTGCGTTGGTCGCCAATAGTCTCTGTGTGTCAGCGACAGTTGGTTGCCTTAAGTACTCAGGGCCAAACACCTCGATCACAGCCTGGCAGAACTTGTACATTGACATCAGACATGTTGTCTCACTCATCCGCACACACTCATCCACCAGATCGCCTGGAATTCCATATGCAAGCATGCAGATGGCTGCGGTGCATTTCTGATAAGAGAAGAATCCAAGCTACTGTCCCGACAGGCGGGCCACGGGGGGACAAGGGCGTGCGGCGAGCCCGTCCGCGCGATATCCGTTTCACCCCAAACTCGGCGCAAGTTTGGGCCGGGGATGGGTAAAAAACGGACGGAATCCGGACATTTGTCCGTTTGGGGCCGCGGGTTGGGCCGCGCTATTCATCTGTTCTACCCCAAACGGACGCACGCGGACAAGATGGGGTCGCGCGGTGGAGTTGGCTTAACCTCTTCATTTAATCTACCGTTCAGTCTTTTCTGGCTCAGTCGACTATTTCTTTTCAAGTTTGGTGGAAAGGTTCTAGGGTACGAGGGGAGGTATCATATTAATGTGGGAGGTATGATGGCTTCTTTTACTTATCGGTCTCGGGTAAGAGGGGGGGGTATCATATTAGTGTGGGATTCTTCGGTGGCTGGTATCTCTAACTGTGTTCATGATACTAACTTCATCACGGCTTGTGTGGTACCGTGTGAAGGTGCCCCATGGTGGTTGCGGTGGTCTACGGGCCACAAGAGGACAATGATAAAATCCATTTCATGGAGGAGTTATCGGCGCGACGCTTGCTTTGCTCTGGCCCGTGGCTAGTCATTGAAGATTTTAACCTCATTCTTCAGGCGACTGACAAAAGCAACGCGAACCTTGATAGGAGAATGATGAGCAAGTTTAGACGGTTTGTGGATTCTAACAGCCTCAAGGATCTCTTTCTGCATGGTCGGGCTTTCACCTGGAGTAACGAGAGGGAGACTCCCGCGCTTACCAAAATCCACAGAGCATTTGTCTCGGTAGACTGGGAGCTAAACCACTCGGATGCATACTGCAAGCCCTCTCCGCAGCCACGTCAGACCACTGCCCTCTACACCTTGCTCTGGATGAGCACTTACAGCCGCACAAACGCTTTCGTTTCGAGGTTTTCTGGACCAAACTAGATGGTTTCGATGAGGCTGTCAAAGAGGCTTGGACTTGTGATCCCATCATTACCGACCCCTTTCTCAGGCTAGATATGTTGCTTCGCAAAACTGCGTATGACCTCACGGTGTGGGGCCAGCGCAAAGTTGGTAACGTGAAACTACAAATTGCTATGGCTAACTGGATTATTCTGCATCTTGATTGGGAAATGGATCGCCGTGTGCTTTCGGCGGAAGAACGTTGGCTACGCAACACTCTCAAGCTCACTCCTTTGGGTCTTGCTTCGCTCGAGCGTACGATTGCACGACAAAGATCACGCCTTAGATGGTTTGCTGGAGGAGTCGCCAACACCAAACCGTTCCATTTGGTGGCCAATGGAAGGAAACTGAGGAATTTAATCCCAGCGCTAATCCAGGGAGATGTGGTCATTACCGACCAAGATGGCAAGGAAGAGGCATTTTACAATGCTTATAAGGAGCTGCTGGGTACATATCAGGCTAGGGAGCACTCCATTGATCTAGACTTTCTGGGCATGACACAGCTAGATCTCCACGAGCTCGACGACATATACATGGAAGAGGAGGTGTTCTCGGTCCTCAAGAGCATGCCGGCCGAGCGGGCGCCAGGGCCGGATAGCTTCATTGGACCTTTCTTCCACATATCTTGGAACACAATTAAGGGAGATATTATGGTCGCAATTCATAAATTCCAGCTCGGCAATGGAAGAGGATTCGGGAGATTGAACCAGGCCATCATCACCCTCATACCTAAGCGACCGGATGCTTGCCGTATTGGAGACTTTAGGCCGATCAGTCTACTACATAGCATCCCAAAGATCAACGCTAAATTGATGGCCTTGAGACTTTGTCCGCGGATGGGGGAGCTTGTTAGCATCAATCAATCAACATGCATACGTGGCAGAAATATACATCACAACTTCATGTTGGTGCGGCAGGTTGCTAGAAACTTGCACGGGAGAAAAGCTAAAGGAGTTATGATTAAAGTGGACATCTCTCATGCCTTCGACTCGCTTTCTTGGTCGCTCTTGCTTGAGGTTCTTCGAGCAAAAGGGTTCTCAGAGCATTGGTGCTCTAGACTAGCGATCCTTCTGTCCACAGCAAGCTCCCGTATACTGGTTAATGGTTGTCCCGGGAAGAAGTTCAAGCATGTTAAAGGCCTACAACAAGGGGATCCGGTTTCCACCCTGCTATTTGTCACTCCGATGGATGCTCTCACAGAATTGATAATCAAAGCGCAAGAATGGGGATCGATCAATGCAATGCCATGCTGCTCTCCCTACCAATGACTATCGATTTACGCGACGATGTCATTCTTTTCATTAGACCTACACTCGCGGACTTGATTTTCACTACAGTGGCCTTGCAAATGTTTGATGCGGCTTCCGGATTACATGTCAACTTCGCCAAGTCATATGCGATTATGATACGCGCCGACGAGACAGACACGAAGAGGGTATCCCGTGCTCTGTTGTGGCGCATGGAAACGTTCCCTTGCAAGTATCTTGGCTTGCACCTCTCCATCAAGAAGCTTACCCGCTCGGAATGGCAGCCAGTGGTGGATAACGTGCTCAACTTCTTGTCGGGATGGCAGCATGGCATCGTGACGAGGTGTGACGCCCGAAGACCGACGCCCGAGAAGATTCCAGATGTTCCGGGTTTTCCCGTGTGTTTCATTTGTGCTTGTTTTATTTTTTTTGCATTGCATCATGTCATCATGCCATCATGTCTTTAATTTCTGCAACTCAACTAAATAAATCGTGTGGACCTTCGGTCCATTTAAATCGAGGGAAGAGTGATTTCTCTTTATAACATATCCTCCTAATAAATATGGAGCTATATAAATATTCCATTCCTTGGAATCACCTATAACACATTTGCACTATTCTTCAACTCTTCTTTTTATCCGACTCTACTTCCTATCCTTCCTTTTCGACCTTTTTAGTAAAATTGGGTCGCAATTTTACTTTCTTCATAAATGTTCGAAATCTGCCCATAAATCACATCTAGTGTGTAGGGTCACCTCCTATAATTTCAACTCATTTGGAGTTCATTTGAATGGGTTTAAAATTCAAACATGTCGAGTTATTTTCAACTTGTTTGGATTTTACTTCCTCTATAAACCTCAAGCCATTTTGTTTTTCCTCATATTTTTATGAGTCCAAGAAAAATGGCCTCCTGCTCAAATTATTCTTCCAAACACCCCCTCTCTATTTTTATTATTACCCTCTGTTTATTTGTTATAAGCAGCTAAGGGAGTTTAAAAAAAGAAGAAGAAGGGGCCCAGCCCAGCCAGGCCCGTCACACCTCTAGGCCCAAGGCCCAGCCCCCTTTCTAACCTAACCCGAGCCCCCCCTGCTCGACCTCTTCCTCTCTCCCTCGCTCGACCCCGCAGTCCGCCGCCACCTCTCGCTCCCCCGCTCGATCTGCGCCCTCGAGCATCCCGACCCCCTCGCTCAGCTTGCCGCCTCCTCCATCGCCCTGCGTCCGCCGCCCTCTGCTCCTCCTCCATCGCCCTGCGTCCGCCGCCGTCTGCTCCTCCTCCATCGCCCTGCGTCCGCCGCCCTCTGCTCCTCCTCCATCGCCCCGCGTCCCCGTCGTCCAGCTGCCCTCGTGGTGGCTGCGCCCTGCAGGAGCCCGCTGGACTCCCCCTCGTGCTGCCACAGAGAGGACCCCCCACCGGGCGCCACTCACACCGCAGCCAGCCGCCGGCGAGCTGCTCCGCCTCGCCTTGTCCAGCGCTGCCCAGGCCGCTGCGCGCTGCCTCGACCTCGCCCGCGTCCGACCCGCCTCGGCCTCGCCGAGTCCATGGACCTCCGCGTCAAGCTGCTTCCTCCCCGTCGTCCGCCCGACGCCGCCGTGCCCGCCTGCTCCGGTCGCCGGCCATCTTCCTTGCCGGAGTGCCTCGCCTTGGCCTGCCTCGACCCGACTTCGGCCTCTTCTGCAACCGGTACGAGCTCTGCTCGTCGTGGTCATGGACGCGTTGATCGCGACCAGCCTCTGCGTCCAGCACGCCCAGGCCCCGCCGAGGTCGCTGCTGCTTTCGCCGACCATGGCGCTGCCATGATGCCTGCGCCTCTTTTGCTTGCTTCAGTGCCCCGTCGACCTTGCCTTCGTCCAGCCGCATGCTACCATGATGCCAAGTTCATCGAACAAGGGACCCCAAGACCGCCGAGAACACCTTCGGATTCGTCAAGTTCAACCACGTCGTCTACGAACGGCTACGATGACTTGTACATCTACGGACGCGTACGAGGAACCGTGGGTCACAAGCACCATGAACGACTACTACCGTCGCCGTGTACCACTACCGTCGCCAAGACCAAGATGGCGCCAAATGACAAGACGATCGTGAACGACTACCGTTACCCCTCCAAGTTCGACTACCGTCGCCCCGAAAACGATGGATTCGTCAAGTACCTCTCCAAAATGAAATGTGAACGACTACCTTCGCCGAAGACTCGTGAACGACCACACAACCGGAACGCGGCAAGTACCACGATGCCCGGAGCCCTCAAAACCGCCAAGTTCCTCTACGACGCGCGTACAACTACCGCCGAAACGTGAACGCCTACTTCCACTATGAATCGCGAGAACGACTACTTCCACTACGAACTCGAACCACTTCGAGATGAACGTTCCGAAGGTATAACCGCCGAACCGATGATCCCGTGGACCATTGCATGTTGTATGAGATGCACCCTTTGTTGCACCGTGTTCGAAGTACCCCTCGTTGCCTTGTCGCCGAACCGTGGGAACCCGGCAACGGGATCACCCCCATCTTCTTGCATGACACGCTTCGCCACCTTGCTTTTGCATCGGCTTCTCGACGAGTTGTCGGATCATCGGAACGTTGCCGTGGCACCGTTACCATTCTCGTCGCCAGGACACTCCTTCCCTTCCGTCATGGCGACCAAATGCTTCATATCTTGTTAATTGTCAACCTTTAACTATAATTTGCATAAAACTTGAAAAATGTCATCCGCATCATGATAACAACATTTAATTGGTTAAAATTGTTGTTGCTTCATTAATTGCTAAAAGAATTGAAAAATGTCATCCGCATCATGATAACAACATTTCCAGAATTGTTGTTGTTATTTCCGGCCTCATTTAAATTGACTAGATAGTGTAGTTTTGCTCATGCTTCACCTCTTGCCATGTTTTATAAAAACATTAATCTTGTCTTGTTAATAAACAAGAGTCAACTAAATAAATAAATTATGGTGTTTTGTCAATATGCAACTCGTTGTAAATTGAGCCCCACTTAACTTGTAGTTTTGCTTGTGCACCTTGCCATGTCATGCATATTTAAACCGGACATGCATCATTTGTTTGCACTTTATGCCATGTTTGTGCTTGTGTGTTTACCGTGTTGTTTGCTTCTTTCCGGTTGCTTCTCTTGTTAGCTTCGGTTCCATTGCGGAGTTGTGAGGATTTGTTCGACTACTTCCTGGACTAGTTCTTCTTCCTTGCGGCATCCCAGGCAAGATGACCATACCCTTGGATACCTTTACTATCATTGTCATGCTTAGTTGTCTCGATGCTATCGTTACATGTCGCGCTACCCATCATTATTGTCAGCCTCTCCTTGTTGCCATGAAACCTCTAACCTTGGAAACCTTCCCAGCAAAACCATTGTTTGGCTATGTTACCCGCTTGCTCAGCCCCTCTTATAGCGTTGTTAGTTGCAGGTGAAGATGAAGTTCGTTCCATGTCGGAACTTGTTGTTGGAATATCACAATATCTATTATTATTATTAACACACATATATACTGGGCATGGGTGGAAGGCTTGGCCTTTTTCTCGGTGTTTTGTTCCACTCATGCCACCTTAGGAGCCGATAAACCGGCATTATGTTCCTTAATTTTGCGTTCCTTACAAGGTTGGATATATGGGGACCCCTTGACACTTCGTCTTTGAATAAAACTCCTCCAGCAAGGCCCAACATTGGTTTTAATTTGCTCATAATAACAACTTAATTAATTAATTAATTGCATAGGGGGTCATGTCCCCGGGTTCTTAATTCTACATAACAGGGGGCCAGTGCTGATGGTGTTGGTCCCAAACGGGCCGACTGCGGGGCCACCACGGGGAAACTCGAGGATTGGCTCCCGTAGGCTGTTGATACGTCCAAAACGTATCTATAATTTCTGCTTGCTCCATGCCTCTTTTGGGTGATATTGCTATGATATTTATACACTTCCATACACTTTTGACCATATTTGGACTAACCTATTAACTCAGTGCACCCTAGTGCCAGTTTCTGTTTTCGGCTGTTTTTGTATTTCAGGTTTTCACGTTATGAGAACTGCCAGGAAAAATCCAGAAAAATTATATAAAAAATCAGCGTTCCAGAACCTACCTGCGCCCGAAGGATAGCTGGGGGGGGGGCACCAGGGCTCCAGGCGCCCTGGCGGCGCGCCCCCCGAGGCCGCGCCGGGGGGGGGGGGCCTGGGCCCCGTGAGGCTCCTCCGATGCCCCCCTTTGGCATATATTTAAAGCATCTCCCGAAACCCTCGAAAGAGGAACTCTTTTTCGCGATCCCATCTTTGTTCCGCCGCCGCCGCCGCTTCCAAGATCGGGAGCACCAGGAGAACTCTTCCCGGCACCCTGCCGGAGGGGAGGATCACCACCGGGAGCTTCTCCACCACCATGGACGCCTCCCGGATGAGTTGTGAGTAGTCTCCCTTGGACCATGAGTCCATGACCAGTAGCTATGTGATGTTCTCCTCCCGTTCTTGTGCTTCACTAATTAGTCCTCGTGAGCTGCCCTACATGATCGAGGCACATATGTAATCCTTATGATGTTGCTATGATGAGTTTGCTGGGATCCGATGGATTATGAGATTATGTTCAGATTGTGTTTGAGTAATATATTTGATCTAACTCTTTTATGTTTATGTTCGTAAGTAATTCTTGCTTGTTCTCCGTTGTTATTTATTGCTTTGGCCAAGTAGTAGGTAGTGACTCCAAGAGGGAACGTTATGCTCGATTGTGGGTTCATGCCCCTCGATGACTAGCTTGAGTGACAGAAACATGAGTCTAGGGGTGTGCTGTTGCCACAAGGGGGAAAATAACGGTGCTTGTGCCCGCGGGTGCAAGGATTGTTTACTTTACGCAAAGTTCTTTTAATGCAGTTGTCTGTTGCTTTGAGTTTACACTATGGGTGGGGCTCGCAACTTAATACCAGCGAGATGTTCTGGATAGATATCTCAAGGTGGATGATTAGTAGTAGATACTAATGGATTTCGGTCTACTTACTTTGGCATACCGCCCATGCTTTGAACCTCAACCTTTCTTGCAATGTAATCAGCATTGGTTTGCACACATGGTCCTGTCAATTGCCCAGCTGTAATTCGTTTACCTCACATAGTTGTTTTATCGTCTTTTGGGAGAGAGACATCACTAGTGAACATCATGAGACTCCGGTCCATATTACCATCATTGATCACATCCGCTATTTACTTTTCCGTTGTTTACTTACTATTGCAATTACGCCTATCACTATTATCACTTGCGTTTGATCCTTTGTAAACTACAAGGCCGGAGGGATTGACAACCTCTCTGTACTTGTTGGGAGCAAAGTTATTTGTATCTGTGTGTAGGTCCATGTTGATTGCTAATATCCGGCGTCGTTAGCAATTGACACCTTCTTGTTGAAACTGGGAGTCTCTGGGAAATCGATCCTTGGTAATACCAAGGGAAAACTTCTGCTACACTGCATCTCAAACCTTCCACTTGGGGTAACCAACGAGGGGTGAGAAGCCACCTAGCAAAGCAATTTCTGGCGCCGTTGCCGGGGACTCCACTCTTCAGGATAGGGGAGTTGCACGCTGTCTTTTACCTTTGCTTTTAGTCTTGTTAGTTTACCTTTCAGTTTTTTTGTTTTAGTATCTTTTATCGAAAATCACAAAAATAGTTATCTCGTTCTTTAGTTGTCATTATGTCGGGTCCTTTTGTCTTTGACGAGGCAGAAGTTCTCACCTTTAAACAAAGATGTGGGGAAAGTTTGAAAGATGCTTGGTATAGAATTAATGATTCACAAAAAAGAGCCGCCAAGAAGCAACCTACTACTATCCTGCTTAGAAATTTTTATGTTGGAATTACTTCTTGGAATAAGTTTATTCTAGATACTGCTATCAATGGGAATTTCCTAGAGGCCCCAGTTTGGGAGTCCCTTAGTATTATTGAAAATCTTGTTGGGAATCTCCCTGTTGTTAGCATTCGAGAGGACATCACCCTAGCTCACATTATGAAAAAACTTGAAAAGATAGAGCTAGAGATGCCAAGCATTAATAAGATAAATGAGTTGGATCGTAAGATCCAAGGGAATTTGAATAGACTTGATAGCTCCATGCATAAAATTTTCAAAATTTTGGAGACCGTCAAATTCCATGACTTGGACTCTTCTAGGATAGACAAGATTGAGGATATCTTTGATACTCTAGGAACCACCTTCTCCTCAATCAAAACCAAAAAGGTAGAAACTCTGGCAAAGAAGGAGCCTAAGTTCGTTCACATTCCAAAGGCTTCCCGCTCTAAAAGTAATCCACCTATTGCCAAAGGGGTTGAAACTGTAAAGACTTTGGAAGAAACACCTGTCTTTGATGAATTTATAAATGAATCTTCCCTTGACTTTTATCCTTTTGGTCTTCTACCTAGAAGTATCTCTATGAGGCCTTTATTTGAAAGTCCTCTTAAGACTAGTTGTATTATTGAAGAGCTTTTTGACGATCTTGATGATGGTTCAGTTGATACAACTTGATCTATATGCATTATGCCTAGCTTAAAGGCATAAAAGAAAGCGCTTTTGGGAGGCACCCCAATGAATAAATTTATTTTGCTTTTGTTGTGTCTTGATGTTGTTTACTACTGTAGCATCATCATTGTATCTTTACTTTTCAATTTTGTGCCAATTATAGCCTCTGATTGCTAGAAAGTTCAAAAGTTGTGAGGTGCTGTCCAGGAAACAGATTCTGTCCTTGGATAGAAAAATTTGTATAAAATCACCAGATCATCTTTTTGGTATGAATTTTTTCGACAGCGTTCTCTATATAATTGTCTTTCGTGCGTCTGTTCTGAGTTTTTTGATTTGAGTTGCAGAAGTGCCCCGAACAAATCATTTACTACCTGCTGTTCTGTTTTTCACAGATTCTATCCTGTTTTGCCTTTCCTTCATTTTGCAAACCTAGAGCTTGCTTTTTCTTTGCAAAAACCTTTTGGCAATCTTGAGAAACAGTAGACCTTCAAGAATATCTTTATTTTCAGCAAGGTATAATTATTTTATTATGGGTACTAACCTCGCTAATCAGATTATGATGAGTTATGTATGAAGGGAGTTTTCAAGTGTGCGAGGGAAGATGATAAAAATATTCAGGAGTGTCAAGCGCTCAAGCTTGGGGATGCCCCCATGCACCCCCAAGAAATATTCAAGGAGACTCAAGCGTCTAAGCTTGGGGATGCCCCCGTGCATCCCCTTCTCCATCAACATTTTCAGTTCGTCTTTCGTTCCACTATATTTTAATCACTTCATGTGTTATGTGCTATGCTTGGAGCGTCTTGCTTTTAGTTTCCTTTTTAGTTTTTCATAACGAGTCGGAACTCAGCGTTCTTTATGTGGGAGAGAAACACGCTCCACTTCTACCTAGAACATAACATAGAATTTTCATGTCTATCTTTGCTGTGTGTGTTCTTTGTCTTTTAATAGCTACTATCATGCTCTGCTCTTAGTATTCATGCTTATCTTTTTGAAGAGCTCGTTTTTAGTTGGTTGCTCGAACTCTCTTTAATTATCATGCTTATCTTATTAAGAGAGTTTGCTTCCGTTGCATTGGTTGATATGTCTATGATAAAGATGCTACGTGCATAATGGCGCTTAGTAGTTCAGGTTTTCTTATGGTTAGTCTGAAATAGCTGGGGGATTCTCAATGTGTTATTGGAGTACCAACATGATTTGTTTGCCAATGATGTGGTATGGTTTAGTAATATCTTCCCTCAAGAATTTATTTTGATTGACTTGGCGTATGCTCACGCATATTTAAGACTGTAAAGAAAGTCTGTCAAGCCTTGATGATCTTTTATTTTCGAGTAGCGATATAACTTCCATGCCTGATTCAATGTTGCTTTGTCGCTCTGCATGATTATGACCGGCATTGCTCTCTTAGTTGGTCGCTCCCAGTCTTTTGCTAACCTCCACCTGTACTAAGCGGACTGACTGCTTGTGCATCCACATCCTTTTAAACCAGTTATGCCATATGAGTCCACCATACCTACCTATATGTGGTATTTCACCGCCACTCCAAGTAAATTTACATGTGCTACCTTTAAAACCTTCAGTTGCAATACATAGCTCATGGGAAAGTAGCTTAAAAACTATTGTGGTAAAGAATATGTTGCTTATGTATCTTATTTTCTTATAAGTTGCTTGCTGAGCGGTAACCATGTTTCTGGGGATGCCATCAACTGTTACACTTTTGTTGAATATCATGTGAGTTGCTATGCATGTTCGTCTTGTCTAAAGTAAGGGTGATTTGCCATGGGTTGAATGGTTTGAGTATGCATATTGTTAGAGAAGAACATTGGGCCGCCAACCAAAGCCATGTATCATGGTGGAAGTTTTAGCTTGGACATTAATCCTCAATCTCTTATGAGAATATGCTTAAGCATTAAAGAGAGTCCATTATCTATTTTCTATGTTGTCCAGGTATGGATGTCCTCAAGTTGATATCTATCAAAAACGAGAAATCAAATGCGATCTATCTCCTTGGACCTTTGTACAGGTGACATAGAGGTACCCCTTTGTGACACTTGGTTGAAACATATGTAATGCAATGACAATCCATGGAAATCCGAGCTAATTAGGACAAGGTGCGAGCACTATTGGTATTCGATGCATGAGGCTTGCAACTTATAGGATGTCTTATGCATAGCACATATGAAGTACTACTACCGTTGACAAAATTGTTTCTATGTTTTCAAAATAAAAAGCTCAAGCACATGAGTAATCCCTGCTTCCCTCTGCGAAGGGCCATTCTTTTACTTTTATGTTGAGTCTCCACCTTCTTTCTTCAAAGCACCAACTACTGAGAGCATGATTGTGATTCTGAGTGTAATGTGCATTCTCCCAAAGTAGCATTGTCTTTTGCATGATTGTGATATCGTTTATTCTGAAATCATTGTATCTAGTCATCACTTAAACCTTGAAGGTGCCCCTGCATTTATGCTTCACTAAATGGGGCAAGCTAGATATCACTTTATCATATTTGCACATCATGTTCATTGCAAATCTATTTGATGTTTCAGTATCATATTGTAAAACTTTCAGTTCTTTGTGATTTTCTCATAAGGCAACTTAATTACTACAGATTCATTGTCTCAGTAAGCTTTTGTCATATGACTATGAAAAAGTCCTATATGGTTATTAGCATGTCACCACAGAAATTATTCTTGTTATCATTTACCTACTCGAGGACGAGCAGGAATTAAGCTTGGGGATGTTGATACGTCCAAAACGTATCTATAATTTCTGCTTGCTCCATGCCTCTTTTGGGTGATATTGCTATGATATTTATACACTTCCATACACTTTTGACCATATTTGGACTAACCTATTAACTCAGTGCACCCTAGTGCCAGTTTCTGTTTTCGGCTGTTTTTGTATTTCAGGTTTTCACGTTACGAGAACTGCCAGGAAAAATCCAGAAAAATTATATAAAAAATCAGCGTTCCAGAACCTACCGTGCGCCCGAAGGACAGCCGGGGGGGCCACCAGGGCTCCAGGCGCCCTGGCGACGCGCCCCCCCTGGGCCGCGCTGGGGGGGCGCCTGGGCCCCCCGAGGCTCCTCCGATGCCCCCCTTTGGCATATATTGAAAGCGTCTCCCGAAACCCTCGAAAGAGGAACTCTTTTTCACGATCCCATCTCTGTTCCGCCGCCGCCGCCGCTTCCAAGATCGGGAGCACCAGGAGAACTCTTCCCGGCACCCTGCCGGAGGGGAGGATCACCACCGGGAGCTTCTCCACCACCATGGACGCCTCCCGGATGAGTTGTGAGTAGTCTCCCTTGGACCATGAGTCCATGACCAGTAGCTATGTGATGTTCTCCTCCCGTTCTTGTGCTTCACTAATTAGTCCTCGTGAGCTGCCCTACATGATCGAGGCACATATGTAATCCTTATGCTGTTGCTATGATGAGTTTGCTGGGATCCGATGGATTATGAGATTATGTTCAGATTGTGTTTGAGTAATATATTTGATCTACCTCTTTTATGTTTATGTTCGTAAGTAATTCTTGCATGTTCTCCGTTGTTATTTATTGCTTTGGCCAAGTAGTAGGTAGTGACTCCAAGAGGGAACGTTATGCTCGATTGTGGGTTCATGCCCCTCGATGACTAGCTTGAGTGACAGAAACATGAGTCTAGGAGATGTGCTGTTGCCACAAGGGGGAAAACAACGGTGCTTGTGCCCACGGGTGCAAGGATTGTTTACTTTACGCAAAGTTCTTTTAATGCAGTTGTCTGTTGCTTTGAGTTTACACTATGGGTGGGGCTCGCAACTTAATACCAGCGAGATGTTCTGGATAGATATCTCAAGGTGGATGATTAGTAGTAGATATTGATGGATTTTGGTCTACTTACTTTGGCGTACCGCCCATGCTTTGAACCTCAACCTTTCTTGAAATGTAATCAGCATTGGTTTGCGCACATGGTCCAGTCAATTGCCCAGCTGTAATTCGTTTACCTCACATAGCTGTTTTATCTTCTTTTGGGAGAGAGACATCACTAGTGAACATCATGAGACTCCGGTCCATATTACCATCATTGATCACATCCGCTATTTACTTTTCCGCTATTTACTTACTATTGCAATTACACATATCACTATTATCACTTGCGTTTGGTCCTTTGTAAACTACAAGGCCGGAGGGATTGACAACCTCTCTGTACTCGTTGGGAGCAAAGTTATTTGTATCTGTGTGCAGGTCCATGTTGATTGCTAATATCCGGCGCCGTTAGCAGTTGACACCTTCTTGTTGAAACTGGGAGTCTCTGGGAAATCGATCCTTGGTAATACCAAGGGAAAACTTCTGCTACACTGCATCTCAAACCTTCCACTTGGGGTAACCAACGAGGGGTGAGAAGCCACCTAGCAGCTGTCCCATCCGGTCGTGGCCTGAGACGAGATACGCGCGGCTACTATCAGGGTGTCGGCACGCCGGGAGGTCTTGCTGAACTTGTTTTACCATTGTCGAAATGTCTTGTGCACCGGGAATTCCGAGTCTGATCGGGCCTTCCCTAAGATAAGGGGTAATATTTTTATTACTTCTGCTGATCGTGAGAGCTTGTGATGGGCTAAGTTGGGACACCCCTGCAGGGTTATGATCTTTCGAAAGCCGTGCCCGCGGTTATGTGACAGATTTGAATTTGTTAATGTCCGGTTGTAGAAAACTTGACAGAGGATCCGAGTAAAACACACAACTGTGTGAGTAACCGTGACTGTCTCTTGTCACTTTGAGAAGAGAACACGGTGGGGTTATGTTTCACTCGTAGGTAGTTCAGGATCTTTAACGATCACTACTAGTTGCGACCGTTTGCGTAGATGCTCATCTTATTCTTGTACTCATAAGTTAGCCACCATATTATGCTTAGCCGCTGCTGCAACCTCACCACTACCTCTCTTCCATACCCATTATGGGATTACTGAGTCCTTGTGGCTCACAGTTACTACAACACCAGATGCAGGTTCAGCCGAGAATGATGCAGGAGATGGATCAGGACTTCACCGGGAGTCCGATGAAGAACGAGCCGTATGCTTGTGACGTTTTCGATGATCAGTAGTGGTTCCTACTAGGGGCGATCAGGCCTTTTGGTTGTGGTATCTTTCTCATTTGGATTTCGTCCGTAGTCGGACCCTGTGTTTTGGATGAATGTATGTTATTGTATTATTGTGTGACGTGGCGAGTGTAAGCCAACTATTTTTGCTATTTCATCCCTCTTTTACATGAGTCGTGCAAAGATACCAAATTTGCGATCATTCTAGTATGAGCTTATACCTTTAAGTCGTGCCTCGACACGTAGGAGGTATAATCTCATACTGGGCATTACAAGTTGGTAATCAGAGCCTTCTCCGACCTAGGAGCCCCACTGATTGATCGAATCGTTGACGGTTGAGTCTAGACACACACTTGAAAATGTTTTGAGTCCTATATATATATATCGGAGAGTAGGATTTCTTTTTACTCCTCATCCCTTTATCACTCTGGTGAGGACTCCTGACGATTACTTTATCTCTTCTACTCTAAAAAATTCACTATTTTTTTAGGATCACGCGAGTATTGTTTGGATTGTTCCGATGTCTTTGTGACGAGAACATTGTTCTCGATGCCTCCTGTCATTTAGGGGTTGTGGCAGTGTCCCGGGGAGTCGAGCTCTGAGGTGTTGTCGTCACAAATCTATCGCAGCAGTTCTGGAATACTTAAGACGGCCGACATCGAAAACTCTTCTATGCGGTTAGTGGCAAGATAACCCCGACATCACCCAGTACTGGGGAGGTAGTTCGGGAGTATTGCCATAGCTTGTATAGCAGATGCGTTTCGAAGGTCCGAGGTAAACGGTTTCCGGAAATAACTGGTTATGTGTTGAAGGATGGATACAGCTGGATGTAGGATTAGAGTTGAGTGCACGGTGCTTCCCCTGTATCCCCAACACCTGATTGCATAACTGGAAACTTTCGGAAATTAATAAGCGGGTTCATCTAGTAGCTCGTAGGCATTCTTCCAACGAACGCATGATATGGAGTTCGGGGTTCTACATTGAGTGAAGTGGTTTTATGGGCGTTGTTTCGATGGGGAGTTGCATCTTAAAGGGTCCTTGGCTATGCTGATCCGGGGATTGCAAAACCCTTTTTTAACACGATCCATGAGCTTTCAGCACGAACTTGTGGGACGAAGCTTCTATCTTGTATTTGTTCTATCTGATCTTTGTTGTTTTTGTTTACCTTTTGTTCTCCCAAGTGGCTTCTCGAGAAGTTGTTGTACCATCAAGCTAGGGAATTCATTCGTTCAATTCTCCGTTCGAATGATGTTGTCAAGATTATGTTGCAACATATCTATCCGTTGTTTTGATTTGATTCTGGTATTTGAGTTGCTTCGATGTCAAGTGTTGATTCCATACCTTTATTAATCGGTGTTCTCATAATTCTATGGGAGTACAAATTCTTCTTGACCATCGAGATTTTCATGGTAATCCTTTTCAACTGGTGTGCCTTCTCTTCAAGTTTTTCCATACGGACGCCGTTGAGGAATCTGACGATTTGTGTGTTTCATTCATCCCAAGTTGTCTTTGTTTTCCCCACCCTCCCACCCTTCTTCTTCTCGGAGCTAGAATTCTTAATCAAGTATCCATTTTATTCATGTGACATTTCTTCATTCTTTTCCTTCAATGTTCTTATCCGGTGATTTATCGTGAAGATGCTCAAGAGTTTCAAGTTCATCATTCTTAATTCTAATATTCTTCTCCGGTGGACTAAATCCAAGCTTCCGTATTGATCATATCTGTGCCTCTTGTTTCACATGTTTTCCAATGTGGGAATTTCTTATCCAAAGTCTCTCTTGATTTCAACTCTCCCCAATTCTTATCCGGAGTGTACAAGAGATCTCAGAGGACTCGTGTTTCCATTTTCAACCTGTTCATTATTTTTTTCGAGATTGTTATCTCATCCAAGCCATTAGATTCAACTGGTGCAATATCTCTCAAGTAATCATTCCAACGGTGTTTCTTTTGAGTGGGCCCTAACCCACAGGTCTTTTCCCAGGATCTTACCTGACTCTTCTATTTTTTCCGGAGTTATTCTAAAATTCTTTTCAAGTTTGACATAAGAATGGATTTCTCATCGGTCAAATGTATCCTCCAAGATCGCCTTCAAATTCTTTTCACCTTTGGTTCAACCTTTAAATTCTTCGTTTCGGAGTGCCTCAACAATTCTTCATGGTATTTCTCGTCGTTCTTCTCAACATTTTAAGACATGAGAAGAGTTTCTCTTAAATCTTGGCCCGTTCTCTTGAAGATTCGTGGTTCTAACTTAATGTCATCCTTATTATTGTTCCGATTGTGAGGAATTCTTTTTATACCCATCCAAAGCATTTCATGAATTCTTTCCATTATGATCCTCCGAAGGCCATCATTTCAGAAGATTTCTTCGTTCTTAGTTTTCAACTTCACCCTCTAACTATTCTTAATTGATGCCTCTTCCTTCGTCTCAATATTCTTACGGTGGTTCATTCAAGTTTACTCTTCCTTGTTATCGTATTAATTCACTCGTTCTTTCCATAATCCTACCGGTGGTTCGTTGAAGAATTTCCTAAGTTTGTGCGAGATCTCTCTTTAATTCCTTGCAACAAGAATAAGTAGTATGCCAAATCCATTGTTTGTCACCAATTTAAATTGGTGAAGGATACACACAACATAATTCTTATTCTTATTTCATCCAAGTGATTAATTCCTTGTTCGGAGTTTGTTCATGGTTAATAAACTCTAGGTTCAGATTGTTTCATCTTCCTTTCCGGAGTTCCAAGTTTTCTCTTTATCTCATCACAAAGCTTCATCTAATCATTGCAAGGCTTCAATCTTATTCTTTTCTACCTTCACTTCTCATTCGTTTGTTACCGGAGTTCAACATGGTGGTTCATCATGATTTAATTCATCCTCTAAGTGTTCTTCAAGATTCTTGTTGGAGCTCAAGCAGTCTTCATCATGCATTCCGAAGTGCAATTCTTGCTCCCTTATCTTTTGAGATGGTGGTATGCCATTTTTGACATTTTCCCTTCATGTTTCATGATTCACAAGTTGTCAAGAATGAGATATTTAAACCATCATTTCTTTTCTTTAGGAGATCATTTCAACCCCTCATTTTTATTTCTTGGAGTTATCTTGGGTTGTATTTCACCTAAAAGCTTTTCCCTAAGAATTGTTGATATTATGGTGCTTATAAATGACCCAAATTCTTCATTATCTTCGCGGTGAAAGAAGTTTTCATCTCCTCATTGATCTCTAACATGCAAATGTTTCCGTTAGTGGCCAGTTGTCACCTCATAATTTTGAGATGTTTTCCATATGCCCGCAACAGACTTATTCTTTTCGTTGTTGAATTTCCAACAACTCCGTTCAACCCTTCTTCGTAAGGATGCTCTTTTAAATTCAGTTGTGGGAGAAGTTGTCATTTCCTTCTCAGTTCATTTCTTTCATTGATCTATATTCTATTCTTTCATTTCGGAGGCATTGTGATATTGCTCTCTTTGACCATCATCTCATTTTTATCAAGATCATATTTTCCCCTTGCTTGTCTATTTAACCGGAGTGTTGTGTCCTCCATTCAACCTCTGTCATCTTATCTAGCTTTTCCTCTGTTTTCAACCGGAGTGCTGTCTGAATCCTTCTTACCCCTTGTGCCATTCTTTTAATTGTTTCGGAGGCAATGTGTTGCTGATTTCATCAAGTATCATACCATCTCCTCAAGTTCATGTTCAATTCGTTCCATTTATAGTCGGAATGTTGTCCAAATTATTTCGTTCTTATTCCTTCTCAATCTTGGTTAACCGGAGTGGTTTTGAAATTCTTCCGTCATCCGTGAGCTCTTGTTTCATGTCTTTCAACCTGCAAGGTTCTCGTGATGTTCCTTGTTCCTCTTTTCTAACATAGTGTTTTTATCTTCGATCATGTCCTTGCAACATTCAAATTCTCGTGGTGTCCCTTGTTCCTCCTTTTACCGGAGTGCTCTTAACTTCGTTCATCTCCGTTGTATTCTTTCTTTCAAGTTGTCCAACCCTCCAAGGTTCGTGGTTTCACCAGTTTGTCAAAGAAGCAACTTTGTTTTACCTCTTCCTATATCCTCTTTTATTCGGTGCCATCTCTAGGATCTCGGGTCGAGATCCTTTGTTAGTGTGGGAGAGTTGTGACGCCCGAAGACCGACGCCTGAGAAGATTCCAGATGTTCCGGGTTTTCCCGTGTGTTTCATTTGTGCTTGTTTTTTTTTGCATTGCATCATGTCATCATGCCATCATGTCTTTAATTTCTGCAACTCAACTAAATAAATCGTGTGGACCTTCGAACCATTTAAATCGAGGGAAGAGTGACTTCTCTTTATAACATATCCTCCTAATAAATATGCAGCTATATAAATATTCCATTCCTTGGAATCACCTATAACACATTTGCACTATTCTTCAACTCTTCTTTTTATTCGACTCTACTTCCTATCCTTCCTTTTCGACCTTTTTAGTAAAATTGGGTCGTAATTTTAGTTTCTCCATAAATGTTCGAAATCTGCCCATAAATCACATCTAGTGTGTAGGGTCACCTCCTATAATTTCAACTCATTTGGAGTTCATTTGAATGGGCTTAAAATTCAAACATGTCGAGTTATTTTCAACTTGTTTGGATTTTACTTCCTCTATAAACCTCAAGCCATTTTGTTTTTCCTCATATTTTTATGAGTCCAAGAAAAATGGCCTCCTTCTCAAATTATTCTTCTAAACACCCCCTCTCTATTTTTATTATTACCCTCTGTTTATTTGTTATAAGCAGCTAAGGGAGTTTTAAAAAAGAAGAAGAAGGGGCCCAGCCTAGCCAGGCCCGTCACACCTCTAGGCCCAAGGCCCAGCCCCCTTTCTAACCTAACCCGAGCCCCCTGCTCAACCTCTTCCTCTCTCCCTCGCTCGACCCCGCAGCCCGCCGCCACCTCTCGCTCCCTCGCTCGATCTGCGCCCTCGAGCATCCCGATCCCCTCGCTCGGCTTGCCGCCTCCTCCATCGCCCTGCGTCCGCCGCCCTCTGCTCCTCCTCCATCGCTCTGCGTCCGCCGCCGTCTGCTCCTCCTCCATCGCCCTGTGTCCGCCGCCCTCTGCTCCTCCTCCATCGCCCCGCGTCCCCGTCGTCCAGCTGCCCTCGTGGTGGCTGCGCCCTGCAGGAGCCCGCCGGACTCCCCCTCGTGCTGCCACAGAGAGGACCCCCCCCACCGGGCGCCACTCACACCGCAGCCAGTCGCCGGCGAGCTGCTCCGCCTCGCCTTGTCCTGCGCAGCCCAGGCCGCTGCGCGCTGCCTCGACCTCGCCCGCGTCCGACCCGCCTCGGCCTCGCCGAGTCCATGGACCTCCGCGTCGAGCTGCTTCCTCCCCATCGTCCGCTCGACGCCACCGTGCCCGCCTGCTCCGGTCGCCGGCCATCTTCCTTGCCGGAGTGCCCCGCCTTGGCCTGTCTCGACCCGACTCCGGCCTCTTCTACAACCGGTACGAGCTCTGCTCGTCGTGGTCATGGACGGGTTGATCGCGACGAGCCTCTGCGTCCAGCACGCCCAGGCCCCGCCGAGGTCGCTGCTGCTTCCGCCGGCCATGGCGCTGCCATGATGCCTGCGCCTCTTTTGCTTGCTTCCGTGCCCCACCGACCTTGCCTTAGTCCAGCCACTTGCTGCCATGATGCCAAGTTCATTGAACAAGGGACCCCAAGACCGCCGAGTACACCTTCGGGTTCGTCAAGTTCAACCACGTCGTCTACGAACGGCTACGACGATTTGTACATCTACGGACGCGTACGAGGAACCGTGGGTCACAAGCACCGTGAACGACTACTACCGTCGCCGTGTACCACTACCGTCGCCAAGACCAACATGGCGCCAAATGACAAGACGATCGTGAACGACTACCGTTACCCCTCCAAGTTCGACTACCGTCGCCTCGAAAACGATGGATTCGTCAAGTACCTCTCCAAAACAAAATGTGAACGACTACCTTCGCCGAAGACTCGTGAACGACCACACATCCGGAACACGGCAAGTACCACGACGCCCGGAGCCCTCGGAACCGCCAAGTTCCTCTACGACGCGCGTACAACTACCGCCGAAACATGAACGCCTACTTCCACTATGAATCGCGAGAGCGACTACTTCCACTACGAAGTCGAACCACTTCGAGATGAACGTTCCGAAGGTATAACCGCCAAACCGATGATCCCGTGGACGATTGCATGTTGTATGAGATGCACCCTTTGTTGCACCGTGTTCGAAGTACCCCTCGTTGCCTTGTCGCCGAACCGTGGGAACCCGGCAACGGGATCACCCCCATCTTCTTGCATGACATGCTTCGCCACCTTGCTTTTGCATCGGCTTCTCGACGAGTTGTCGGATCATCGGAATGTTGTCGTGGCACCGTTACCATTCTCGTCGCCAGGACACTCCTTTCCTTTCGTCGTGGCGACCAAATGCTTCATATCTTGTTAATTGTCAACCTTTAACTATAATTTGCATAAAACTTGAAAAATGTCATCTGCATCATGATAACAACATTTAAATGGTTAAAATTGTTGTTGCTTCATTAATTGTTAAAAGACATGAGGAGTTTCCGGAATTGTTGTTGTTATTTCTGGCCTCATTTAAATTGACTAGATAGTGTAGTTTTGCTCATGCTTCACCTCTCGCCATGTTTTATAAAAACATTAATCCTCTCTTGTTAATAAACAAGAGTCAACTAAATAAATAGATTGTGGTGTTTTGTCAATATGCAACTCGTTGTAAATTGAGCCCTACTTAACTTGTAGTTTTGCTTGTGCACCTTGCCATGTCATGCATATTTAAACCGGACATGCATCATATTTGTTTGCAATTTATGCCATGTTTGTGCTTGTGTGTTTACTGTGTTGTTTGCTTCTTTCCGGTTGCTTCTCTTGTTAGCTTCGGTTCCATTGCAGAGTTGTGAGGATTTGTTCGACTACTTCCTAGACTTGTTCTTCTTCCTTGCGGCATCCCAGGCAAGATGACCATACCCTTGGATACCTTTACTATCATTGTCATGCTTAGTTGTCTCGATGCTATCGTTACATGTCGCGCTACCCATCATTATTTTCAGCCTCTCCTTGTTGCCATGAAACCTCTAACCTTGGAAACCTTCCTAGCAAAACCATTGTTTGTCTATGTTACCCGCTTGCTCAGCCCCTCTTATAGCGTTGTTAGTTGCAGGTGAAGATGAAGTTCGTTCCATGTCGGAACTTGTTGTTGGAATATCACAATATCTATTATTATTATTAACACACATATATACTGGGCATGGGTGGAAGGCTTGGCCTTTTATTCGGTGTTTTGTTCCACTCATGCCGCCTTAGGAGCCGATAAACCGACATTAAGTTCCTTGATTTTGCGTTCCTTACACGGTTGGGTATATGGGGACCCCTTGACACTTCGTCTTTGAATAAAACTCCTCCAGCAAGGCCCAACATTGGTTTTAATTTGCTCATAATAACAACTTAATTAATTAATTAATTGCATAAGGGGTCATGTCCCCGGGTTCTTAATTCTACATAACAGGGGGGCCAGTGCTGATGGTGTTGGTCCCAAACGGGCCGACTACGAGGCCACCACGGGGAAACTCGAGGATTGGCTCCCGTAGGCTGTCCCATCTGGTCGTGGCCTGAGACGAGATACGCGCAGCTACTATCAGGGTGTCGGCACGCCGGGAGGTCTTGCTGGACTTGTTTTACCATTGTCGAAATGTCTTGTGCACCGGGAATTCCGAGTCTGATCGGGTCTTCCCTAAGATAAGGGGTAATATTTTTATTACTTCTGCTAATCATGAGAGCTTGTGATGGGCTAAGTTGGGACACCCCTGCAGGGTTATGATCTTTCGAAAGCCGTGCCCGAGGTTATGTGGCAGATTGGAATTTGTTAATGCCCGGTTGTAAAAAACTTGACAGAGGATCCGAGTAAAACACACAACTGTGTGAGTAACCGTGACTGTCTCTTGTCACTTTGAGAAGAGAACACGGTGGGGTTATGGTTGAGTCGTAGGTAGTTCATGATCTTTAGCGATCACTACTAGTTGCGACCGTTTGCGTAGATGGTCATCTTATTCTTGTACTCGTAAGTTAGCCACCATATTATGCTTAGCCGTTGCTGCAACCTCACCACTACCTCTCTTCCATACCCATAAAGCTTTGCTAGTCTTGATACCCATGGTTATGGGATTGCTGAGTCCTCGTGGCTCATAGTTACTACAACACCAGATGCAGGTTCAGCCGAGAATGATGCAGGAGATGGATCAGGACTTCACCGGGAGTCCCATGAAGAACGGGCCGTATGCTTGTGACATTTTCGACGATCAGTAGTGGTTACTACTAGGGGCGATCAGGCCTTGTGGTTGTGGTATCTTTCTCATTTGGATTTCGTCCGTAGTCGGATCCTGTGTTTTGGATGAATGTATGTTATTGTATTATTGTGTGACGTGGCGAGTGTAAGCCAACTATTTTTGCTATTTCATCCCTCTTTTACATGAGTCATGCAAAGATACCAAATTTGTGATCATTCTAGTATGAGCTTATACCTTTAAGTCGTGCCTCGACACGTAGGAGGTATAATCTCATACTGGGCATTACAAGTTGGTAATCAGAGCCTTCTCCGACCTAGGAGCCCCACTGATTGATCGAATCGTTGACGATTGAGTCTAGATACACACTTGAAAATGTTTTTAGTCCTATATATATATCGGCGAGTAGAATTTCTTTTTACTCCTCATCCCTTTATCACTCTGGTGAGGACTCCTGACGATTACTTTATCTCTTCTACTCTAAAAAATTCACTATTTTTTTAGGATGACGCGAGTATTGTTTGGATTGTTCCGATGTCTTTGTGACGAGAACATTGTTCTCGATGCCTCCTGTCATTTAGGGGTTGTGGCAGTGTCCCGGGGAGTTGAGCTCCGAGGTGTTGTCGTCACAAATCTATCGCAGCAGTTCTGGAATACTTAAGACGGCCGACATCGAAAACTCTTCTATGCGGTTAGTGGCAAGATAACCCCGACATCACCCAGTACTAGGGAGGTAGTTCGGGAGTATTGCCATAGCTTGTATAGCAGATGCGTTTCGAAGGTCCGAGGTAAACGGTTTCCGGAAATAACTGGTTATGTGTTGAAGGATGGATACAGCTGGATGTAGGATTAGAGTTGAGTGCGCGGTGCTTCCCCTGTATCCCCAACACCTGATTGCATAACTGGAAACTTTCGGAAATTAATAGGTGGGTTCAACTAGTAGTTCGTAGGCATTCTTCCAACGAATGCATGATATGGAGTTCGGGGTTCTACATTGAGTGAAGTGGTTTTATGGGTGTTGTTTCGATCGGGAGTTGCATCTTAAAGGGTCCTTGGCTATGCTGATCCGGGGATTGCAAAACCCTTTTGTAACACGTTCCATGAGCTTTCAGCACGAACATGTGGGACGAAGCTTCTATCTTGTATTTGTTCTATCTGATCTTTGTTGTTTTTGTGTACCTTTTGTTCTCCCAAGTGGCTTCTCAAGAAGTTGTTGTACCATCAAGCTACGGAATTCATTCGTTCAATTCTCAGTTTGAATGATGTTGTCAAGATTATGTTGCAACATATCTATCCGTTGTTTTGATTTGATTCTGGTATTCGAGCTGCTTCGATGTCAAGTGTTGATTCCATACCTTTCCAAAACGGTGTTCTCATAATTCTATGGGAGTACAAATTCTTCTTGACCATCGAGATTTTCATGGTAATCCTTTTCAACCGGTGTGCCTTCTCTTCAAGTTATTCCATACGGACGCTGTTGAGAAATCTGACGATTTGTGTGTTTCATTCATCCCAAGTTGTCTTTGTTTTCCCCACCCTCCCACCCTTCTTCTTCTCGGAGCCAGAATTCTTAATCAAGTATCCATTTTATTCATGTGATATTTCTTCATTCTTTTCCTTCAATGTTCTTATCCGGTGATTTATCGTGAAGATGCTCAAGAGTTTCAAGTTCATCATTCTTAATTCTAATATTCTTCTCCGGTGGACTAAATCCAAGCTTCTGTATTGATCATATCTGTGCCTCTTGTTTCACATGTTTTCCAATGTGGGAATTTCTTATCCAAAGTCTCTCTTGATTTCAACTCTCCCCAATTCTTATCTGGAGTGTATAAGAGATCTCAGAGGACTCGTGTTTCCATTTTCAACCTGTTCATTATTTTTTTCGAGATTGTTATCTCATCCAAGCCATTTGATTCAACTGGTGCAATATCTGTCAAGTAATCATTCCAACGGTGTTTCTTTTGAGTGGGCCCTAACCCACAGGTCTTTTCCCATGATCTTACCCGACACTTCTATTTTTTCCGGAGTTATTCTAAAATTCTTTTCAAGTTTGACATAAGAATGGATTTCTCATCGGTCAAATGTATCCTCCAAGATCGCCTTCAAATTCTTTTCACCTTTGGTTCAACCTTTAAATTCTTCGTTTCGGAGTGCCTCAACAATTCTTCATGGTATTTCTCGTCGTTCTTCTCAACATTTTAAGACAGGAGAAGAGTTTCTCTTAAATCTTGGCCCGTTCTCTTGAAGATTCGTGGTTCTAGCTTAATGCCATCCTTATTATTGTTCTGATTGTGAGGAATTCTTTTTATACCCATCCGAAGCATTTCATGAATTCTTTCCATTATGATCCTCCGAAGGCCATCATTTCAGAAGATTTCTTCGTTCTCAGTTTTCAACTTCACCCTCTAACTATTCTTAATTGATGCCTCTTTGTTCGTCTCAATATTCTTACGGTGGTTCATTCACCTTGTTATCGTATTAATTCACTCGTTCTTTTCATAATCCTACCGGTGGTTCATTGAAGAATTTCCTAAGTTTGTGCGAGATCTCTCTCTAATTCCTTGCAACAAGAATAAGTAGTATGCCAAATCCATTGTTTGTCACCAATTTAAATTGGTGAAGGATACGCACAACATAATTCTTATTCTTATTTCATCCAAGTGATTAATTCCTTGTTCGGAGTTTGTTCATGGTTAATAAACTCTAGGTTCAGAGTGTTTCATCTTCCTTTCCGGAGTTCCAAGTTTTCTCTTTATCTCATCACAAAGCTTCATCTAATCATTGCAAGGCTTCAATCTTATTCTTTTCTACGTTCACTTCTCATTCGTTTGTTACCGGAGTTCAACATGGTGGTTCATCATGATTTAATTCATCCTCGAAGTGTTCTTCAAGATTCTTGTTGGAGCTCAAGCAGTCTTCATCATCCATTCCGAAGTGCAATTCTTGCTCCCTTATCTTTTGAGATGGTGGTATGCCATTTTTGACATTTTCCCTTCATGTTTCATGATTCACAAGTTGTCAAGAATGAGATATTTAAACCATCATTTCTTTTCTTTAGGAGATCATTTCAACCCCTCATTTTTATTTCTTGGAGTTATCTTGGGTTGTATTTCACCTAAAAGCTTTTCCCTAAGAATTGTTGATATTATGGTGCTTATAAATGACCCAAATTCTTCATTATCCTCGCGGTGAAAGAAGTTTTCATCTCCTCATTGATCTCTAACAAGCAAATGTTTCCGTTAGTGGCCAGTTGTCACCTCATAATTTTGAGATGTTTTCCATATGCCCGCAACAGACTTATTATTTTCGTTGTTGAATTTCCAACAACTCCGTTCAACCCTTCTTCGTAAGGATGCTCTTTCAAATTCAGTTGTGGGAGAAGTTGTCATTTCCTTCTCAATTCATTTCTTTCATTGATCTATATTCTATTCTTTCATTTCGGAGGCATTGTGATATTGCTCTCGTTGACCATCATCTCGTTTTTATCAAGATCATATTTTTCCCTTGCTTGTCTATTTAACCGGAGTGTTGTGTCCTCCATTCAAGCTCTGTCATCTTATCTAGCTTTTCCTCTGTTTTCAACCAGAGTGCTGTTTGAATCCTTTTTACCCCTTGTGCCATTCTTTTAATTGTTTCGGAGGCAATGTGTTGCTGATTTCATCAAGTATCATACCATCTCCTCAAGTTCATGTTCAATTCCTTCCATTTATAGTCGGAATGTTGTCCAAATTATTTCGTTCTTATTCCTTCACAATCTTGGTTAACCGGAGTGGTTTTGAAATTCTTCCGTCATCCGTGAGCTCTGTTTGATGTCTTTCAACCTGCAAGGTTCTCGTGATGTTCCTTGTTCCTCTTTTCTAACATAGTGTTTTTATCTTCGTTCATGTCCTTGCAACATTCAAATTCTCGTGGTGTCCCTTGTTCCTCCTTTTACTGGAGTGCTCTTAACTTCGTTCATCTCCGTTGTATTTACTTTCTTTCAAGTTGTCCAACCCTCCAAGGTTCATGGTTTCACCAGTTTGTCGAAGAAGCAACTTTGTTTTACCTCTTCCTATATCCTCTTTTATTCGGTGCCATCTCAAGGATCTTGGGTCGAGATCCTCTGTTAGTGTGGGAGAGTTGTGACGCCCGAAGACCGACGCCCGAGAAAATTCCAGATGTTCCGGGTTTTCCCGTGTGTTTCATTTGTGCTTGTTTTATTTTTTTGCATTGCATCATGTCATCATGCCATCATGTCTTTAATTTCTGCAACTCAACTAAATAAATCGTGTGGACCTTCGGTCCATTTAAATCGAGGGAAGAGTGACTTCTCTTTATAACATATCCTCCTAATAAATATGGAGCTATATAAATATTCCATTCCTTGGAATCACCTATAACACATTTGCACTATTCTTCAACTCTTCTTTGTATCTGACTCTACTTCCTATCCTTCCTTTTAGACCTTTTTAGTAAAATTGGGTCGCAATTTTACTTTCTCCATAAATGTTCGAAATCTTCCCATAAATCACATCTAGTGTGTAGGGTCACCTCCTATAATTTCAACTCATTTGGAGTTCATTTGAATGGATTTAAAATTCAAACATGTCGAGTTATTTTCAACTTGTTTGGATTTTACTTGCTCTATAAACCTCAAGCCATTTTGTTTTTCCTCATATTTTTATGAGTCCAAGAAAAGTGTCCTCCTGCTCAAATTATTTTTCCAAACACCCCCTCTCTATTTTTATTATTACCCTCTGTTTATTTGTTATAAGCAGCTAAGGGAGTTTAAAAGAAGAAGAAGAAGGGGCCCAGCCCAGCCAAGCCCGTCACACCTCTAAGCCTAAGGCCCAGCCCCCTTTCTAACCTAACCCGAGCCCCCCTGCTCGACCTCTTCCTCTCTCCCTCGCTCGACCCCACAGCCCGCCGCCACCTCTCGCTCCCCCGCTCGATCTGCGCCCTCGAGCATCCCGATCCCCTCGCTCAGCTTGCCGCCTCCTCCATCGCCCTGCGTCCGCCGCCCTCTACTCCTCCTCCATCGCCATGCGTCTGCCGCCGTCTGCTCCTCCTCCATCGCCCTGTGTCCGCCGCCCTCTGCTCCTCCTCCATCGCCCCGCGTCCCCGTTGTCCAGCTGCCCTCGTGGTGGTTGCGCCCTGCAGGAGCCCACCAGACTCCCCCTCGTGCTGCCATAGAGAGGACCCCCCCACCGGGCGCCACTCACACCGCAGCCAGCCGCCGGCGAGCTGCTCCGCCTCGCCTTGTCCAGCGCTGCCCAGGCCGCTGCGCGCTGCCTCGACCTCGCCTGCGTCTGACCCGCCTCGGCCTCGCCGAGTCCATGGACCTCCGCGTCGAGCTGCTTCCTCCAGGTCGTCCGCCCGACGCCGCCATGCCCGCCTGCTCCGGTCACCGGCCATTTTCCTCGCCGGAGTGCCCCGCCTTGGCCTGCCTCGACCCGACTCCGGCCTCTTCTGCAACCGGTACGAGCTCTGCTCGTCGTGGTCATGGACGCGTTGATCGCGACCAGCCTCTGCGTCCAGCACGCCCAGGCCCCGCCGAGGTCGCTGCTGCTTCCGTCGGCCATGGCGCTGCCATGATGCCCGCGCCTCTTTTGCTTGTTTCCGTGCCCCGTCGACCTTGCCTTCATCCAGCCACTTGCTGCCATGATGCCAAGTTCATCGAACGAGGGACCCCAAGACCGCTGAGTACACCTTCGGGTTCGTCAAGTTCAACCACGTCGTCTACGAACGGCTACGACGACTTGTACATCTACGGACGCGTACGAGGAACCGTGGGTCACAAGCACCATGAACGACTACTACCGTCGCCGTGTACCACTACCGTCGCCAAGACCAAGATGGCACCAAATGACAAGACGATCGTGAACGACTACCGTTACCCCTCCAAGTTCAACTACCGTCGCCCCGAAAACGATGGATTCGTCAAGTACCTCTCCGAAATGAAATGTGAACGACTACCTTCGCCGAACACTTGTGAACGACCACACATCCGGAACGCGGCAAGTACCACGACGCCCGGAGCCCTCGGAACCGCCAAGTTCCTCTACGACGCGCGTACAATTACCGCCGAAACATGAACGCCTACTTCCACTATGAATCGCGAGAACGACTACTTCCACTACGAACTCGAACCACTTCGAGACGAACGTTCTGAAGGTATAACCGCCGAACCGATGATCCCGTGGACGATTGCGTGTTGTATGAGATGCACCCTTTGTTGCACCGTGTTCGAAGTACCCCTCGTTGCCTTGTCGCCGAACCGTGGGAACCCGGCAACGGGATCACCCCCATCTTCTTGCATGACACGCTTCGCCACCTTGCTTTTGCATCGGCTTCTCGACGAGTTGTCGGATCATCGGAATGTTGTCGTGGCACCGTTACCATTCTCGTCGCCAGGACACTCCTTTCCTTCCGTCGTGGCAACCAAATGCTTCATATCTTGTTAATTGTCAACCTTTAACTATAATTTGCATAAAACTTGAAAACTGTCATCCGCATCATGATAACAACATTTAAATAGTTAAAATTGTTGTTGCTTCATTATTTGCTAAAAGACATGAGGAGTTTCCGGAATTGTTGTTGCTATTTCCGGCCTCATTTAAATTGACTAGATAGTGTAGTTTTGCTCATGCTTCACCTCTTGCCATGTTTTATCAAAACATTAATCTTGTCTTGTCAATAAACAAGAGTTAACTAAATTGTGGTGTTTTGTCAATATGCAACTCGTTGTAAATTGAGCCCCACTTAAGTTGTAGTTTTGCTTGTGCACCTTTCCATGTCATGCATATTTAAACCGGACATGCATCATATTTGTTTGCACTTTATGCCATGTTTGTGCTTGTGTGTTTACCGTGTTGTTTGCTTCTTTCCGGTTGCTTCTCTTGTTAGCTTCGGTTCCATTGCGGAGTTGTGAGGATTTGTTCGACTACTTCCGGGACTTGTTCTTCTTCCTTGCGGCATCCCAGGCAAGATGACCATACCCTTGGATACCTTTACTATCATTGTCATGCTTAGTTGTCTCGGTGCTATCGTTACATGTCGCGCTACCCATCATTATTGTCAGCCTCTCCTTGTTACCATGAAACCTCTAACCTTGGACACCTTCCTAGCAAAACCATTGTTTGGCTATGTTACCCGCTTGCTCAGCCCCTCTTATAGCGTTGTTAGTTGCAGGTGAAGATGAAGTTCGTTCCATGTCGGAACTTGTTGTTGGAATATCACAATATCTATTATTATTATTAACACACATATATACTGGGCATGGGTGGAAGGCTTGGCCTTTTGCTCGGTGTTTTGTTCCACTCATGCCACCTTAGGAGCCGATAAACCGGCATTATGTTCCTTGATTTTGCATTCCTTACACGGTTGGGTATATGGGGACCCCTTGACACTTCGTCTTTGAATAAAACTCCTCCAGCAAGGCCCAACATTGGTTTTAATTTGCTCATCATAACAATTTAATTAATTAATTAATTGCATAGGGGGTCATGTCCCCGGGTTCTTAATTCTACATAACAGGGGGGCCAATGCTGATGGTGTTGGTCCCAAACGGGCCGACTGCGGGGCCACCACGGGGAAACTCGAGGATTGGCTCCTGTAGGCTATCCCATCCGGTCGTGGCCTGACACGAGATACGCGCGGCTACTATCAGGGTGTCGGCACGCCGCGAGGTCTTGCTGGACTTGTTTTACCATTGTCGAAATGTCTTGTGCACCGGGAATTCCGAGTCTGATCGGGCCTTCCCTAAGATAAGGGGTAATATTTTTATTAATTCTGCTGATCGTGATAGCTTGTGATGGGCTAAGTTGGGACACCCCTGCAGGGTTATGACCTTTCGAAAGCCGTGCCCGCGGTTATGTGGCAGATTGGAATTTGTTAATGTCCGGTTGTAGAAAACTTGACAGAGGATCCGAGTAAAACACACAACTGTGTGAGTAACCGTGACTGTCTCTTGTCACTTTGAGAAGAGAACACGGTGGGGTTATGTTTGACTCGTAGGTAGTTCAGGATCTTTAGCGATCACTACTAGTTGCGACCGTTTGCGTAGATGCTCATCTTATTCTTGTACTCGTAAGTTAGCCACCATATTATGCTTAGCCGCTGCTGCAACCTCACCACTACCTCTCTTCCATACCCGTAAAGCTTTGCTAGTCTTGATACCCATGGTTATGGGATTGCTGAGTCCTCGTGGCTCACAGTTACTACAACACCAGATGCAGGTCCAGCCAAGAATGATGTAGGAGATGGATCAGGACTTCACCGGGAGTCCGATGAAGAACGGGCCGTATGCTTGTGACGTTTTCGACGATCAGTAGTGGTTCCTACTAGGGGCGATCAGGCCTTGTGGTTGTGGTATCTTTCTCATTTGGATTTCATCCGTAGTCGGACCCTGTGTTTTGGATGAATGTATGTTATTGTATTATTGTGTGACGTGGCGAGTGTAAGCCAACTATTTTTACTATTTCATCCCTCTTTTACATGAGTCGTGCAAAGATACCAAATTTGCGATCATTCTAGTATGAGCTTATACCTTTAAGTCGTGCCTCGACACGTAGGAGGTATAATCTCATACTGGGTATTACACGAGGCCTGGCAGGCTGATACTTGTTAACACGATGATCCGTGCCCGACCCACTCACCACCTGCTGGTCGCCGGTGCGCCAAAATGGGCACTGGAGCATGTGGACAAAAACTGCCGAGCTTTCCTTTGGGCGGGATCAGACCACATCCATGGCGGTAAATGCCTTGTCTCTTGGCAAAGGGTATGTCGTCCCAAACAGCTTGGTGGATTGAGAGTGTTGGACCTTGCTACTTCTCGAGCTTGCGTTGTATTCCCTCGAAGAGGAAAGGGTGATGCAGCACAGTAGCGTAAGTATTTCCCTCAGTTTTTGAGAACCAAGGTATCAATCCAATAGGAGACCACGCGTGAGTCCCTTGCACCTGCACAAATAAATAGGAACTTCGCAGCCAACGCGATAAGGGGTTGTCAATCCCTTTACGGTCACTTACGAAAGTGAGATCTGATAGATATGTAGTTTGATATTTTTGGTATTTTTGGATATAAGAATAGAAAGTAAATATGGTAAAGTAAAGTAAATTGTAGATTGATATGTTGAGAATAGACCCGGGGGCCATAGGTTTCACTTGTGGCTTCTCTCATGATAGCAGAATTCTATGGTGGGTGAACGAATTACTGTCGAGCAATTGATAGAAAAGCGAATACATATGAGAATATCTAGGCATGATCATTATATATAGGTATCACGTCCGTAACAAGTAGACCAAAACAATTCTGCATCTACTACTATTACTCCACACATCGACCGCTATCCAACATGCATCTAGAGTATTAAGTCCATAAGAATAGAGTAACGCCTTAAGGAAGATGACATGATGTAGAGGGATAAACTCAAGCAATATGATATAAACCCCATCTTTTTATCCTCGATGGCAATAATACAATACGTGCCTTGCTGCCCCTACTGTCACTGGGAAAGGACACCGCAAGATTGAACCCAAAGCCAATCACTTCTCCCATTGCAAGAACTATGGATCTAGTAGGCCAAACCAAACCAATAATTCGAAGAGACTTGCACAAATATTATAATCATACATAAAAGAATTCAGAAAAGAACTAAATATTTCTCATAGATAATCTTGATCATAAACCCACAATTCATCGGATCTTGACAAACACACCGCAAAAAGAGATTACATCGAACAGATCTCCTCGAAGACCAAGGAGAACTTGGTATTGAGATCCAAAGAGAGAGAAGAAGCCATCTAGGTACTAACTATGGACCGAAAGGTCTGTGGTAAACTACTCCCAACTCATGGTGAGGCGATGGTGTTGATGTAGAAGCACTCCGTGGTAGACCCCCCCTCCGGCGGAGCTCCCGAACAGGCCCCAAGATGGGATCTCACGGGAACAGAAGGTTGTAGCGGTGGAACTAGGGTTTTCTCTCCGTTTCTGATGTTTTTAGGGTACATAGGTATATATAGGAGGAAGGAGGGCACTGGGGGACAAACATGGGGCCCACGAGGCAGGGGGGCGCGCCCTGTTGGGGGGGCTCCCCCCACCCTCGTGGATGCCACGTGTGCCCTATTCCATGGTTCTCAAGTCTCCCGTGAAGATATCGCTCCAAAAATATCTCTCCCTAAGGTTTCATTCCGTTTGGACTCCGTTTGATATTGCTTTTCTGTAAAACCCTGAAATAGGCAAAAACAACAATCTGGACTAGGCCTTTGGGTTAATAGGTTAGTCCCAAAAATAATATAAATGTGTATAACAAAGCCCATTAAACATCCAAACCATCATAAATAATAGCATGTAACAATAAAAAATATAGATACGTTGGAGACGTATCAAGCATCCCCAAGCTTAATTCCTGCTCGTCCTCGAGTAGGTAAATGATAAGAAAAGAATTTTTGATGTGGAATGCTAACCAACATAATTTTCAATGTAATTCTCTTTATTGTGGCATGAATGTTTAGATCTGAAAGATTCAAGACAAAAGTCTATATTGACATAAGAAATAATAATAGTTCAAGTATACTAACAAAGCAATCATGTCTCTCAAAATACCATGGCTAAAGAAAGTTATCCCTACAAAATCATATAGTCTGGCTATGCTCCCTCTTCATCACACAAAATATTCATATCATGCACAACCCCGGTTTCAGCCAAGCACTTTTTTTTCATACTCAATTCTTTCAAACCTTTCAACTTTCACGCAATACATGAGCGTGAGCCATGGATATAGCACTATGGGTGGAATAGAGTGGTGGCTGTGGAGAAGACAAAAAGGAAGGAGATAGTCTCACATCGACTAGGCGTATCAACGGGCTATGGAGATGCCCATCAATAGATATCAATGTGAGTGAGTAGGGATTGCCATGCAACGGATGCACTAGAGCTAAATATGCATGAAAGATCAACAAAAGAAACTAAATGGGTGTGCATCCAACTTGCTTGCTCACGAAGACCTAGGGCATTTGAGGAAGCCCATCGTTGGAATATACAAGCCAAGTTCTATAATGAAATTCCCACTAGCATATGAAAGTGACTAAACATGAGACTCTCTATTATGAAGAACATGGTGCTACTTTAAAGCACAAGTGTGGAAAAAAAAAGTAGCATTGTCCCTTCTTCTTTTTTGGAGGGGCCTTCTCTTTTTTTGGCCTTTCCTCACATTGGACAATGCTCTATAATGATGATCATCACACTTATATTGATTTACAACTTGATACTAGAACAAAGTATGACTCTATATGAATGCCTCCGGCGGTGTACCGGGATGTGCAATGAGTCAAAAGTGACATGTATGAAAAATTATGCATGGTGGCTTTGCCACAAATACGATGTCACTACATGATCATGCATGACAATATGACAATATGAAGCGTGTCAGATGAACGGAATGGTGGAAAGTTGCATGGCAATATATCTCGGAATGGCTATGGAAATGCCATGATAGGTAGATATGGTAGCTGTTTTGAGGAAGGTATATGCTGGCTGTTTTGAGGAAGGTATATAGTGGGTGTATGGTACCGGCGAAAATTGCACGGTACAAGAGAGGCTAGCAATGGTGGAATGGTGCGAGTGCGTATAATCCATGGACTCAACATTAGTCAAAAAGAACTCATATACTTATTGCAAAAATTTATGAGTCATCAAAACAAAGCAATCAACGCATGCTCCTAGGGGGGAGGTTGGTAGGAGTTAACCATCGCGCGCCCCCGACCTCCACACAAAGGATGACACTCTACAAATACCTCATGCTCTAACGTCGTCACATAGCGGTTCACCATACGTGCATGCTACGGGAATCACAAAGTTTAACACAAGTATTTCTCAATTTCATAATAACTCCACTAGCATGATTCTAATATCACTATCCTCATATCTCAAAACAATTATCAAGCATCAAACTTCTCATCATATTCAATGCACTTTATATGAAAGTTTTTACTACATTCATCTTGGATGTCTATCATGTTAAGGCTAGTTTTATAGCCAAAGCACATTACCATGCTATTCTAATAGACTCTCAAAAGGATATAAGTGAAGCATGAGAGATCAACAATTTCTACTAAATAAAGTTACCACCGTGCTAAAAAAGATATAAGTGAAGCACTAGAGTGTTCCAAAAATTCCTAGGCCATATTTATCTCTCTCAAAAAGGTGTGTCTAGAAAGGATAATTGTGGCAAACTAACAAGCAAAGACTCAAATCATTCATGACGCTCCAAGTAAAACACATAACATGTGGTGAATAAAAATATAGTCCCGAGTATAGTTACCGATAAATGAAGACGAATGAGGGGATGCCTTCCCGGGGCATCCCCAAGCTTAGGCTTATGGTTGTCCTTGAATTTTACCTTGGGGTGCCTTGGGCATCCCCAAGCTTAGGCTCTTGCCACTCTTTGTTCCGTAATCCATCAAAGCAATACTCAAAACTTGAAAACTTCACAACACCAAACTTAGACAAAAATCTCGTGAGCTCCGTTAGTATAAGAAAACAAACCACCACTCAAAGGTACTGTAATGAACTCATTCTTTGTTTATATTGGTGTTAAACCTAGTGTATTCCAACTTCTCTATGATTCATACCCCCCAATACTACTCATAGATTCATCAAAATAAGCAAACAACACACGAAAAACAGAATCTGTCAAAAATAGAACAGTCTGTAGTAATCTATAACTTTCGCATACTTCTGTAACTCCAAAAACATTGAAATAATTTGGTAAATGTGAGGAATTTGTATGTTAATCATCTGCAAAAAGAATCAACTAAATAGCACACTCGAGTAAAATCTAGTGACTATTCTAGTGAGTGCTAACGATTCTGTTTTTTACAGCAAGATCATATAAACTTCACACAAGTCTTCCCAAAGGTTCTACTTGGCACAAACATTAATTAAAACACAAAACTACATCTATACAGAAGCTAGATGAAATATTTATTCCTAAACAGAAGCAAAAAGAAAAAAATATAGAACTGGGTTGCCTCCCAACTAGCGCTATCGTTTAACGCCCCTAGCTAGGCACGATACAAGGATAGATCTAGGTATTGCCATCTTTGATCTTTACCCTTTTAACGGTGTCAAGCTCAAATCCGGGAGGTTCTTTACGTTTCCCTTTATATTCGGAAATCTTTATATCTAATGAATCCAACCGCTTATTACAAAGGGTAATCAACATATTCATGCGGTGGAGATTTCCACTAACACTCTTAAGAGGTTCAAGATTTTTGTAATATTTATGTTACTTCGCAAATTTTCTCAAAAACTTGTGTCTATTCCTGGGTCTGATGTAACCCTTTTTGTTGAGGTAGTCTTCCCACAATTCCCTCTATAAGTTCGTGCGCAATACTAGGATCAATTTCGATAAAATTTCCTTTGGCAACGCAATCCAAGAGTTGTCTATGGGACATATTTAGTCCAACATAAAAATTGCGAAGTACAATCCTAAAATTCACCTCTAAGGTATAGTTACGGTAGGATTTCATCATCCTGAACCAAGCCTCTTTTAAAATTTCCCCTTTTTTTTGCTTGAAGTGAATAACTTCAAACTCGGGGGACAAAGGAGCGGATAAGGAACTAGCCATGACAGCAAGGCAAGGCGAACGGTAAACACACGTCAAACAGAAGGGCAAATAAAACGGCAAGGGCGAAGTGGGGGAGAGGAAAATGAGAGGCAAATAAATGTAATGCGAAGGATAAGGGTTTGTGATAGGTACTTGGTATATGACTTTTGCGTAAGCCTCCCCGCCAATGGCGCCAATAATTCTTCTTGCTACTTCCCGAGCTTGCGTTGTATTCCCTCGAAGAGGAAAGGGTGATGCAGCACAGTAGCGTAAGTATTTCCCTCTGTTTTTTAGAACCAAGGTATCAATCCAGTAGGATACCATGCGCGAGTCCCTCGCACATGCACAAACAAATAAGAACTTCGCAGCCAACGCGATAAGGGGTTGTCAATCCCTTTACGGTCACTTACGAAAGTGAGATCTGATAGATATGATAGTTTGATATTTTTGGTATTTTTGGATATAAGAACAGAAAGTAAAAATGGTAAAGTAAAGTAAATTGTACATTGATATGTTGAGAATAGACCCGGGGGCCATAGGTTTCACTAGTGGCTTCTCTCAGGATAGCAGCATTCTACGATGGGTGAATGAATTACTGTCGAGAAATTGATAGAAAAGCGAATACTTATGAGAATATCTAGGCATGATCATTATATATAGGCATCACGTCCATAACAAGTAGACCGAAACGATTCTGCATCTACTACTATTACTCCACACATCGACCGGTATCCTACATGCATCTAGAGTATTAAGTTCATAAGAACAGAGTAACACCTTAAGCAAGATGACATGATGTAGAGGGATAAACTCAAGCAATATGATATAAACCCCATCCTTTTATCGTCGATGGCAACAATACAATACGTGCCTTGCTGCCCCTACTGTCACTAGGAAAGGACACTGCAAGATTGAACCCAAAGCCAAGCACTTCTCCCATTGCAAGAACTATAGATCTAGTAGGCCAAACCAAACCAATAATTCAAAGAGATTTGCAAGGATATTATAATCATACATAAAAGAATTCAGAAAAGAATCAAATATTTGTCATGGATAATCTTGATCATAAACCCACAATTCATCGGATCTCGACAAACACATCGCAAAAAGAGAATACATCGAATGGATCTCCTCGAAGACCGAGGAGAACCTGGTATTGAGATCCAAAGAGAGAAGAAGCAATCTAGGTACTAACTATGGACCCGAAGGTTTGTGGTAAACTACTCACAACTCATGGTGAGGCAATGGTGTTGATGTAGAAGCACTCCGTGGTAGATCCCCCCTTCGGCGAAGTTCCGGAACAGGCCCCAAGATGGGATCTCACGGGAACATAAGGTTGCGGCAGTGGAACTAGGGTTTTCTCTCCGTTTCTGATGTTTTCGGGGTACATAGGTATATATAGGAGGAAGGAGGGCATCGGGGGACAAACGTGGGGCCCACGAGGCAGGGGGCGCGCGCTGTAGGGGGGGGGGCGCCCCACCCTCGTGGACGCCGCGTGTGCCCTATTCCGTGGTTCTCAAGTCTTCCGTGAAGATATCGCTCCAAAAATATCTCTCCCGAAGGTTTCATTCCGTTTGGACTCCGTTTGATATTCCCTTTCTGTAAAACCCTGAAATAGGCAAAAGCAGCAATCTGGACTGGGCCTTTGGGTTAATAGGTTAGTCCTAAAAATAATATAAAAGTCTATGACAAAGCCCATTAAACATCCAAAACATCATAGATAATAACATGGAACAATAAAAAATTATAGATACGTTGGAGACGTATCAGAGCTACATAAACATGGACTGGCATTAAGGCTTAGATGGTGTAAGGGCATATTTCTCCCTATGTGGTTTTGATGATTGATGATAGTACTCTTGCGGACTAATCGTGTGCATTGAGCATTTCAGATATCTCATGTCTAGGCACAAGACGATTCATTGCCCCTCGGATCCTATTGAAGACAGTGTTTCTCTACGTTTCTTTTTGGTGGATTTGAGTCATAGGAAAGCTGAACTATTAAGAGGGGGTCCGCATCGGAAAGGTTAGGGTGGAATCATCACATACACATATGTTCCTTTGCACCACCTTTCCTTCGCTTCGATGGAACACCATCCGTGTTATTCGTGTCTCTGCAAAACGAAGGATGTCTAGGGCATGCGGTAGTACTGCTCTCTTGAGCAATAGTACCGTAGGGGCCTGCGGTAGTACCGCTCCGTCAAGCAGTAGTACCGCTATCTCCAGCCGAGACGCTGGCGCACGCGGCAGTAGGCGCGGAAGTAATTTTTTACATCCGCCCCTACGCGGTAGGATCGCTCCTTATGAGCGGTAGTACCGCTCCTTATGAGCGGTAGTACCGTGCCAGATTTTTTCACGGTCCTTTGCTCAGCGGAAGTAGCCACAGACGTAATTTATTTCGTCAATGCCATCTTCCAGTCCAGTTGAGCCATGCCTTGCGGTGGTACCGCAAGGGCGTGCGGTAGTACTGCTCCGGCGGTTCTACCGCTCGCTGCATAGTGCAACAAGGCCTCGCCTGGTCACTGCCGCACCAGCGGTAGTACCGCACAGGCATGCGGTAGTACCGCGACCTGTTGCGGTAGTACTGCTTGTCGCGGACTGAGCTAGTGGGTAACGGTTGGATCTTTCCCCCCACTATATAAAGGGGGTCTTCTTCCCCAAGAAGACTACCTCTTCCCTCCCTAAGCTCTATTGTTTCTCAAAGCTCCATTTTCGCCCAATCTCTCTCCCTAGCCAATAAAACTTTTTGATTTTCTATGGATTGGTTGAGAAGGCCCCGATCTACACTTCCACCAAAAGAAATTTGATGCCTCCACTAATCCCTTGCGGATCTTGCTACTCTTGGGTGTTTGAGCACCCTAGACGGTTGAGGTCACCTTGAAGCCAAATTCCATTGTGGTGAAGCTTCGTGGTGTTGTTGGGAGCCTCCAATTCAGTTGTGGAGATAACCTCAACCTTGTTTGTAAAGGTTCGGTCGCCGCCTTCAAGGGCACCAGTAGTGGAATCACGACATCTCGCATTGTGTGAGGGCGTGAGGAGAATACGGTGGCCTTAGTGACATCTTGGGGAGGATTGTGCCTCCACACCGCTCTAACGGAGACGTACTTCCTCTCAAAGGGAAGGAACTTCGGTAACACATTCTCGTCTTCACCGGTTCCACTCCTTGTAATCTCTTACCTTTACTTGTGCAAGCTTTTATTGTGTTGTATCCCTTGCTTGCTTGTGTGCTTGTTGTTGTTGTTGCATCATATAGGTTGCTCACCTAGTTGCATATCTAGACAACTTATTTTGATGCTAAGTTTAATTTGGTAAAGAAAAGCGAAAAATTGTTAGTTGCCTATTCACCCCCTCTAGTCAACCATATCGATCCTTTCAATTGGTATCAGAGCCTCGTCTCTTTTTAAGGACTTTACCGTCCAAAGAGTATGGGTGACACCGTAGTCAAGACGGAGGAGCACTCCGGTGTGAACCCGTCCTTGTCTACGGCCGATGGGGGATCCTCGGTCTCTCGTGAGGAGTTCAATATGGCTTTGGACACATTAAAAACCTCTATGACGACTGAGGTCAAAGGCATGTTCAAAGAATTTCTCGATGGGCTTAAATTAACCACCGCACCTTTGCAAGTGGCTCGTCCCACTAACAAGGTGATGGATGCTCTTCCCGATAAGGGAGAAGCTAGTAGTGATCAAGTTCCGGTGCCTAAAAATGGGAGTGTCATCTTTGCCCATGTTGAACCTCCCCTTACTTATGGGGGACCCGATCCCTCCACGCATCTTAATCATGTTGGTCCTCCCCCGAAGTTTGTGAAAAAAGCTGATTTTGCCACTTGGGTTTATCGCTTTAAATGTCATTTAAATCATAGTTCTACTAATCTCTGGAGAATTATTGAGCAAGGTTTCTACCCACATGATCCAAGCAACCTCACTCCTAGAGAAGCCATGGATCATCAATTCAACAAGTCTGTTCTCTTCATTCTCCAAGAAGCAATTCCTCCCGAAGATATTGCTCATCTCCGACCCTTCTCCGTGGCCAAGGAAGCATGGGAGCATGTGGTTTACTTGTACAAGGGAAGCGCAAGCATTCAACGCTCGAACTATGAAGTGGTGCAAGATGAGGTCGATGAGTTTGCCATGATCGAAGATGAAGAACCTCGTTAACTTTATCGAAGATTAACCACTCTCGCGGTCTCACGCTGAGATCATGGGAGCAAGGATACAAATGATAATTGGATCAAGCGCAAGTTTCTCAAGGCCATGATGCCTTACCACAAGGCCATGTCCTCCGTGATCCGTCAAAGGCCGGACTTCCACACCTTGTCCTCAAGTGAAGTGTTGGATGAGTTTGTCGCCATGAGGATCTTGGACAAGACCGCCGGCAATGCGGTGTTGTGGTCTCAACAATCAAAGAAGTGCAATATTGCTTTGAAGGCCAAGGCTTGTGCAGAAGAAGAGGATGAAGGGGAAGAAGAGGACTGTTGTCCCAAAGATACCAAATATGCCTATCATGAGCACATGGTTCTTGCTTCACGGCAATTTTGGGGCAACAAGAAGAACTCAAGGCCCAACTTCAACAAGAACAACTCAAGTGGCTCCAAGGGCAAGAAACGTGTGAGGACGTGCTACAATTGTGGCAATGTGAGTCACTTTGTTGTGGATTTTCCTTACAAGAAGAGGGAAGACAATGGTGGCAAGCTTATCTGAAAAGACAAGGCCAAGTCTTTCCCAAGCAAGAACAACTTCACCAAGAAGACTCCTCCCAAGGGGTTGGTGGCACAAGAAGAGTACGAGGAGGACGATGATTATAGTGAAGATGATGAGTCAGTGGCGATGGCCTCCATTGCCATTGCGACAACTCCATGGGTGTCTCTCTTCGATTCACCCAACGAGAACATAACCGCCAAGTGCCTCATGGCTAAAGCCACCAACAAGGTAACCCCCAACATCAAAACTACCCTCACTACTAATCCTTCATTGGCGGATTGCATTGATGAAAGTGAGGAGGCGATGGAGGAGGAAAATGAATTTGAGTCTTCTATGAGTAAACTCAAAGGTAAATCCAAGAAGCACTTCGTTGCTCTCTTGGAACAACTTGGTGAAGCCAATGACATGATCGAGGCTCACGAAGAGACCATCTATAAGATGGAAGGACATAGTCGTGACTATCCGATGAAATATCAGATCTCTCTAATGTGCTTGAGGAAGAGCATGGTCATCGTTTGGCTCTTGAGGGGTCATATAACGATGATCATGCTAAATTAAAGAAAGATCTTGATCATGCTCTTGTTGTCTCTCGTGTGCTCAATTCCAAGAAGGCCAAACTTGGGGTTGACCATGCTAGACTCAAGGAGGAGGTTGATCTACTTGACAAGGCTCACAAGGTCTTGAAGAGTGTTCATGCTAGCCTCAAGGAGTCTCATGATCAACTCCAAGTTTCGCTAACCAAGGAGAAAGCCACTTTCCCTCATATGATTTTAATTGATAATGCAAATGCTACTAACCCGTGTTGTGAGCATGTGCACCTTGTGGAGGAGAATGCCAAGTTGAAGGAGCAACTTGAGAAAGGCCTTGTGTCTTGCATAGAAGGTGAGAAGAACCTCAACGACCTTTTGAGCAATCAAAAGGAAGTTGTGGCCAAGGAGGGAATTGGGTTTGCACCCAAGTCCAAGAAGAAGAAGAATGACAAGACTAAGCAAACACTTCCTCTCAAGCAAACTTTTGTGTAGGAGAAGAAGAATATGGAAAAGGGTGGTGGTGCCAAGAAGGGCTATGACACTCCTTGCAACAAAGTTGGTGACTTTAACCCGTCTTATGTGTTGTGTCATGCTAGTGATGGGCATGTTTATGCCAAATTTGATGGTTCTTCTTATGAGTAGATTGAATGGTCTATTTGGGTTCCTAAGACCCTTGTTGCTAACATCTAAGGACCCATTACTAAATGGGTACCTAAAACCAAGCATTTATCTTGAAAGATCGTGGATGTTGCCTAGAGGGGAGGGGGGTGAATAGGCGCTTTAAAATAATTACGGTCTAGGCTTGAACAAATGTGGAATAAACCTAGCGGTTAATTTGTCAAGCACAAAACCTACAACAACTAGGCTCACCTATGTGCACCAACAACTTATGCTAAGGAAGATAAACAACTAGGTGATAGCAAGATATATGACAAGAAACAATATGGCTATCACAAAGTAAAGTGCATAAGTAAAGGGCTCGGGTAAGAGATAACCGAGGCACGCGGAGACGGCGATGTATCCCGAAGTTCACACCCTTGCAGATGCTAATCTCCGTTTGGAGCGGTGTGGAGGCACAATGCTCCCCAAGAAGCCACTAGGGCCACCGTAATATCCTCACGCCCTCGCACAATGCAAGATGCCGTGAATCCACTAAGGGACCCTTGAGGGCGGTCACCGAAACCGTACAAATGGCAACCCTTGGGGGCGGTCACCGAACCCTTACACTTTGGAAACCCTTGGGGGCGGTCACCGGAACCCGTCAAATTGCTCGGGGCGATCTCCACAACCTAATTGGAGACCTCGACGCTTGCCCGGAGCTTTACACCACAATGATTGAGCTCCGAACACCACAAAGTTGGGGCTATCTCCCCAACGACACCACGAAGCTTCACCACAATGGAATATGGCTCCGAGGTGACCTCAACCGTCTAGGGCGGCCAAGCACCCAAGAGGAACAAACTCAAGGGTACCAAGCACCCAAGAGTAATAAGCTTCTCAACTTCAGTTCCACGTACCACCGTGGAGAACTCAAGCCGATGCACCAAATGCAATGGAAAGGGCACACGGAGTGCCCAAGTCCTTCTCTCCCAAATCCTACCAAAGCAACTAATGCTAGGGAGGGAAATGAGAGGATGAACAAGAAGGAGAATACCAAGAACTCCAAGATCTAGATCCAAGGGGTTCCCCTCACCTAGAGGAGAAAGTGATTGGTGGAAATGTGGATATAGATCTCCTCTCTCTTTTCCCTCAAGAACTAGCAAGAATGGTTGGAGGGATTGATAGATAGGCAAGCTTTAGAGAGTCAACAATGGAGGAGAGAGAGCTTGCTCATGGATAAGAAATAATGGGGGAAGAAGACCCACTTTTATAGGCCCCCACGAATCTGCCAGTTACAGCCGTTTTTACACTGCAGCGGTACAACCGCTTGAACCACTGGTACTACCGGAATTCACGGGTTCCCCTTGCAAAAGTACACCAGCGGTACAACCGATGGAGCTATCGGTAGTACCGGTCAGCCGGAGCCAACCGGAACTACCGCTCCACCACCGCCCAACAACCGCCTTTGATACAGTAGGATTTCACCCCATAGTAGTGGTTGGGGCGGTGGTTGTGCCGGTACAACCGCTGGACCAGAGTCCCGGGGAGGTGGAGATCTGGGCGGTACAACCGCCACAGACACCAGTAGTACCGGTTTGTAAGAGCAATCCAGGACTACCGCTCCACCACCGCTCTACCACTGTATCAATAACAAAAGGGTATCACCCCTAGGCGGTAGTACGAGTGGTGGTTTAATCGGAACAACCGGCAGAGCGGTACAACTGCTTTTGCAAGCGGTACAACTGCTCTGCACTAAAACCACTGCCATAGAAAGACTACGAGGAAACACTAAAACCAAAACTGGCATAACTTCTGCAAATGAGCTCCGAATTGAGCAAACTCAAGCTTGTTGGATAGAAGAAGACGAGAAGCATCAAAACATCATAGAAGATGCATGAGTGAACTCCGTTTTTGATGAACTCAAGCTTGTTGGTTATAGTAAGAAGAGGCAGGGAGGTATGCCTATGGTATAGAGGAGTGAACCCTTCATCAGAGAAGAATCGGCATAACCTCCAACATCGAAAACATCATAGAAGATGCATGAGTGAACTCCGTTCTTGATGAACTCAAGCTTGTCATCAAGATGACCATAAGCTCCAAAACTCAGAAGGAGAAGATCCAAACAAGAACCAATCAAGATGATGCAAGGATATAATGGTTTGAGCTCTCTACGAACAATACGATCAAGATACTCATCGAGAGCCCCCCTTGATAGTATGGCAATCGATCCTATAACCCGGTCTCCCAACTACCACCATGAGACCGGTAAAATAGAAAACCTATCAAGGGCAAACATTTGCCTTGCACATAGTCCACTTGAGCTGGATGACAACGATCTTGACTCCCTCAAGTTGGACCACCTTTCTTGATTGCGTTGGCTCGGTGAAGACTAGTAGATTGCTCCCCCATACTCCACTATGGGTGAGCCACTCTTAGACACATCTTCACAAGTCCATTGTCACAAGAATGGACGGCAAGCCTCAAGCACTTGATCTCTTCATGATGCTCCACTTGAACTTGCACGCCGCAAACTTTATGACAATCACCACTTGATGTCGTCCTCCATGGGTTGTATAATATCTTCCTCTTGACACAAGCCCATGGAAATATACCTAACCCACATAGAACTCTCACATAGACCATGGATTAGTACACAAAGCGTAAAGGACAATGCTTACCATACCATGGGATCATTTGATCCCTCTCGGTATATCATATATGCTTTGTGTGTTGATCAACTTGATTCACTCTTTGACTTAGTCTTGATCAATCTTGAATCCTTCCAACTCTCTTCATTTGGATGATGTAAGACCAATCTTTGGATAATTCCTTAATAGAACCTTGGTCATCACAAACTCTCCTTGAAACCAACACATGGACTCAAAGAAAAGCCTATGGACAAACCCTTCAAATACAACTCAAGGCAACCATTAGTCCATAGAGATTGTCATCAATTACCAAAACCAAACATGGGGGCAGCACATGTTCTTTCAGATATCTTGTAGGAGTTTGCTTCCGATGGGGGATCATGGTTGCTCGACAGTGGAGCCACAAATCATATGACCGAAGCAAAGACTTGGTGGTGGACGTGCGCATAGTCTCATCTATGCCTGAAAGTGCAAGTAATCCCCGAGTGGTTTTGGCAATTAATAACAACATATATATCATTGAACTAATAGTTACTTGAGAATCATTTCAGAGAAGTTCAGTGATATGGGTATGGCAATGACTGAAGAAGTGGACCCCTCAAAATGCTAAGGCAAGCATTGGCAAAAGCTCAAGACTCCATTTTTGGTTTAGTGATCCAAGATCACATTGAGTCCATAGGAAAAGCCAATACTATTAAAAGGGGATGAGGTTGTGTTGATGATCTGGTTGCTCAAGTGCTTAGTGATATATCTCCTTCAACTATCAGCAACTTTCACTACAAACACACCCATAAGTAATCTCGGACCAACCGATTTTCCAAACACAGTCACACCGAGATGGACCACCTCAGCCATAAGCCAAACCCTAGAAAAATCGGTCATTCCGAGTTTGAGATCGGTCTCACCGAGACATGGGCTGCCAAGCTTCTGTAACCGTTTGTCATCATATCGGAATAACCGAGATGATATTTTCGGTCCCACCGAAACTGGCAAGTTCCTGTCTTTGCTCAAATCGGACTAACCGAGATGGTATTTTCGGTCCCACCAAAAACCCCAACGTTCACATTATTTGAACTTTCGGTCTGACCGAGTTGTCCACTTCGGTCTCACCGAGATTGCTCAATTATGTGTGTAACGGTTGGATTTTTGTGTGGAGGCTATATATACCCCTCCACCCCCTCTTCATTCGTGGAGAGAGCCATCAGAAAGAACTACCACTCCTACCTTACACTTTCTGAGAAGAGAACTACCTACCCTTGTGTTGAGATCAAGTTGCTCCACTCCTACCATATGAAACTTGATTTCTAACCTTCCCAAGTTGCTTTCCACTCAATCCTTTCTTCCACCACAGCCAAATCAGAGAGGAGAGTTGAGTGTTGGGGAGATTATCATTTGAAGCACAAGAGCAAGGAGTTCATCATCATCTACAACATCTATTACCTTTTGGAGGGTGGTGCCTCCTAGATTGGTTAGGTGTCGCTTGGGAGCCTCCGTCATCGAGATGTGGAGTTGAACCAAGAAGTTTGTAAGGGCAAGGAGATCGCCTACTTCGTGAAGATCTACCCCGAGTAAGGCTAGCCCTCCATGGGCGTAGGCCATGATGGAATAGACAAGGTTGCTTCTTCGTGGACCCTTCGTGGGTGGAGCCCTCCGTGGACTCGCGCAGCCGTTACCCTCCGTGGGTTGAAGTCTCCATCAACGTGGATGTACGATAGCACCACCTATCGGAACCACGGGAAAAATCACCGCGTCTCCAAATTGCGTTTGCTCTTCTCCACCTCTCTTTACTACATGTGCAATTTACTTTCCGCTGCCTATACTCTAGAATTGCATGTGTAGGGTGATGTTTGACTTGATCATAATTGTGAATCTACCAAAAACTGTTCTTGATCAAAAGGCAGAATTTTTATATTTACAAGTAGTCTAATCACCCCCCCTCTAGACATACTTTCGATCCTACAAGTGGTATGAGAGCTTTGGTCTCCATTGTTTTGGTTTCCATTGCATTGGACTCCATAAGCTTGGTTTCACAACCTAGGAGAGTATGGCGTCTAGTGAGGGTAATTATCGTAGAGGTCCTTACTTTGATGGTACAAATTTTGCTAGTTGGAAGCATAAAATGAAAATGCATATTCTTGGTCATAACCCAGCCGCATGGGGCATTATTTGTGTTGGTATGCAAGGTGAATTCTTCGAGGAAGGAAAAGTTCCGGATCGCGAAGCTACACCGGAAGAGTTGCGGATGTTGCAAAACAATGCTCAAGCTTGTGACATTCTCTTCAATGCTTTGTGTCCCGAGGAGTTCAACAAAATCAGCCGTCTTGAGAATGCTAAAGAGATTTGGGATAATTTGGTTGAAATGCACGAAGGTACCGAGTCTGTGAAGGAATCAAAGCTAGATATTCTTCAAGGTCAACTTGACAAGTTCAAGATGAAGGATGGTGAAGGAGTCGCTGAAATGTACTCTAGGCTTGCTCTCATCACAAATGAGATTGCCGGCTTAGGAAGCGAAGAAATGACCGACCGATTCATCATCAAGAAGATTCTAAGAGCTTTGGATGGAAAGTATGACACCGTGTGCACTTTGATCCAAATGATGCCAAACTACAAGACTCTCAAGCCAACTGAAGTCATTGGAAGAATTGTTGCTCATGAGATGACACTTAAGGATAAGGAAGAGCTTCACAACAAGTCAAGTGGTGCTTACAAAGCTACAAGTGATGCTCCCACAACCTCAAGTGACAAGTTAATTTCCAATGAAGAGATAAGCCTAATGGTTAAGAACTTCAACAAATTCTACAAGAATAGAGGCAAAGAGAGAAGCTCAAAGTCTAGATCATATGATGAAAAGAGATCTTCTAGTCGTGATCGAAACTGCTACAATTGTGGAAGACCCGGACACTACTCAAATGAGTGTACGACTCCCCACAAGAGAAGAGAAGAATCTCCAAGAAGAAGATCAAGAGATGAGTCACCTCGGAAAGAGAGAAGGAGTAGAGATGATCGTTATGAACGAAGACCCTCTCGGAGAAACAAGGATTCGGAGAGGAGAGACAAGTCATCAAGGAGCTACACAAGAAGAAGACATCAAGCTCATGTAGGTGAATGGGTCTCCGGCTCCGACTCCGACAATCAATCCGATGGAAGCTATCACTCCGACTCCGACTACAGTCAAGATGAAGGTGTTGCCGGTCTTGCTCTCGTATCCTCCAACTCCAACTCCTACGACTTATTTGATTCACCAAATGAGGGAATTGGAAGATGCTTCATGGCTAAAGGCCCCAAGGTATCACACCCTGAATTTATTGACTTCAATAGTGATGAGGATGACTTGCTTGGTGAAGATGAGCTCTTGCATGATAAATCTAGTGAGCTTAGTAACGATGAAAATGCTAGTAGTCTTTATAGTCGAGAAGAGTCGAATGACAATGCTATGAAGGAGATTGAGCGTCTAACTAAAGAACTAAACACTCTTAAGTTAGCTCATGAAACAACTCAAGAAGATCATAGAGAGCTCCTAAGATCTCATGAGAAGCTACGCTTCGAGAAGCTCACACTAGAGCAAGAACATGAGTTTCTAAAAGCAATCAATGACGATCTTCGAAAGAAGAGTTCTTCATATCTTGCCAAACGACTTCTCTTGTCTAATTTCTTGCCACCTATTAAGACTAAGCATGACAAGCATAAGAAAAATTCTTCCTCTAGTAGTAACAATAACCATGTTAAATCTAATGTTGTTGCTTCTAGTAGTTCTCTTGATTCCACTAACAATGTTTCAAGCCAAGTTACACTTGAGCAAGAGAATAGTTTATTGAAAGGGATCATAGAGAAAGGTGTCTACAAGAGTCTTGCCGGAAGCAAGAACTTTGAGGAAATTGTTCGCAAACAAGGAAGGCACCGGAAGAATCAAGGAATTGGTTTTGAGCGAAAGTTCAACGCCGAAGGTGTTGAGTGGGAAGAAGGTCAATACCCTACTCCACAGTTTGTTTCTCAAAAGGAGAAGTATGATCCTACTTCTTCCAATGTGGAACAAGCTCAAGATGACCTTCCACCACAAGACCACAAGCCAAAAGCCAAGGACAAGCTTCAAGAGGAGATTGATGCAGTCATTGAAGCACCTCAAGCCATGGTCAAGTGGGTTCCCAAGGAAACATCAAGTTCTACTTCGTCAAGCTCAACTACAACCCCAAGGATTCCCATCAAGATGATGTGGATCCCGAAGAAGAAGAACTAGAAGGTTCTTGAGGGTGACTCCGCCAACATACTTCACTCACATTCATTTTGGCAACTTGTGCAATCAACCTCCACATTATGCACTAGTTCATGGAGTCACAAACCCTCTTGTTGGTAAGTCAAGGGACAAGGTAATCATTGCTTTCATGGACATCATCTATTGTGAACTTCAATCTATGTCTATGGATATCCTTGTTTGTTCCTTGTGGGACTAACCCATGTAGGTATTGAAAGTGCCCTAATCCAAAGGATAGCTCCCAACTCTTGATGATCTACATCAACATTGAGCATCCACATCTTCAACATCTACATGAAGTCTTCTACGACAACCCAAGGTTAGTTTGACCCTTTAAAAGGGGTTCTCACATCTAGGGGGAGCTTTACTCTAAAAATTGAGTTAAAGCATCTTCAAGTGATGTGAACACATCAATGCTTTATGTAAAAGTGGTAACCCCACTTGTGCTTAAACGATGAGTATGACCTATGATCAAATGTTCTCATTTGGCTCCTAAGTCAAAATAATCATATAAAGATGACCTAGTCATCGACAAATTGTGTGCTAGTAGCTAGAGTGTTGGTTGTGCATGTTTGACACATATTTCATTTGCTATCTTATTGTGTGAGCATGTTGAATGCATGATTTTATTCATTCGAGGACATCCATTTGTTGTTTTGGTTGTTTTTGATTTTTCTGGCCAAATGGATGGACAAGAATGCCTAAGTACCTCCCCTAGCTATCTATGCTTTCTTGTCTCAAATTCTATTCATGCTTATATCACAAACTTTGAACAAGTCATTTTCGGACCCTCCGAGTGAGGAGCACTCGGAGCCACCGATCTGTCTAGGGCTAACTTCCAAAACCTTCTAAGTGATTTTCGGTCAGACCAACTTTCTCCCACTCGGTCAAACCGAAAGCATTTAGACTGATCTAGGTTTCATCTCGGTGAAACCGAGTTCCAAATCTCGGCGTGACCGATATGCGTAACTGCATAGCAGTTATCCATCTCGGTGTCACCGAGTTTTTCAACTCGGTCCCACGGACAGCAAAGGGATATATATACTGAGGGCAGCACGCGTTGATTATTCCTTCAAACGTTTTCGCTCCCACGTCCCTTGCTGCCGTCGCCCTGATCTCCGGATCGTCGCCGTCGTCGCCTGTGCGCCCTCGCCGCAGGTCTCCATCGCCGTCAACGGATTTCTTCTCCGCGCCGTTGCCGCCGTAGAGGGACTCCACCAAGTTAGGGTGAGTCTCGATCCCACTCGTGCTCCCACATCCGAGTCATTGCACGTTTGGTTTGCCCTATATCTGGCCACGATTGAAATTCTCTTTTACATCAGATCGGTTCTAGTTTCGAGTAAAATTCTTAGGGTTAGGTTTCCACGGAATACATCTCGGTGAAACCGATTTTAAATTTTCGGTGTGACCGATTCGGCCTCTGGCCATTGCACTGCACCTTTCGGTCTAACCGAGTCGTGCAAATCGGTGTGACCGAAGTAGAGTTTTAGTGAAACCCTAGTGAATCGGCAGGACCGAAACCCACTTCGGTCCAACCGAAAGTGGTGTGTAAAGTTTCTGTTATACACTTCGGATTCACCGAAACTGAAAATCGGTTTGACCGAAATGCATTCTGTGAAAACTTAAAACTAAAATTTAAACTCATTTTGTTTGCAAAAACTTCTGCAGTTTGTGATAACTCTTCTACTCTGCCTATACCTTATCTATTCACAGGTTGTCAGCCATGTCAGATGCCAGTGACAGCCAGAACAGGTCAGAGTCACCTTTTGCGGACATTCCGGAAGCAGACACTAGTCCTGAGGCTAGTAGTCCAGTTGATGATGGTGAGAGGAGTACACCTAGTGGCTTGCCTCCTGCAGCCACCAGAGCCAGAAAGGAGAGGAACTCTGATGATGAGGATTCTGATTTCGTAGCTGAGGAAGAGGTATCCTCCAAGCCTAAGAGAAAGGTTGTTGCCAAAGAGCAACAAGGTCAGCAGTCAAAGAAGGGCACCAGCAAGGTCAAGCAATCAGCTGTTGCCAAGAAGCTGAACTTGGGAGAGCCAGCCCCAAGCAAAGTGAAGAAAACCTCCAAGAGGAAGAGGGTTGTGTATAGTGATCCTCATGCAGATGCAGCAGTCGAGGAAGAAGAAGAAGAAGCACCCCAGCCTGCTCCTCAGAAGCAGAAGCTCATGGGTGATGCAATTAGGGCTGGAGCCACTTCAAAGCCCAAGAAGCCTGCTCAAGCCAAGGCAGCTCCAGCAAAGCCTACTGCCAAGCCCAAGAGGACTACCAAGAACATTCCAGCATATGAGAAGAACAAGGGTGATGTGCCACCAGCTGAGTCTGATGAGGAAGAACAGGTGTTGCTAAAACTCCGTCCAAAACTGCCACTTCACAATGATGCTCATCCTCAAGCCGAGGATATGAAGGCAAGGAAAGATAGAGGTCTCAGGCTATGGAGACAAGCTGATCCATATGCCGTGAGGAGAAGGACTGCTGTAGACCCCAGATTTCACACCAGAGAGCAACAGGACTTCTATGAGACTGTGCTGATGGACAAGAAGCCAATAGTTGCAGATACCAGATATGTTGACTGGGAATACATTGACAGTGAAGAGCACAGAGACTTCTTTCCCCATGTGCATGAAAGCTTCACTGCATGTGGAGTTGCTGAGTTTGTGGGTCAGAAGCTGACAGATTGGAACGATGAGATGATTATGCAGTTCTATGCCACAGCTCATTTCTATCCTGATGGGAAGATGACCTGGATGACTGAAGGTCAAAGGTTTTCTTCTTCTGTTGAAGAATGGGCAGAACTTCTGAATGCTCCAGTGCAGCGAGAGGATGACATTGATGTCTATGGGATTCCAAAGAAGAATCATGATTCCATGAAGAACATGTACAAGGAGATCCCAGCAAGAGATTTGGAAGTGTGGAAGCTCGGCTCAGTGTACTATCTCCAGGCAGGTTTACCTACCACTAACACTATTTTGAGGCATACCTTGATGCCCAAGTCTGGAGATCATCGCATGATCAGAGGCTATTCTATCAACATGCTGCATATACTTGATGAGAAGGCACCTTTCAAGGTGATGGACTTAATGGTAGAGACCATTAAGAGGACTGCAGCTGACCAGAAGAGGTCATGTGGATTTGCCCCACAGATTCAGATGCTTATCAATGCCAAGTTTGGCACGGGCAAATTCCTGTTGGATAGGAAGCACTTACCACTGCAGCCAGAGCATGAAGACAATGATGTTGTGATGGATGAGGAGGATCCTACATCTGTTGAAGGTCAAGCCAAGATAGAAGCTGCTAAGAAAGCCAAAGCTGATAAGGAAGCAGCAGCAGCAGCAGCTAAACCAAAGAGCTTCGGAGAGCAGATTCTTGAAGCTACCCAAAGGATTGAACAACGCCTGGCCAGCATTGAACAATCTCAGGAGAGCTTAGAGAGGATTGTTGACGAGAAGATCTACGCTCTGGACGTGAAGCTGACTGAAATTCAGGTGACCGTCAACAAGCTTGAGGCAGACATGGAGGAAGCAAAGCAGGACAGGGCAGAGCTCATGCAGGATGACCTAGTCCAGGACTCTCAGCGACAGACTGCTCCGATTCCCAGAGGATCCCAATCAGCTGCTATTCCAGTGACTGACTCTAGGACTACCACTTCAGCACCTCCTACAGCTCCAGCATCCACTCCTCCAGCACAGACTTCAGCTGAAGTCTTCGCCGATGCCGTCATATCTACTCCGACATCTACCCAGACGGGAGCCGCCAACAGAGCCCACAGTGACGTTTAGCTCTATGCTTTTTCAAACTTTTTGGTAACTTGTTGCCAAAGGGGGAGAAATTGTATAGATCATAGGGCTTCGAGAGAGAGAGTGCTCTTTCGTTCTTTTGCGGTTTCTTTGAGATACTTTTGGTTTTTGAATCTTTCAGTGTGCTTTCAGTGTGCTTGATACTACGTTTGATGCTACCTTATTGAGTGCTTGGTCATACTATGCTTTAATGTGTGCTTAATGCTTATCATATGCTATTCCTATCTTGTATGACTATTTACTCATGTCTTGGTGATTGGGTGCATGCTGTTCATTCTTATCATTTTGTGCGCTCCACCAAGATGTATGTGACATGGAAGAGTGACCCATGATCCTAATCGATTGTGCATTTGCATTCAAACGCAAATTTTAAATAATGCACAAATTTAGGGGGAGCTCTTGCTTATCACATACTTCTCAAAGCGACGATATTATTCATTGATTATATCTTTTGTCGAAGCTTTGATCTATATGTTGTCATCAATTACCAAAAAGGGGGAGATTGAAAGTGCAACTAATCCCCGGGTGGTTTTGGCAATTAATAACAACATATATATCATTGAACTAATAGTTACTTAAGAATCATTTCAGAGAAGTTCAGTGATATGGGTATGGCAATGACTGAAGAAGTGGACCCCTCAAAATGCTAAGGCAAGCATTGGCAAAAGCTCAAGACTCCATTTTTGGTTTAGTGATCCAAGATCACATTGAGTCCATAGGAAAAGCCAATACTATTAAAAGGGGATGAGGTTGTGTTGATGATCTGGTTGCTCAAGTGCTTAGTGATATATCTCCTTCAACTATCAGCAACTTTCACTACAAACACACCCATAAGTAATCTCGGACCAACCGATTTTCCAAACTCAGTCACACCGAGATGGACCACCTCAGCCATAAGCCAAACCCTAGAAAAATCGGTCATTCCGAGTTTGAGATCGGTCTCACCAAGACATGGGCTGCCAAGCTTCTGTAACCGTTTGTCATCATATCGGAATAACCGAGATGATATTTTCGGTCCCACCGAAACTGGCAAGTTCCTGTCTTTGCTCAAATCGGACTAACCGAGATGGTATTTTCGGTCCCACCGAAAACCCCAACGTTCACATTATTTGAACTTTCGGTCTGACCGAGTTGTCCACTTCGGTCTCACCGAGATTGCTCAATTATGTGTGTAACGGTTGGATTTTTGTGTGGAGGCTATATATACCCCTCCACCCCCTCTTCATTCGTGGAGAGAGCCATCAGAAAGAACTACCACTCCTACCTTACACTTTCTGAGAAGAGAACTACCTACCCTTGTGTTGAGATCAAGTTGCTCCACTCCTACCATATGAAACTTGATTTCTAACCTTCCCAAGTTGCTTTCCACTCAATCCTTTCTTCCACCACAGCCAAATCAGTGAGGAGAGTTGAGTGTTGGGGAGATTATCATTTGAAGCACAAGAGCAAGGAGTTCATCATCATCTACAACATCTATTACCTTTTGGAGGGTGGTGCCTCCTAGATTGGTTAGGTGTCGCTTGGGAGCCTCCGTCATCGAGATGTGGAGTTGAACCAAGAAGTTTGTAAGGGCAAGGAGATCGCCTACTTCGTGAAGATCTACCCCGAGTAAGGCTAGCCCTCCGTGGGCGTAGGCCATGATGGAATAGACAAGGTTGCTTCTTCGTGAACCCTTCGTGGGTGGAGCCTTCCGTGGACTCGCGCAGCCGTTACCCTCCGTGGGTTGAAGTCTCCATCATCGTGGATGTACGATAGCACCACCTATCGGAACCACGGGAAAAATCACCGCGTCTCCAAATTGCGTTTGCTCTTCTCCACCTCTCTTTACTACATGTGCAATTTACTTTCCGCTGCATATACTCTAGAATTGCATGTGTAGGGTGATGTTTGACTTGATCATAATTGTGAATCTGCCAAAAACTGTTCTTGATCAAAAGGCAGAATTTTTATATTTACAAGTAGTCTAATCACCCCCCCTCTAGACATACTTTCGATCCTACAATGCCCACCAATGTCGAGTGGGGTTATGCATCATCTTCTAAGGTATTGGGTCTTGGCAATGTTGTTGTTTCTCATGATCTCACAATCGAGAAAGTCATGCTTGTTGAGTCCCTTGCATACAATTTACTTTCCGTTCGTCAACTTGCACTCATGGGTTTTGCTACTTTCTTTGATATTGATTCTGTGGCCCTCCACTACAACAGAAATACACTTCCGTGATGATACGTGTTTGTCATAGTAGGTCACATTTTCTATCATGCATGTACACCCATGACAATTTTATGACAGAATCAAAATAGTCATACATGTGCTGTCGTAGAAGTGTTCCATGACATTACCAAAATTATCATCATGGAAGTGTCCACTTCAATGACGATAAATCGCGCGTCATAGAAGTGCTTTCGTCAAGGGTGACCGACACGTGGCATCCACCGTAACGGAACACCGTTAAGCTACCGGGTCCGGTTTTGGATCCGATAACCCGTTAACAGCCTGGACCAATGGGGATTTTCCACGTGTAAAATCCTGTTTGGCTGACGGAAACACGTGTCAGCTCCGCGTTGGCACATGTGTCACTCATCTAATGGGCGAGATGCGCCTATGATATGTTGACACGTGGACCGGCCCAAAAGTGGCCCATAAAGTTTAAATGGGCCGGCCCAACCAAAGGCCCGCAAGATTTTGCAGACCATAATGGGCCGGCCCAACTAAAGGCCCACAAGATTTTGCGGACCATAATGGGACGACCCAGCTAAAGGCCCACAAGATTTTGCGGGCCATAATGGGCCGGCCCAGGTAAAGGCCCATAAGATTTTTGCGGGCCATAATGGGCCGGCCCAGGTGAAGGCCCACAAAATTTTTGTGGACCATAATGGGCCGGCCCAGCTAAAGGCCCATGAGAATTCGTCGACATTAATGGGTCGGCCCAGCTGTAGGCCCACAAGATTTTGAGGACCCAAGTAGGCTGACCCATTAACTGGCTGCCATGTTTTGGGCCAAATGCCGGCCCATATTTGATCCGGTCCATTAATGGCCTGCCACGTTTCGGGCCTAATAATGGCCCATATGAGATCCGGCCCGTTAAAAGCCTACCACGTTCTGGGCCGAATTATGGCCCAGATTAGGTTCGACCCTTTAAGAGGCTTTGGGCTAAATTATGGCCCATATCAGATTCGACCCTTCAACTGGACGCTATGCTTTTGGGCCCACTTGCTAAAGGCCCATTTAGTAATTCGGCATGATATTAGTTTCGGCATGTTAAGGGCCCGTTTAACATTTCGGCCCTATATTAATTTCGGCATGTTAAAAGCCCGTCATATAGTTGGGCCTAACTACGGCCCGGTTTGCATCCGGCCTGCTCGTAGCCGATAATCTGAATGGGCCAAACAAGGACCGAGACAATTTTGGCCTGTTATAAGCCCGTGATTTGATTGGCACATTCATGGGTCGGGGTCTATTTCGGCCTGCTGCCGGCCCGTGAGCTGTTCGGCACGTTTCAGGCCCAACCTACTTTTCAGCCTCCTAAAGGCCCATTGAGTTTTCTTAGGAAAATAGGGCCGACGGTTTACTCGGCCTTTTAAAGGCCCGAATCTACTAGTGGGCCAGTTTACATTTAGGCCTGTTAACAGACCAAGGTGACGGGGCCCATGATGCGGATCATACATGGTGATTTGCATGACGACCCGATTATGTACAGTAATTTTACGGTTTGGCCGGTTTACTGCAAAGACAAGATATATATAAAGTAAAATAACTGCATCATCGTGAATAAGAAAAAAAACCTAGACTATACAATAAAGAAATTACGGCATATTACATCCACTGGGCATCAAAGTTCGCCACTATGATAATAAAGCACAAGCAGACATCAGATTACATACACTGGGCATCAAAGATCGCCACCAGTGCAACTAAACATGCCGACAAAACAATATACAAAACCGATAGCACTTCAATAGAGTTCAAGAAAGGTTAGCCCTGTTCGGGAGCTGCAGCGCAAGCAGCTAAGCAAGCTGGTGAGACTGCACTTGTTTGACACTTATATCCTCCTCACTCTGAAAGATAAACAAGCAGACAGATGACATGTTTTGCACATATAAGCATCAATGTTGACAATTCATCACATTTCTTACTGACGAATAAAGTGACACAATTTAAAATAGCATTAACACAATATGGTATTGTTCAGGTCAAGACATGCCAGGAAATGACAATGTGAAGGAGTTGGCAGCTTCACGACACCATTGGATTACAGATCAATAACTCATAAGTATCAATGGTTAGTGTGCTGTCAATTTATCCCATTTCAGATTGGCATAATAAGATCACTTGCTCTGTATAGTTTAATTTACATGGTATGAAGAAGGAACTTGGTTTTACAACTGAAAACTTAAATTGAGAAGGACAAACTTTTGTTTATGAACTGGAGTACATAATAAACTTTAAACATGCAATTTGATGCAAACACCAAAAATAAACAGCTGTTGCAGTCGTGACTAACCAAAATATACACAACAAAGTTTGAAGGCTTGAGAAGGACAAACTTACATTATTGGTGAAGGCAGGCTCTATAAAACCCTTGTCCATGCTGATGGGGGGGGGG
>LR738711.1:238499801-238511089 GCA_902687465.1 Secale cereale | reverse complement strand
GGGGGCAATTCAAGAAGTTTACCACATAGTCTTCTTCATAAGCATTGCCTTTATTCTACATTTTGTTAAGAGTAAATATAGATGTGACAATATAAGATAAAATGGAGAATATTTAAGATAAGATGAAGAGTGATGCTACATAACCAAGTAGCTATAAATGTAAGTATAGCGATACAGGCAAAAGGTACAGCCAAGAGCAATGCAGAGCTAAACTTCTTCAGTACCATCGGTGTTATCCAACCTTATAATAAGAGTAAATATAGATCTTATGTGTAGAAAATGGAGGGCAAATGAAAATAAGCTGCAGAGTGATGGTACATGAACAACTACCTGTCAATATAAGTACACTGATAAAGGACAGTAGGTACTTACAAGAACAATGGAGAGCTAAAAAATCATTGCATTGGATATATTCTACACTAATGTAACCATTCATACAGATCAGATAATTTGGAGCTAACAATTGATAAGCAAGCTATCATGCATACTGCTGTCTCACAATGAACCAGGTATGTATGCAAGTATAGTGATACAGGACAACAGGTACTAACAAGAGCAAAGCAACGGGCAACATATTTGTGATATCCTGTTGTTCTATTCAAACCGGAATTCTTTTTAGAGCAGATTTCCTGCAAAAAAGATCCGTAAGGCCCATGCGGAAAAGTAGAAGTTCAAATTATCATGCGATATCATAGACAGTACCCCATCCTCAGAACGAGACCAGTGCATAACAAGGTTTTTCCATTCAATGTCTTCTAAAATTTAGCACATGAGACTTCACCACAAATTCGTTTATAGACTGGCCATCAAAGTGTGATTTCCTCAGGTAACAGTAACACCAATACTGCTGCAATGCTTCCTTTAAAAGCGCAAGCAAGCTTTGCTCGTCATGACTATCCAGATTGACCCTCGCCTACTTACAACAATGTAATGTAAATCGTTGATGTGTTCAATCAGCAGAAAATAGGAAAATAATCACCATGAATAATAGCACTTACACGTAAGTGGGACAGGAAGATGTGAAATGGTGTTTTTCTTCACTATAATCTTCCAATGATGGGAATATATGCACATAGTCCCTAACAACATCGAAAGCATTGCCTTTTAAACTGGGAATAACTGGAATGGGGTTCCAATCTGTAGGAATTGGCCATCTCTGCAGTTGGGATAGGTCTTCGGCCGGTGGACTTGCTGTACTTTTTGCTGGAGTGTGATTTTTCTGTGGTACAGCTGGTGCTATGGCAACTGAAATCGGCATACCTTTTGCTGGAGTGCAGGTCCTGTGTGGTGGGGCTAGTGGTGTGGCCAGTGAAGTATGGGTACAGTCTGCTGGAGTCGGTCCTACGTTTTGTGTCACTGGTTGTATAGCCAAGATAAGTGGGGTGTTATCTGATTTCTCCGGCACAACCATGTTTTTCAAGGACTTTGATGGTGCTCCTTCAGGTTTGACAATCACCCTCTTCCTTTTTAATGTCTGATGCACAAGAACAACATTTGAGTGAAAAAACATGGTATGATGACAGATGAAATATGTATTGATAATGGATGGGCATGGCATCTCAACATATATGATGAGTTAACTAAGTAGATGGTGGTGCAACAAAGTAGAAGAAATGTAAGACAACATATGCAAGATACGCGCAATCAATAAAACCTTGCCAAATTAGAGCAGGCACCTTGATGGGTGAACATGACAGGCCATCTGCCTTTGACTCCTCGAGGTTACAATAGTCATTAGGATCATATTCTGAACAAGAATCTACAGGTGGGGAGCGTATGAGTTTCATTGCATCCAGAATGGCACTCAATGCCTTGGTGCTAATTTTGTAAGTCATTGCAGTGTACCACAATATTCTTCTGATGCACAGATTCTGATACTCACTATAGTTACATATAATATCTGAGAACCATGAAAACATAAATAGTTGTGAGATTATCTTTGTAACGCAGAGGATATTCTTATATAGGGGCGCCCCTGTAAACACTTGTGTGCTATCACTGGATTCTGATGAGAGAGCTCATGTGTGCTGTAATATGGTGTGTGCATTTATATAATTTGGCACAAGTACACAAAAAATAGGCACCAGAAGTAAGGATAGTTGGCAGATGATAGGTTCAAAATATAATGTATAGAGAGTTTATTGCCAAACCATGATAACAAGAGCACACAACAACTAGGCAGATCATAGTGTACATAAAAGGGGTACACCATAACCACGATATATAAATCGGGAAAGTGGAACTGGCTTGAAAATACGGTGTTGTATTGCCGCTAGTAATTTAAAGCCTATCGATCAAGTACATGCCAGCTCTATCAGCTGTTGACTGCAGATGTCCCTGCTCCCCTTCCTGACAAGGAACATACGGTACGTACTAAATACAGAATAACAAAAGAGGAACATGTTAAAGAACAGAAGAGGAAGCATATTCTTGAGGTTCCGCTTAATTGCATAAAATGTTGGTTGCACACTCATGATGAATCACAGCGCCCAAAGAAATGTAATTCCATGCTGTCTCTCTATATGTGGCAATTTTGAACAAGAGTCATTAGGATCATATTCTGAACAAGAGTCAACAGGTGGGGAGCATATGAGTTTCATTGCATCCAGAATGACACTCAATGCCTTGGTGCCAATTTTATAAGTCATTGTGGTATTTAGCTTCAGGAGTGGACTGCTGCTAGTGCGACACAAAGTAGCTACACAGATCATAGTGTAGATATAACGGGAAAACCATAAGCATCAGAGTAAAATCAGCAAAGTGGAACTTGCTGGAATATATGTGCTAGTATTACTGGTACGGCTAGAAAGGCTTCAGATACCAGCTCTCTTCAACTGAAGGTGCGGTACTGTTAATATCAGTGTAGCTCTCAAAGGCGACACAGCTCCCCGCATTTCCTTGCTATTCTTATAGGATTCAAGTGGGCAGGCCACTACAAATCCTATTCCCATGTGTACAAAATCCTACGAATCAAAGAGGCCCGAAGAGTTCAAAGTGTCCATACCAACCGACCGTATAGACTTCTACACTGCAAATGTCCCTGCTCATCTTCACTACAAGGAACATATTGTACTACTATCATACTCCCTCCGTTCCAAAATATAAGTGTTGGTAGAGATTTCCACTATGGATCACATACAGATGTATCCAAATACATTTTAGATTGTAGATTCACTCATTTTGCTCCATATGTAGTCCATGGTGGAATCTATACAAAGACTTGTATTTAGGAACGGAGAGAGTACTTATTAAAGAAGAACGGAAGAGGAACATGCTATAGAAGAGCAAGCAGATTTTGGATAATAAAATGTTCGTTGCGCAGTGCCCACACATGATGAACCAGAGCGCATTAAGAAAGCAACTCCCTGTTGTCTCTCTATATGTGGTGCACGTGCTTTTTCGAAAGTAAAGTAGGAACATTAGCTGACCAATTAAATGTTATCTGTTTTAGTAATATTAGCATCATATCAGATTCGTACTTGAGCAACAAGTTTGGAATTACGAGTGGCACGTTGTTTAGCTTGATGGATTCAGGAGCAGTGCTAAGAAGGTACGATGATGGTACTGAATATAAAGGCATGTCTGCATGCAAGTCGCGTGACTTTTGTCAATTGGGTCAGTCGACCATTTCAGGCGGTTGGATGAAGATCCTACGTCTCCTAACCCTTCTTCTTCCTCGTCTCTGATTCTTCCCATACAGAACACCGCACAGGCCGCCGACCGGACCACTGGCCCCACCGCCTGTGTTCCTCCGCCACACCCACCCCCACCCCCGCCCCACCCATGTCGAGTTTTCTTCGTTCGGCGAGGCCCCACCACCCCCACAACCAAAGTCCCCACCCGAGCCCCTTCGTTCGCACCGGCGAACTCCGGCGAGCTCTGAAAATCGACTGACCCAATTTTGAAATTTAGTCTACTGTGATTTAACTAGTGTGGAATATAAAAGGGGAAAACCATAAGCATTGGGAGTATAGTGTTGAGCGTGCCATGGCGGATCTGAAGGTGCACACCGGACAAAGGCAACTTCGCAACCAATGTTTGCTTTCAACTAGCAAGTAAGTGATGGACAAGAAATCAGAGTAAAGCAGTGGCGATCTATTTTCTTGCTGCGATAAATAAGTTGAGCAGATACGAAAGAGTACCGCCTCTGGTGCGGTGCCGTGTATGCGTCTGCTAAGAATTTGACGGTGCTGCGGTAGTGATGGCAGTCGGCAGTGTGGAAGCAGATCTAGGAGGGTAGATAGTGGCGGCGGGGTGCGGTGGACGAGACGGTCGTAGGAGCGGCGCCGGCAAGGTGGACGACGGCGGGGATGAAGCGAGAGGACATGATGCAAGGATCCCGGTCCGAAGCCATGGATGAGAGAGGTCGATCTCTTGTAATGGACGACGGCGTCGGGGTATTAGCTCCGGCATGGTGGAGGAGGACGGCGGTGGATGGGGTGGCAGACGGAGGAGGTTGGGGTGGAGAGGGTGTTTTGGCGCCCACGGAGTACGAATGGGGAAATGGAGGTGGAGAGGAAGGGGGAACCATGTCTGCAGGGCGTGCTTGTCTCAAATGCGAGGAAATTTACAAACTTAGCCCCCGTTTCAAATTTCCTACATCACAACAATATTAGTCGGTTAGGATAGGACGGTAATCTCGCATACACCGAATATTTGCCGATGAGAGTTTGTTTTTGGCGCCTACCGTGTATGAATCGAGGAGGGAGTCGATTTCGGCCGAGGACACACTGTGTTTTGGCGCCCACCGTGTATGAATCCGGGTGAGAGGCGGTCATGTCATGTTTGAGTGAAATTACAAACCTACCCCTATCGAAACCTATAGAAATCGAGCAGATAGGCTTTGTGTGGCAGGGATAGGCAGTAGTAATTTCCATCTCATAGATTTTGATTTCGGGCGGTTACTGCGACTTTCCCCGTTTCGTTCAAATTTTGTAGAGTGCACGTTTACCGTGCCAACTCAATTCGAATCCCGTTTGTATTTTATTTTTTTCGGGCGGGATCCATTTTCGATTGGAATAAAATTCTATATACATCATTTATATATATATACTTTCAAAAGCACAACACCGTTTATACATAAATATGGTTTACAAATGGCATGATCTCAGATTTCCAATGTTGTATCCATCAATTTGGATTTTCAAATATTTGAAACCACTTTATGTTGAAATCCAATGTATGCATTCCTCGCTAACTGTTTCCAATTAATATGTGTTTCATGCGGTTTTTTTACTTCTCAAACATGTATAATGTGTTTGACATACGCAACATATAGTATAATCCCGTTTAGACATTAATTGCATATAAACCATGCATTGTTTCTAATTAAAGAATCTATGGATCACCAATATTGATAAACTATATAACATTACACGTGTCCCCAAATTCAAATGAATATGCATGTTTGATACACCAATTTGCGTTATGATATTATCGATGTTGTGATCTCCAGTTTAAATATTTGAATCCCATTTAATCAGATATTCGTCTCATATAACTATCACTCATGCTTATATAGAACTATCTCTCTAGACCTATACGCGTTCATCGTCTCTCGGGTATCTCTCGTGCTACCTGTATGTCGAGAATGATCTTTTATCTTCGTAACACACTGACGGTACTCTCTCCCTCGACCTTCATCACTCTATCTCTCTCTAAGTATATCTCGCTCCCTGCTATGTGTCTCTAACTATGATTCTCCATGTGGAATCTCTTTCTCTCACACAAATAGAAAACTTTGTCTTCCGGGGTCTCATTTCTCTATACTATTCGCCTGTGTGCCAATCGCACACCCCTCATACAGATATGTCTTTCGCTTCTTAGGTATGAGAACCTACGACTCTTCCTCTTAAATATCTCTTTCACACACACAAACACAAACTCTGTCTCCCAGGGTCTCATATTTCTCCACTATTCTCTTGTATGTCGCTCACACACACTCTCTCTCCCTGGAGATATCTTGCGTTCCCTCATATGTTTCTGTAGCTATCACTATCGTTTTGAAATATCTTTCTCTCTCGCAGACACAAAACTCCATCTCTCGGGATCTCATTTCTCTCCGATGTTTGTTTGTATGTGAGTCACATGCACCCTTTCTTCATCTCTCTCACATCCACACCCATAACTCAGCCTTCTGATCCACTCGACTCCTATCTCTAACACACACTAGCTAGCATCTTTATCTTTCTATTTATCTGTTTCTCCATCAACCTTCTTTCATTTATAAGTTGATCTCTTTTGCACAATCGTTGTGCCTCACTCCCTCTGCTCGCCATAGATGCATGCTCCAGCCCACGCCACTATCTCTTAAAGACAAAAACACATGCTCAATTGTCGGGCCTTCTTCCCTGCATTCTCGCATGCATGCATATTGTCATACCGACCCGTCTCTCCCATGACGTTGATCTTAGCTTGTGACTTAAGTCTTCTTTCTTTTATCTTGATCATGCACGCCCACACACACACATCCCACGTATACATGTATACCTCTCACACATGCACGTTGAAGGTCTCTATGTCTCCATACGTAGTTAATTACCCTCAACCCTAACGCCAGATCGAATCGTTCTCTTCTTGTGTAATGCCCAGGATACGACTTAGAGACATAAGCGCATTCTGGAATGATCGCAAGCGTGGTATCTTTGCACAACTCATGTACAAGTTCAGGGATGAAAGAGTAAAATAGTTGGCTTACACTCGCCACGTCACACAATGAATACAATAACATACATTCATCCAAATAAAACAGGGTCCGACTACGGACGAAACCAAATGAGAAAGATACCACAAACACAAGCCCGGATCACTCCTAGTAGGAACCAGTACTGATCGTCGGGATACGTAACATAGAAACGACCATGCTCCTCATCGAACTCCTAGTGAACTTCTGTTCCATCTCCTGCAACGTTCTTGGCTGTACCTACATCTGGTGTGTGTAGTAATCTGTGAGCCACAAGGACTCGGCAATCCCATTCCCGGGTATCAAAACTAACAAAGCCTTTAGGTGTGGAAGGGTAATAAAGTGTTTGCAGCAAGCACTAAGAAACTAGCTTACGAGTCCAGAGCGAGATGAGAATATGTGCCAACGGTCGCCAAGTTGATCAAGAAGTGATCCTAGCTACTCACGTTCATGCATAAACCATCGTGTTCACTTTCCGAAGCCCTTCGGAAAGAGACCATCACAGTTACTCACACATGTAGTTTATTCTTAAGGATATGGTGTCAAGTTATCTATAACCGGATATTAACAAATTCAAATCTGCCACATAACCGCGGGCACGCCTTTCGAAAGTTCAAAACCCTGCAGGGGTGTCCCAACTTAGCCCATCACAAGCTCACGATCTGCGGAGTCGCAACTCCAGAGTGGGAAGACCCGAGTATTCTCGGAATCCCGTGCTCAAGATATTTCGACAAAGGTAAAACTAATCCAGCAAGACCTCCCGGCGTGCCGACACCCTGATAGTAGCCGCGCGTATCTCGTCTCAGGCCACGACCGGATGGGTGACCCTACAGGTAATACCAGCCCTCGGGTTTCCCCAAGGTGGCCCCGTAGAACCCCTAGTTTGGACCAACACTCATGAGGAGCACTGGCCCGGGTTGTTGATTAAGAACTTGGGTTTGCAACTCCTTATGCAAGTTTTAGTTGTTAAGAAAATGTAGAACCAATGTTGGGTCTTGTTGGAAAAGCTTTAAGCAGTGTGAATTATCAAGGGGGCCCATAAACCCCAACCGTGTTAGGAACGCAAAATCAAGGAACATAACACTGGTTTATCAGGTCCTAAGGTGGCATGAGCGGAACAAAACACCAAGCAGAAGGCCAAGCCTTCCACCCATTACCAATATATATGCATTAAGTTAGTTAAGATATAAATATTGTGTTATCCCAATAACATGTCCGAACATGGAGAAATCTTCGAATAACTTCACCTGCAACTAACAACGCTATAAGAGGGGCCGAGCAAAAGCGTACTTAGCTAATCAACGGTTTGCTAGGAAGGCGGTTAGAGTGTTTCATGGCAACAATAGGAGGCTGACAAATAGGAATAGGCATCGAGGCATATCTAAAGAACGAGACAACTAGCATAGGCAAAGATAGAGGTGATATCGGGGAATGATCATCTTGCCTGTTAAGTCCACGGAGGGATCGTAACCTTGCTCGTCAAACTCGGTCTCGATAGGAACCTCGAACTCCAAATCGTCACCGGGCTCTAACCAACACAACAATACAAACACCAGAACAACAATCAATCACCATGCAATGCTCAAATACATGATGCAAGATATGATGCATATGAGCATGGCAGGATATGATGCATCTCCAAGGAACATGATGAGTTCACATGTGACATGACAATATGCAAGAACACAAAACATGTAGGGGACACAACATGCAAAGAGTGCAAGAACCACCATATTCACATATGTGGTTATGTAGTTGAACTAACCAAGCACCCAACAAGTTTTAAAAGTTGTTTAGCATGGCAAGGGGTGGAACTAAGAACAACAACATCATGCAAGCATTTTAAATGGGCCGGAAAGAACAAACAACAATTCCGGAAACTCCCATGTACATAAAAACTAATATAGGACAGATCTGTGACAACCATATTTTAGAGTTGTTAAACATGTAAAGTAACAGCACCATCTTAATCTACACATTTTTCCACCCCAAAACATATAAAGTTTGTCAAAATTGGAGCTACGGTTATTTAGTTATGAATTAAACAAGTTTGAACTTGTTTTTAACACAAATATTTCAAACAACATTTTAAATGTTTTCAGCATGGCAACAAACTGCATATAAATAATCTACACTAAAAACTAAACAGTTTTCATATAGAACACATTTTGAACAAATGCATAATTTTAAAGATATGAAGAAATCAAATACGAACAGGATTTAAATACAACAAAACAAAATAGAAAAGAAAATAAACTATACTGACCCGGCCTGGACTAGCCACAGCCACTGACTGGTGAGTCCAGGGGGTGCTGATGTGGCAGGCTGGGTGTGGGACTGGGTGCGAGGCGCACACAGAATGGCAAGTGGGGCCCCGGTGTTAGTGAGAGCAAGAGGCAAAAATATGGGCGTTTAACCACTGGCCCAAGGAGAATTCGAACCCGCGTCTGCGAGTTAACTGAACGAGAGACATACCACTGGGCTACGCTACGGCGATTGACAGAAGAGGAGCGCTACGCCTGAAGTACTAAGTACAGCAAGCAGACAACCACTCGACGCCGGTGACAGAGACGACGCCGAGGCGTTGGGGCAGCTCCGGCGACCAATTAGGACGGCGGAGGCACGCGATGGATCCGCGGAGGAATCCCGCACATGCGACGTGCGCTGGCTGCACCTAACACGCACTACAGCGACGCCAACGACCTCGAACAGAAGCGGTGGCGACGAACTGCGGCGATGCCTAAACAGGCCCTATCGAAGCGGCGGAAGCAAATAGCAAGACCTACACAGCATGACAAGGACGAAGGACACAAGCAACGTCGCTAAGGGGGTCGGAGCACTCGCCGACGACGAGGTCCAACGGCGACGAGCTCGGGCGCACAGTGAACTAGCACCTAGAGCTCGCAAAAGAAAGGGAAAAAGGCATGGGAAGGACCAGAGGCTCACCACGAGCACGAAGATGTGCTCGGCTTGCCCGGAGGAGGTCGAAGTCGACGGCGAGGATGATCGAACACCCGCGGTGTCCGGAGTTGAAGACGAGGAAGAAGAGGAAGCAGGGGAGGCATTCGGCTCTGTGTAGTGGACGTCGAGGAAGAAGACTGGCAAGGTTGGCGAGGCAGAGGAGGTCGGAGAACACACCGATGACGAGGTCACGCTCTCAGATGCGTGTGGGTCACGGTGCAGGTGGGAGATCTGGTGGCCTAGAGCACACCTGGCGGCGGGGAGAGGAAAATAGGAACCCTAAAGGGTTGGTGGACAGCGAGAAGGCTTAAGAGGAGGGCCAGGGCGACGGAGCGAGGCGGCGTCGCGCTCGTGCTCACGGTCCCCATGGCGAGCGCGTGAGCTGGACGAAAGGTGGGTGTGGGTGCGGCCGCGGTCGCTGACGCGCGGGCCTGACCCAACCACGTGTAGGCGACGCAGAGGGGGGCGCGCGGGTGCGTGGATGCAAAAGGGGAAGAGGGACGCTGCGGGCTGGCTAGCTGGGCTGCGGCGTTGGCTGCTGGGCTGAGGGAGGAGGCCAAGGCCTAGGCGGTGGAGCTGGGCTGCACTGGTGCTGCACTGCTGCGGCTGCTGCTATTCTTTTCTTTTTCTTTTTCTTCAGGCAGAAATGTAAACAGAAAAGAACAGAGGGCTAGGGAAGGAGATAAAACGAGATAAAAATATCCCCATGCTCCTGGAATTTTGCTCTATTTTATAAAAATGACTTTGCCATATTTAGAGGTAGAAAAATAAAACAAGTTTGAATATGATTCAAACTTCTGTCATTTTTGAACCTCACCAAAACATTTTAGAATAGAGTGAGGTTTTGCACAGTGGCTTAGGACAAGGTACCAAAGAAGTTGGGAGGAGATGAACATTTAAAGAAGAGGGTAAAAACCGCTTGCAAAATTTAAAGAAAGGGAAAGGAAAGAAGGGGAAGTGGTGCAAGTTGGAAGGGTTTAGGGAATGATCATGACCTAGCATCAAACCACCATAGCATGAGCAAGGGAAAAACACTTGACATACTAAGGATTAGAAAAACACAATGACAATATGAAATGCCTTATGATGACCATGATGCAATGATGGTGATGAAGCAATTGCATGAATGCATAAAGAAAGAAAACATGACAATGCAATGACAAGGCATAATTGAAAAAGAACCCCCAAGGAAAGGATAAGGACCAACTGGTAATTGTATATATTGCCAAAAAGGAATTATTACATTTGGGGTGTTACATCTTGTGTGCACATAACTTCCGTCTGGATGGGTAAAACACACACTCACACTTAACAATCTCCTTGTAGCTACCCCCCTCTCACTCTTCCCCTATATCCCCGAAACCAATAAGACCATCCATTCGTTTAATTCCCGCCTACATGCACCATCGATATATAGTAGTCTTCCTCGGTGTCTCTCGAACAAACACGTTCTCTCGATGTCGACTACTCTCACGCGCACACACCTTCTCTTCCCTCTCTACGGGCATTTTCTCTCTCGCACCCCATCGTTGGTGGCCTCTGCCATGCACATCACCTCTCTATGATGAAGCCATGCACACTTAAATTACATCCGCCACCGAGGACCCCGCGACACACACACACACACACACACACACACAAACAC
>LR738711.1:238433744-238499708 GCA_902687465.1 Secale cereale | reverse complement strand
GTAAGACTCCATCACACACAAACACACACTAAGACTCCATCTTGCTCTGTCTCTCTCTCTCTCTCTCTCTCTCCCCACACACACACACTGAGACTTCATCTCACACACACATGCTCTAGGCGGAGCATTTGTTCCTACAACCCTTCATCCACCCTTACCCGTATGATAAACAATCACCTTAATTTACTTGTATAACATGGACAAATTCCACTTCACTTTGGTAGTTAGCAAACTTATCATCTGTACCCTTATAAAAAACCGAGTTGACGATGATGGTGTGCCTGCCATCTTGTAATATAGACCGTCTGATCTATATCTGACGGATAGAAAGCAAACTATGATAATTTTACAAAAGATAGCCGCACCTCTCTCCACATCCTTATCTCCCACACCTCATTGCTAAGCGATTAAAGAAGAAAGTCTCCGGAACAATCTAGCATGGTGGCCGCTGCCGCCTGTCGGCACCGTCCATCCCCATGCCTCCGCCCATTCCGACCACCAGTCACCATCACGCTCCACTCCTCCTCACCTTATCTCCCATCTTTCATTTTTTCGGTGACATTCTCGAGATACCAGTTTTTCGATATAATTCTCAAAATATCATTAGTTTTTACACATGGGATTACTCCTGCATAGATAAATCACAACATGTGTTTTGTAAAAAAATGCATATTGATGTTCTGTGCAATGCACGAGCATCTTGCTTGTAATTATATAACGCAAATCACGAGCAGGAAGTGAATTTTTTTACACAACCATGTTAACATGGCCATGTAAATCACTAGCTAAAGTAAATACCATTATACTTATATACCGATGCAAAAGGTTGAGTACATGTCCGAAGAGTAGAGTCGCACACACACACTCTGTCTCTCAGAATCTCACACACACGCACACATACCAGTTACGTGATGCCCACTTAAGCAGACACGTATGTTACAATTTGTGCACCCGCGGGTACACGTGATGCCGCGCATTTATTTAAGCCAGGCGGCGAACCCAATCAGTAGCTGCATTCATTCCCCTCCCGCCGCCTCTTCTCTGGTCGCCGTCGCCCGGTAGCCATGGCCCGGCCGAAGGTAACAACATACGCCATACTCCTGCCGGAGCGGCTCTTTAATCTGGAAATTTTATTGGTCATGCATGCATCTTTTTGTGCTAGCACTCCTATATAATGGTTGACCGGTCGCTCCCCGCGGACGTGTGCGGGTGGTGGAAGAGGAAGGAGAAGGGAAGAGGGATGTGGAGTAAAGTATTTTACCACAATTTCTTAGGAAACTGAGTGTAATAATTGAGTAGTTTTGCAAACTACCAGTACTACACATGAAATGGTTCAAAACCTATACTCCCTTGCCAGCACGTGCTTCCCGCATGAAACGGTCAGCATCGCCCTGGAGCGTCAGTGCCGCATTAATGCCCGGCCAGAGCGGAGGTGACCTCTCACTGGCGCCGGCTTTGAAGCGGCGCGACGGCCGAAAGAGCGCCGCTTCCCGGTGCACCGACTGCTCCGCGTCGAGGCTGGCCATAGTCCTTGTTTGGATCCATGGGTTATAGTTAGTTTGAGCTAGTTGGGGCTCAAATAGCCCTAAAGTATCCAAGCATGAGGGTTTAAATTGGAGCAAGTTGCACCGAACCCACCAAAAAAACTATCCCACCCAAGAGGTGCTAACTGGAGATAGTTCTCACTGGGACCACTGAAAAATCACTTCTTTCTCTCCATCAAGTGCATTTATTGTCAATCTAACCTGGTCACCCAACGCCTCTTTGGCTACAGTTAGTTCAGGGTTAGTCATGAGTTAGTCTAACCTCTAGCTAAGTTAGAGTATCTAAACAGGAGCAGTATAGGACATGCAAGTTAATCAAAGCATACAATCAAATTCGTACGTGAAAGGATTTTTTCTTTTTGAAAACGAACGTGAAAGGTATTTTTTTAGAATGCTCTTGGCATGTCGCTAACATGTGATGAGTTAACCGACCTCAATTGACGGCAAAAATGCCAGCCCACCGCACTTTGAGAGAGACGAGGAGGAAGAAGTGATACAGGCTGCTGGATTACTAGAGATAGGTGTCGCACGGAAGCCAAGAAATATGGTGATAGCATGGGTTAGCCATGTACTAGTAGGATGTAACTACACTGGGCTGCCGTGTTTTGTACTCTTCCAGTCCACTCTGGAGATGATTGGTTGATTTTATATCGCTGAATAATATAAAATATTATGAGTGCAGACGCTCCACCCTGAGGTTCCTTGCTCCTTCTCAGTCGTCGGGAATCTATGTTCTTCCACTCTATTTTTTAGCGTGAGCTTTGTTCATCCTTTTGCCAACATGCGACACATCTAGCGTCAAGGTGCACGTGTCATGCAAGGATCGTTCCATCTATATGAAGAACACGTGGGACTGGAACTACGAGATGGACATGTACCCAGGACTAGACGTGCGAACCTGTGTAATGTAGCGCAGTAAGTGAAGTTGAAAGGCACAAATAGTATGAACATGCGTGGCATATAGGCATTTGTCTCTTACTACCACTAAATTTTGTACGTGCAATGCCCGATGATGTTATGGAGTACGTGACTAAGTACTCTACTACTACTATATTAATTGGAGGCATATATTAGGTTTTATATTTGTTTACGTGTATGCCCGTAGACCTTTCAACTAGACGTGTCTTTCTCTCCGTGTCGCACTTTGTATCGTTCATACCACTAGTATAGTAGTACTACTACCCGTGGTCTCCGACCCAGAAGTGGAGACGCTCTACCTGAAGGAAATATGCCCTAGAAGCAATAATGAAGTTATTATTTATTACCTTATATCATGATAAATGTTTATTATTCATGCTAGAATTGTATTAACCGGAAACTTAGTACATGTGTGAATACATAGACAAAACAGAGTGTCCCTAGTATGCCTCTACTAGACTAGCTCATTGATCAAAGATGGTTATGTTTCCTAGCCATAGACATGAGTTGTCATTTGATCAACAGGATCACATCATTAGGAGAATGATGTGATGGACAAGACCCATCCGTTAGCTTAGCACTATGATCGTTTAAGTTTTACTGCTATTGCTTTCTGCATGACTTATACATGTTCCTATGACTATGAGATTATGCAACTCCCGAATACCGGAGGAACACTTTGTGTGCTACCAAACGTCACAATGTAACTGGGTGATTATAAAGGTACTCTACAGGTGTCTCCGAAGGTACTTGTTGGGTTGGCGTATTTCGAGATTAGGATTTGTCACTCCGATTGTCGGAGAGGTATCTTTGGGCCCACTCGGTAATGCACATCACTATAAGCCTTGCAAGCATTACAGCTAATGAGTTAGTTGCGGGATGATGTATTACGGAACGAGTAAAGAGACTTGCCGGTAACGAGATTGAACTAGGTATTGAGATACCGACGATCGAATCTCGGGCAAGAAACATACCGATGACAAAGGGAACAACGTATGTTGCTATGCGGTTTGACCGATAAAGATATTAGTAGAATATGTGGGAGCCAATATGAGCATCCAGGTTCCGCTATTGGTTATTTATCGGAGACGTGTCTCGGTCATGTCTACATAGTTCTCGAACCCGTAGGGTCCGCACGCTTAAGGTTTCGATGACAGTTTTATTATGAGTTTATGAGTTTTGATGTACCGAAGGAGTTCGGAGTCCCGGATGAGATCGGGGACATGACGAGGAGTCTCGAAATGGTCGAGACGTAAAAATCGATATATTGGACGACTATATTCGGACATCGGAAAGGTTCCAAGTGATTCGGGTATTTTCGGAGTACCGATGAGTTACGGGAATAGAAGAGAGAGGCCAAAAGGAAGGAGGCGCGCGCGCCCCTTCTGGTCCGAATTGGACAAGGGGTGCAGCCCCCTGTTCCTTCTCCCTCTCCCCCTCTTTCCTTCTCTCCTACTCCGGAAAGCAAAGGGGAATCCACTAGGACTTGGGAGTCCTAGTAGGACTCCCCACACTCGACGCGCCCCCTCTAGGTCCGGCCTCTCCCTCCCTCCTTTATATGCGGGGGCAAGGGGGCACCTCTAGACACAACAACTGATCTCTTGATCTGTTAGCCGTGTGCGGTGCCCCCCTCCACCATAGTTCTCCTCGATAATATTATAGCGGTGCTTAGGCGAAGCCCTGCGACGGTAGAACATCAAGATCGTCGCCACAACGTCGTGCTGACGGAACTCTCCCTCGACACTCGACTGGATCGGAGTTCGAGGGACGTCATCGAGCTGAACGTGTGCTAGAACTCGGAGGTGCCATAGTTTCGGTGCTTGATCGGTCGGGCCGTGAAGACGTACGACTACATCAACCGCGTTGTTCTAACGCTTCCGCTTTCGGTCTACGAGGGTACGTAGACACACTCTCCCCTGTCGTTGCTATGCATCTGGTAGATAGATCTTGCGTGATCGTAGGAAAATTTTAAAATACTACGTTCCCCAACAGTGGCATCATGAGCCAGGTCTATGCGTAGATGATATGCACGAGTAGAACACAATGAGTTGTGGGCGATACTAGTCATACTGCTTACCAGCATGTCATACTTTGCTTCAGCAGTATTGTGAGATGAAGCGGACTGGTTTCACCGTTATGAGCACTAGTTTCTTAAAGGTGACTGGTGGGTGTCTGTCTCTCTCACTTTAGCTGAATCAAGTGTGGCTACGCCCGGTCCTTGTGAAGGTTAAAACATCACATACTTGACGAAACATCGTTGTGGTTTTGTATGCGTAGGTAAGAACGGTTCTTGCTAAGCCCATAGCAGCCACGTAAAACTTGCAACAATAAAGTAGAGGACGTCTAACTTGTTCTTGCAGGGCATGTTGTGATGTGATATGGTCAAGACATGATGAGATATACGGTTTTGTATGAGATGATCATGATTTGTAAAGTTATCAGCAACTGACAGGAGCCATATGGTTGTCGCTTTATTGTATGAAATGCAATCGCCATGTAATTGCTTTACTTTATCAGTAAGCGGTAGCGATAGTTGTAGAAGCAATAGTTGGCGAGACGACAACGATGCTACGATGGAGATCAAGGTGTCACGCCGGTGAAGAAGGTGATCATGACGGTGCTTTGGAGATGGAGATCAAAAGCACAAGATGATGATGGCCATATAATGTCACATATTTTTATTGCATGTGATGTTTATCTTATTATGCTTCTTATTTTGCTTAGTTCGACGGTAGCATTATAAGATGATCCCTTACTAAATTTCAAGGTATAAGTGTTCTCCCTGAGTATGCACCGTTGCGAAAGTTCGTCGTGCCGAGACACCACGTGATGATCGGGTGTGATAAGCTCTACGTTCAAATACAACGGGTGTAAGCCAGTTTTGCACATGCAGAATACTCGGGTTAAACTTGACGAGCCTAGCATATGCAGATATGGCCTCGGAACACTGGAGACCGAAAGGTCGAGCATGAATCATATAGTAGATATGATCAACATAAGATGTTCACCATTGAAACTACTCCATCTCACGTGATGATCGGACATGGTTTAGTTGATTTGGATCACGTGATCATTTAGATGACTAGAGGGATGTCTATCTAAGTGGGAGTTCTTAAGTAATATGATTAAATTGAACTTTAATTTATCATGAACTTAGTCCTCGTAGTATTAGCATATCTATGTTGTAGATCAATAGCTCACGATGTTGATCCCCTTTTATTTTTTATATGTTCCTAGAGATATATAAGTTGAAAGATGTTAGTAGCAATGATGCGGACTAGGTCCGTGATCTGAGGATTATCCTCATTGCTGCACAGAAGTATTATGTCCTTGATGCACCGCTAGGTGACGAACCTATTGCAGGAGCAGATGCATACATTATGAACTTTTGACAAGCTCGGTATGATGACTACTTGATAGTTTAGTGCACCATGCTTTACGGCTTATAACCGGGACTTTAAAAACGTTTTGAACGCCATGGAGCATATGAGATGTTCCAAGAGTTGAAATTAGTATTTCATACTCATGCCCGTGTCGGGAGGTATAAGACCTCTGACAGTACATTGCCTACAAGATGGAGAAGAATAGCTCAACCAGTGAGCATGTGCTCAGATTGTTTGGGTACTATAATTGCTTGAATCAAGTGGGAGTTAATCTTCCAGATAAGATAGTAATTGAAAAAGTTCTCTAGACACTATCACCAAGTAAGTAGAACTGCGTGATGAACTATAATATGCAAGGGATGACAAAAGTAATTCCCGAGCTCTTCGCGATACTGAAATCGGCGAAGGTAGAAATCAAGAAAGAGCATCAAGTGTTGATGGTTAACAGAACCACTTGTTTCAAGTAAAGGGCAAAGGGATAGAAGGGGAGCTTCAAGAAGAATGACAAGCAAGTTGTCACTCCCGTGAAGAAACCCAAAGCTAAACTCAAGCCTGAAACTAAGTGCTTCTACTGCAAAGGAAATGGTCACTGGAAGTGGAACTGCCCTAGATACTTGGTGGATAAGAAGGATGGCAAAGTGAACAAAGGTATATTTGATATACGGATTATTGATGTGTACTTTACTAGTGTTCATAGCAACCCCTGGGTATTTGATACCAGTTCAGTTGCTAAAATTAATAACTCAAAACAAGAGTTGCAGAATGAATAGAGACTAGTTAAAGGTGAAGTGACGATGTGTGTTGGAAGTGGTTCCAAGATTGATATGATCATCATCGCACACTCCCTATACTTTCGAGATTAGTGTAGAACCTAAATACATGTTATTTGGCATTTGCGTTGAGCATGAATATGATTTGATCATATTTGTTGCAATACGGTTATTCATTTAAAGTCATAGAATAATTGTTATTCTGTTTACATGAATAAAACCTTCGATGGTCATACACCCAATGAAAATAGTTTGTTGGATCTCGATCGTAGTGATACACATATTCATAATATTGAAGCCAAAAGATGCAAGGTTAATAATGATAGTGCAACTTATTTCTGGCACTGCCGTTTAGGTCATAATGGTGTAAAGCGCATGAAGAAACTCCATAGTGATGGACTTTTGGAATCACTTGATTATGAATCACTTGGTGCTTGCGAACCATGCCTCATGGGCAAGATGACTAAAACTCCGTTCTCCGGAACAATGGAGCGAGTAACAGATTTGTTGGAAATCATACATACTGATGTATGTGGACCGATGAGTGTTGAAGCTCGTGGCGAGTATCGTTATTTTCTGACCTTCACTGATGATTTGAGAAGATATGGGTATATCTACTTGATGAAGCACAACTCTGAAACATTTGAAAAGTTCAAAGAATTTCAGAGTGAAGTAGAGAATCATCGTAACAAGAAAATAAAGTTTCTACGATCTGATCGTGGAGGTGAATATTTGAGTTACGAGTTTGGTCTTCATTTGAAACAATGTGGAATAGTTTCACAACTCACGCCACCCGGAACACCACAACGTAATGGTGTATCCGAATGTGGTAACCGTACTTTATTAGATATGGTGCGATCGATGATGTCTCTTACCGATCTACCACTATCGCTTTTGGGGTTATGCATTAGAGACAACTACATTCACGTTAAATAAGGCACCATCTAAATCCGTGGAGATGACACCGTATGAACTATGGTTTGACGAGAAACCTAAGCTGTCATTTCTTTAAGTTTGGGACTGCAATGCTTATGTGAAAAAGTTTCAACATGATAAGCTCGAACCCAAATCAGAGAAGTAAATCTTCATAGGATACCCAAAAGAAACTGTTGGGTACACCTTCTATCACAGATCCGAAGGCAAGGTCTTTGTTGCTAAGAGTGGATCCTTTCTAGAGAAGGAGTTTCTCTCGAAAGAAGTGAGTGGGAGGAAAGTAGAACTTGATGAGGTAATTATACCTTCTCCCGAATTGGAAAGTGGAACATCACAGAAACTAGTTCCAGTGATTCCTACACCAATTAGTGAGGAAGCTAATGATGATGATCATGAAACTTCAGATCAAGTTTCTGCTGAACGTCGTAGATCAACCAGAGTACGTTCCGCACCAGAGTGGTACGGCAACCCAGTTCTGGAAGTCATGTTACAAGACCATGATGAACCTGCGAACTATGAGGAAGCGATGATAAGCCTAGATTCCGCAAAATGGCTTGAGGCCATGAAATCTGAGATGGGATCCATGTATGAGAACAAAGTGTGGACTTTGGTTGACTTGCCCGATGATCGACAAGCCATCGAAAATAAATGGATCTTCAAGAGGAAGACCGATGCTGACGGTAATGTTACTGTTTACAAAGCTCGACTTGTTGCGAAAGGTTTTCGACAAGTTCAAAGAGTTGACTACGATGAGACTTTCTCACCCGTAGCGATGCTTAAGTCTGTCCGAATCATGTTAGCAATTGCCGCATTTTATGAAATCTGGCAAATGGATAACAAAACTGCATTCTTTAATGGATTTATTAAAGAAGACTTGTATATGATGCAACCAGAAGGTTTTGTCAATCCTAAAGGTGCTAACAAAATGTGCAAGCTCCAGCGATCCATCTATGGACTGGTGCAAGCATCTCGGAGTTGGAATATACGCTTTGATAAGTTGATCAAAGCATATAGATTTATACAGACTTGCGGTGAAGCTTGTATTTACAAGAAGTGAGTGGGAGCACTACAAACTTTCTGATAAGTATATGTGAATGACATATTGTCGATCGGAAATGATGTAGAATTTTCTGGAAAGCATAAAGGAGTGTTTGAAAGGATTTTTTCAAAGAAAGACCTTGGTGAAGCTGCTTACATATTGGGCATCAAGATCTATAGAGATAGATCAAGACGCTTGATAAGACTTTCGATGAGTACATACCTTGATAAGATTTTGAAGTAGTTCAAAATGGATCAGTCAAAGAAGGAGTTCTTGCCTGACTTGTAAGGTGTGAAGTTGAGTAAGACTCAAAGCCAGACCATGGCAGAAAAATATAGAGAGAATGAAAGTCATTCCCTATGCCTCAACCATAGGTTCTATAAAATATGCCATGCTGTGTACCAAACATGTTGTGTACCTTGCCATGAGTTTGTCAAAGGGGTACAATAGTGATCCGGGAGTAGATCACTGTACAGCGGTCAAAATTATGCTTAGTAACTGGATGACTAAGGAAATGTTTCTCGATTATGGAGGTGATAAAGAGTTCGTCGTAAAGGGTTACGCCGATGCAAGCTTTGACACTAAATCTAGATGACTCTAAGTATCAATCTGGATGCGTATTGAAAGTGGGAGCAATTAGCTAGAGTAGCTCTATGTAGAGCATTGTAGACATAGAAATTTGCAAAATACATACGGATCTGAATGTAACAGACCCGCTGACTAAACTTCTCTCACGAAGCAAAACATGATCACACCTTAGTACTCTTTGGGTGTTAATCACATGAGGATGTGAACTAGATTGTTGACTCTAATGAACCCTTTGGGTATTGGTCACATGGCGATGAGAACTATGGGTGTTAGTCACATGGCGATGTGAACTATTGGTGTTAATCACATGGTGATGTGATCTAGATTATTGACTCTAGTGCAAGTGGGAGACTGAAGGAAATATGCCCTAAAGGCAATAATAAAGTTATTATTTATTTCCTTATATCATGATAAATGTTTATTATTCATGCTAGAATTGTATTAACCGAAAACTTAGTACATGTGTGAATACATAGACAAAACAGAGTGTCCCTAGTATGCCTCTACTAGACAAGCTCATTGATCAAAGATGGTTATGTTTCCTAGCCATAGACATGAGTTGTCATTTGATCAACGGGATCACATCATTAGGAGAATGATGTGATGGACAAGACCCATCCGTTAGCTTAGCACTATAATCGTTTAAGTTTTACTGCTATTGCTTTCTTCATGACTTATACATGTTCCTATGACTATGAGATTATGCAACTCCCGAATACCGGAGGAACACTTTGTGTGCTACCAAACGTCACAACGTAACTGGGTGATTATAAAGGTACTCTACAGGTGTCTCCGAAGGTACTTGTTGGGTTGGCGTATTTCGAGATTAGGATTTGTCACTCCGATTGTCGGAGAGGTATCTCTGGGCCCACTCGGTAATGCACATCACTATAAGCCTTGCAAGCATTGCAGCTAATGAGTTAGTTGTGGGATGATGTATTACGGAATGAGTAAAGAGACTTGCCGGTAACGAGATTGAACTAGGTATTGAGATACCGACGATCGAATCTCGGGCAAGTAACATACCGATGACAAAGGGAACAACGTATGTTGTTATGCGGTTTGACCGATAAAGATATTCGTAGAATATGTGGGAGCCAATATGAGCATCCAGGTTCCGCTATTGGTTATTGACCGGAGACGTGTCTCGGTCATGTCTACATAGTTCTCGAACCCGTAGGGTCCGCACGCTTAAGGTTTCGATGACAGTTTTATTATGAGTTTATGAGTTTTGATGTACCGAAGGAGTTCGGAGTCCCGGATGAGATCGGGGACATGACGAGGAGTCTCCAAATGGTCGAGACGTAAAAATCAATATATTGGACGACTATATTCGGACATCATAAAGGTTCCGAGTGATTCGGGTATTTTCGGAGTACCGATGAGTTACGGGAATAGAAGAGAGAGGCCAAAAGGAAGGAGGCGCGCGCCCCCCTTCTGGTCCGAATTGGACAAGGGGTGCAGCCCCCTTTTCCTTCTCCCTCTCCCCCTCTTTCCATCTCTCCTACTCCGGAAAGGAAAGGGGAATCCTACTAGGACATGGGAGTCCTAATAGGACTCCCCGCACTTGGCGCGCCCCCTCTAGGGCCGGCCTCTCCCTCCCTCCTTTATATACGGGGGCAAGGGGGCACCTCTAGACACAACAATTGATCTCTTGATCTCTTAGCCGTGTGCGGTGCCCCCCTCCACCATAGTTCTCCTCGATAATATTATAGCGGTGCTTAGGCGAAGCCCTGCGACGCTAGAGCATCAAGATCGTCGCCACACCATCGTGCTGACGGAACTCTCCCTCGACACTCGGCTGTATCGGAGTTCGAGGGACGTCATCGAGCTGAACGTGTGCTAGAACTCGGAGGTGCCGTAGTTTCGGTGCTTGATCGGTCGGGCCGTGAAGACGTACGACTACATCAACCGCGTTGTTCTAACGCTTCCGCTTTCGGTCTACGAGGGTACGTAGACACACTCTCCCCTGTCGTTGCTATGCATCTGGTAGATAGATCTTGCGTGATCGTAGGAAAATTTTAAAATACTACGTTCCCCAACAGTGGCATCATGAGCCAGGTCTATGCGTAGATGATATGCACGAGTAGAACACAATGAGTTGTGGGCGATACTAGTCATACTGCTTACCAGCATGTCATACTTTGCTTCGGCGGTATTGTGAGATGAAGCGGCCCGGACCAACATTACGCGTACGCTTACGCGAGACTGGTTTCACCGTTATGAGCACTCGTTGCTTAAAGGTGACTGGTGGGTGTCTGTCTCTCTCACTTTAGCTGAATCAAGTGTGGAGTACAACAGCCTAGCTAGAGAGGGTACTATGGTGCGGAGTACTCCATGTACTATCGTAAGCAACCGATCATAGTGCCACTGCACACGAGTGTGTGTCTGATCGATTCATCCATTATTCGTAAGTTATGTATGGTTGTGTGGTGTCTAATGGTGGTCGTCGAATGCTAGCTGACGACAAGAGCGGTTGCATGGACGCCTAGTTGTCAATACGTGGCGCATACGCTTCAAAGGCTTGTCATCCACGAGTTCACATTTTACCACCACGCCAGCGTCTGACCGCCCTCGTCATTTTGTTATGGATTTATATGAATTGATCGCACGAAAATGTTACGCTTTCCAGGTTCAAAAGGAAAAGGCGGCACACTTACAACTCGTACGCGTCGCGTTCACGTTGCACCCCCGACAGTCCGGCTCGCACGCCGCTCACCTGAGGGGACACGCGTTGTCTTGCATTTTCACTGACATGTGGGACTGCAATTGAATAAACCGTCGATAGCCGAAATCTAATCGCTCGGCGGGCGTCGGCTGAGAAGAGAGATACGGGAGAGAGTGAAGAGATCGCCCGCCCGCCATGCATGGACTCCGAGAAATATGTGGTGATAATGTGAGATGGGCCATGCGGGAGTCCGCACAGCTTCCAAGCCCGCTTCTTACCGCCCTGGCCCACCAGAACCCCTCCCCCACCCAACCACCTCCCCGCGTGCACTCCCCCCTCAGAGGCCAGCTGCCCGCATTCATAGCAAGTAGTACCAGTAAAATTCTGGCCTATAAAGGGCATGTACAATGGTTGATAAGATAGTCTTATCATAAGTCTTGCATGTAATTTAGAGATAACAAAAAAACATGTGTACAATGGATCATCTCTTACCCTTATCTTCAAGAACTAGTTATACCTAAAAACATGGTGAAACATATTATGCTAAGATATCATCTCTTGTCTTCTCACCAAGCCCGCTTATGTGGAGGAGAGAGAGGCATCGACAAAGTCAAGGAGTGGGATCTGCAGGAGCCCGTCTCTACACGTGCTCCTAGGTATAGAAAAAACTAATTCTAAAAAAGAGGCATAAAAAACAATTGTGTCTAAAAAAAGAAAGGTAAAAAACATTTGAAAGGAAATAGATAGAGAGAGTGAGAAAAAGTTGTAACCTTATAGTCAACACTATGGTAGTATTACATGAGGAAGGAGGGAGTGGTGCACATGCCAAGTTCACTGGGCTGCCATGTTTCACACTCCTCCCTCGTAACAATGGAGACAATAGGTTTCATAAAAAATAAACAATGAATAATCATTGCTTGTCCACTATATCGGAAAGAATACTTTCATTCGCCGACAAGTGGGGCGTCGACCATCCTGGTCCACCTGCCATGCACAAAATTATCCTGGTCCACCTGCCAAGCACAAAGTTAGTCGGACGAAGGAACCATCATGACTTCGTTGAATTCCGCTTCTTCATGAAAACTTACTCTACCCGCAGTACTGCTACCACACGCGAAGACTGGACAGCATTGTACCACGTCATATCACTAAAACCCACTAGGCCAAACTAGCCCGCCTAGGATTTGTACTCCCTTCGTTTCAAAGTTAGTAGTACAAAGTTGACTCATTTATTTTGGAACGGAGGGACATCTCTATACTGCTATCATTTTGTGTTGTACGTTTCTGTACTTTTGCTACGATTTTCCTACCATATGAACCAAATGAGGCCTGAATGTATCCGTGTCGACTATTGTCTGATCGATCGCTAAGCCTACAATTTTAGGAGCTTGGGCTATTGGCCGATCGACGACGGATCAGTATAAGCGTACCACGAGCTCATCAGCCCCAACATTTCTCTTTGGTGAGTGTTTTGCAAGTACTATAGCTCGCACAGTAGCTAGCCTACTAACAACAAGAATCACCAAATAAGCCCTGCTGATATGATAACAGTTCAAACTTACATCTAAGCATGCCATATATTACATCAAAAGCTGGTGATGATACATCTGTTTCCATAACTCGGAGAGGGTTCACATGATTCACTATCAAACAAAAGTAGCAAGTACCGCCCACACAAGATAGTGCACTAGCCCTAAGATGGTTTGATAACACGCATCATTCTGGTAATTAAACACAGGGCAATGCAAACTACCCTGAAGGATTAGTGCCGACCAACTATTTCTTGTCATCGATCTCTGATGGCTTCTCGCCCCTCGTTGGTTACCCCAAGTGGAAGGTTTGAGATGTAGCGTAGCAGCAAGTTTCCCTTGGCAAAGGTACCAAGGATCGAATCCCGTGAGACTCCGAGGGTCGACAAGAAGGTGTCAACGGCGCCAGAAACTTAGCAGTTGACAGGACCTGCACACAGATACAAATAACTTTGCTCCCAACGAGTACAGAGAGGTTGTCAATCCCTCCGGCCTTGTCTTTTACAAAGGATCAAACACAAGAGATAATAATGATAGGTATGACTGCAACTAGGAAATAAGAACATGAAGTAAATAGCGGGTGTGATCAGTGGTGGTAATATGGACCGGGGTCCCATGATGTTCACTAGTGATGTCTCTCTCCCAAAAGACGATAAAACAGCAAAGCGAGGTAAACAAATTACAGCTGGGCAATTGACAGGATTATGTGCGCAAACCAATGCTAACTATGCTGCAAGGAAAGGTAGAGGCTCAAAAGCATGGGCGGTACGCCAAGGCAAGTAGACCAAAATCCATCTGCATCTACTACTAATCATCCACCTTGAGATATCTATCCAGAACATCTCGCTGGTATTAAGTTGCGAATCCCACCCAAAGTGTAAACTAAAAGCAACAGATAACTGCATTAAAAGAACTTTGCGTAAAGTAAACAATCCTTGCACCCGCAAGTACAAGCACCGTTGTTTTCCCCCTTGTGGCAACAGCACATCCCCTAGACTCATGTTTCTGTCACTCAAGCTAGTCATCAAGGGGCATGAACCCACAATCAAGCATAACGTTCCCTCTTGGAGTTACTGCCTACTACTCGGCCAAAGCAATAAGCAGCAACGGAGAACATGCAAGAATTACTCAAGAACATAAATATAAAAGAGGTGAATCAAATATATTACTCACACACAATCTGAACATAATCTCATAATCCATCGGATCCCAACAAACTCAGCAGAGCAACAGCATAAAGATTACATATGTGCCTCGATCATGTAGGGCAGCTCACGAGGTCTAAACCATGAAGAACAAAGAGGGGAGGAGAACATCACATAGCTACTGGTCATGGACCCATAGTCCAAGGTGGACTACGCACGACTCATCCGGGAAGCGTCCATGGTGGTGGAGAAGCTCCCGGTGGTGGTTCTCCCCTCTGGCAGGGTGCCGGAAGAGTTCTCCTGATGCTCCCGATCTTGGAAGCGCTGCGGCGGCGGAACAGAGGCGAGATCGCAAAAAATGGTTCCGTCCTCGAGGGTTTCGGGACGCGAGGAATATATATGCGAAGGGGGGTCACCAGAGGCGGAGAGGGGGCCCCAGGCGCCCCCCCTGGCACGGCCAGGGGTGGGGCCGTGCCGGGTGGCCGCCTGGGCCACCCCAGGCTCCCCTCTGGCCCTGCTTTGGTTTTTCTCGAAGCTCCATGTGCGCTGATTTTTCCTGTATTTTTCCCGGAATTTTTAGAGCACTTTTAATATGGGGGAAACCTGAAATAGAAAAACAGCAGAAAACAGGAACTGGCACTGTGGTGCACTGAGTTAATAGGTTAGTCCAAATATGATCAAAAGTGTATGGAAGTGCATAAATATCATAGCAATATCACACAAAACAGGCATGGAGTAAGCAGAAATTATAGATACGTTTTGGACGTATCAATCTCTTGGTCAATGACCACAGCACGGACAGCGGCATGGGAATCGATCTCTGGGGCGATGTCCACAGGACTGACCGCGACATGGGAATCGATCTCTGGGGCGATGTCCACAGGACTGACCGCGACATCGGAATCGATCTCTGGGGCGATGTCCACAGGATGGATAGCGGCATCGGAATCGATCTCCGAGGCGATGCCAACAGGACGGACCGCGACATCGAAAACGATCTCTGAGGCGTTGTCCACAGGACGGGCCACGACATCGAAATCATCAAGGACGTCCATCGGCACCTGCACAACCCTAATATATTAGCAAGCACATTGCAAATAATCAAAAAGCACAACTTTCGGTAATAAGCCATTATTTTTTACCTTGTGCATCTCACCAGGGGATCCCATCCCATCGGGGGCCATCTCCTCGTCCTCGATGGGGGCCATCACCTTGCCAGGGGAATACAACTTCTCAACGGTGACTATCTCCTCAAACTCGGCCTTGAGCCTCGCATAGGTGGCCATCAGAGGTTCTGGGGTAGGCATGGTGGGGCCCTTGCTGTTCTTCGAACTTTATTTGAGGAGTTTGTCCGCCAACGTCGTCAACCCTTTGGCCAGTACTTGTTTCTTGGAGTTTTTCGTCTCCATGGGTTGGCCCGCCAACATGGTCAACTCATTGGTCGGTGCTCGCTTCCTGGAGATCGCTGTCTCCAGTGGGTTGTCCGCCATCAACTCTTTGCCTAGTGCTCCAGGATCCATCAATGAACTGACAAACAAAAAGCAATCGAAAGGAAACCACAATCGCAATGAAAACGGGAAAAGAATAGGCTGTGAGAATCGGTCGGTGCTTCGCAAAAAGAAGATTCTTGGAATGAAAATATAACAACATCACTGATTCGCCCACCTTTCCTTCGTCGGTACAAAATAAAAATGGCAGAAGTGAGTTGCGTGGAGTGAGGTTTTCTTCAAGAATGGGGAGAAATGGATTCACCGAGTGTTCCAGTGAAATGATGGTTGCTTTGTCCAGTCCAACTTCGAGGCCACTTTACCACTGCTGGTAAAGGTGTGGGTTTTGTGATATGACGGGTCATGACGGCCACACCAGGGTGACCGGTGAGTTTTGACTCTAGCACCTCACTGTGATTTGGTGGATGGCACGCGGGCCCGAATGCTTTGATGTCCCGCATGTAGATAGAGCGGCTAGTCATATAGGAGTGGTCAATATTGTGCACCGCGACCAAGGCGGAGAGGAAAACGAGAGAACTACATAATTAATGCATGAGTTTAATTAGGGTAGTTTTTTAAAGTACGAGATACATTCCTCCAATCGCAAAATGCCTTGGTTGATGAGATTTGAGATTTGAGCTCTATAATCCGAAAGGGAGATTTGAGATTTGAGATTTGAGATACTACATGCGGTGTAGTCACTTGTTGGAATCTCTAGAAAGACTTATACCGCATGATTCTTTGCTTCTTCTTACTACTACGTACTACTTCGCCGACATGTGGGACAGCCAGTGATACGTCTCCAACGTATCTATAATGTTTTATTGTTCCATGCTATTATTTATGATGTTTTGGATGTTTAATGGGCTTTGTCATACACTTTTATATTATTTTTGGGACTAACCTACTAACCCAAAGGCCCAGTCCAGATTGCTGTTTTTTGCCTGTTTCAGGGTTTTGCAGAAAAGGAATATCAAAAGGAGTCCAAACAAACTGAAACCTTCAGGAGAGATATTTTTGAAAAAAAAATCACGCATGGGAGACTTGAGAACCACGGAGTAGGGGCCACGAGGTGCCCACGAGGGTGGGGGGCGCGCCCTAGGGGGGCGCGCCCCTGCCTCGTAGGTCCCTCGTGAGGCCCCCGGTGCCCTCCTTCCTCCTATATAAGTCTACATACCCCGAAACCATCAGATGAACAGAGAAAACCCTAGTTCCACCGCCGTAACCTTCTGTTCCCGTGAGATCCCATCTTGGGGCCTGTTCCGAAGCTCCGCCGGAGGAGGGATCTACCACGGAGTGCTTCTACATCATCATCATCGCCTCACCATGAGTTGTGAGTAGTCTACCACAGACCTTCGGGTCCATAGCTAGTATCTAGATGGATTCTTCTGTCTCTATGGATCTCAATACAAAGTTCTCCTCGATCTTCGAGGAGATCTATTCGATGTAATCTCTTTTTGCGGTGTGTTTGTCGAGATCCGATGAATTGTGGGTTTATGATCAAGATTATCTATGAGAAATATTTGGTTCTTCTCTGAACTCTTTATGTATGATTATAATATCCTTGCAAGTCTCTTCGAATTATTGGTTTGGTTTGGCCTACTAGATCTATAGTTCTTGCAATGGGAGAAGTGCTTGGCTTTGAGTTGAGTCTTGCGGTGTCATTTCCCAGTGACAGTAGGGGCAGCAAGGCACATATTGTATTGTTACCATCGAGGATAAAACGATGGGGTTTATATCATATTGCTTGAGTTTATCCCTCTACATCATGTCATCTTGCTTAAGGTGTTACTCTATTCTTATGAACTCAATACACATGCTGGATAGCGGTCGATGTGTGGAGTAATAGTAGTAGATGCAGGCAGGAGTCGGTCTACTTGTCTCGGTCGTGATGCCTATATATAATGATCATGCCTAGATAGTCTCATAATTATTCACTTTTCTATCAACTGCTCGACAGTAATTAGTTTACCCGGCGTAGAATATCGCTATCATGAGAGAAGCCACTAGAGAACACTATGGCCCCCGGGTCTATTCTCAACATATCAATCTACATCTACTTTACTTTTTCCGTTTTACTTTCTATTCTAATAATCAAAAAATACCAAAAATATAAACTATCATCTCTATCAGATCTTACTTTCATAAGTGACTGTAAAGGGATTGACAACCCCTTATCATGTTGGCATTGAAGTTTTTATTTGTTTGTGCATGTGCGAGGGACTCGCGCGTGATCTCCTACTGGATTGATACCTTGGTTCTCAAAAACTGAGGGAAATACTTACGCTACAGTGCTGCATCTCCCTTTCCTCTTCGAGGGAATACAACGCAAGCTCAAGAAGTAGCAAGAAGAATTTCTAGCGCCGTTGCCGGGGAGGCTTACGCAAAAGTCATATACCAAGTACCTATCACAAACCCTTATCCTTCGCATTATATTTTTTGCCTCTCGTTTTCCTCACCCCCACTTCACCCTTGCCGTTTTATTTGCCCTTCTTCTGTCGTGTGTTTATCATCCGCTCTCTTCTTGTTTGCTTGTGTGAGTTGGATTGCTTGCTTGTCACTATGGCTCATAACAATACCAAATTGTGTGACTTCTCCAATACCAACAATAATGATTTTATTAGCACTCCGATTGCTCCTACTGCCAATGCTGAATCTTGTGAGATCAATGCTGCTTTATTGAATCTTGTCATGAAAGATCAATTCTCCAGCCTTCCTAGTGAAGATGCCGCTACCCATCTAAACAACTTCGTTGATTTGTGTGATATGCAAAAGAAAAGGGATACGGATAACGATATTGTTAAATTGAAGTTATTTTCGTTTTCATTTAGAGATCGTGCTAAAACTTGGTTTTATTCTTTGCCTAGAAATAGTATTGATTCGTGGAATAAGTGCAAAGATGCTTTTATATCTAAGTATTTCTCTGTCGGGACCCCGATCCTAAGTCACACCGATCTAGCATGTAACACATCATATCACTTTGCGGCCTCACGCATGGTATCCCCACGGGTGCCACCTTACCTGGCCCAGGACCGTTTGCGTATTTTGGCTCACGTATATGCTATTGTTGCTAGCATCCATATGGCAGAGAACCTGGGCCGATATGACAAGTTGTAAACCAAAAGTGGCACTAAATTACAGAGACATGCATACATGACCCAACAACGAACGTGTCGGTCATCAACGTATGAACCCAAGTCGTAGCAAGCTACAAGGACTTAAAGGAACAACGCTTGACATTTCCCTGAAGGGACAGACACAGGAACGAAGAAGGACACATGCCGGCCAACCTAAGTGTTCCGGAGCAGTAGCAAGCTACCCAGGCTCAGTGGAAGCACTAGGAGGCATTTCCCTGTAAGATAGGCTACCAAGGGTAAACAACTAGGTGTCGGATCCCACACATAGCAATACACATTACACGTATGCATAAAATGCAAGTATGTGTTGTACAACATGGCATCACAACATAACTCAACAACTCATATAGATAAAGGCCCAGAAGAGCCATCATAACATTAATTACAAGCAGTGGGTCTCATGACCCAACATACAGAGCATATAGGCAACGGAAGCATAACATGTCTGAGTACAGACAACTATAAATGAAAAAGGCTGAGAAGCCTGACTATCTACAAGACCCTCCCAAGGGTACAAGATCGTAGCTGAGGTAACAAGCTAAACGTCGAAGTCCACGCGGAACCACTAGTGAGACTGAAGTCTCTCTGCAAAAACATAAATTAAGCAAACGTGAGTACAAAGGTACTCAGCAAGACTTACATCAGAACTAGCTACATATGCATCAGTATCATCAAGGGGTGGTGGTGTTTGACTCCAGCAAGCCAGCTTTGACTCGGTGGCTATCCTGAACTACAACTGCAAGTAACTCTTTAGAGTTGGCGCACATGAGTCCACATATTCACCAATCAATACACCAGTATGGATCCGTTCCCGCCTCCCTACGAGAACGCCATCCATAGCACTCACACTTGTCTTGAGCATTTTAGAGTATCCACTTCAAGTTGTCTATGTACCAAGTAAGCATCCAAGAAGTCCATAACCGCGGACCCGGCTATTCGAATAGATCATGTTAACCCTGCAGGGGTGTACTTCTTCACACACGCTCTCGCCACTTACTACCATGTACACGTCGTGTATCTCGACAACCTTCAAGCGGAAGCCTGGCGAGGGTGTCGGCCACGACCTGACTAACCACACAAGTCTCTAGTCTAGGTTTATCGCCTATTCGGGTTCCATCCGCAAGAAGATCCGGCCGGGGAGTCACTCACGGCCCCAAACGATGTGAACAGGGTTCCCAAGCCCACCTCGACGGATGGATCTACGCTTGGTACACCGTGCCACTGCACCTAGTCTGTCCCAAGCCCACCTGTACCGGGTGCCACTTGGTAGACTACTAGCACTACCTACAAACACCAGAAACTAGTTGCAACTCCTGGACACAGATCGAGTTGACTAATAAGTCGAGAGGGGCACTTAAGCATTCCAATGTGTGGTAGTAACTAGTCATTGGACAACTTACATAGCCTCAGTTCTTAAGGATGGCTCCAGGGAGACAACCCACCATGTACTCCTACATGGCCTCTCACCGCTACCTTTACCAAAACGGTTCACACACTTAGCTCACACACAGTAGGACATGTTCATCACCATTCCAATTCATCTCCGATGAATCAGACCTGACACAACGCTAAGCAATAGCAGGCATGACAAGCAAACATGAATGAGTAGGCACATCATGGCTCAAACAACTCCTACTCATGCTAGTGGGTTTCAACTATTTACTATGGCAATGACATGTCATGCAGAGGAAAAGGGGTTCAGCTACCGCAGCAAATAACAGTTGAAACATTGTTGTCCTAATGCAGTAAAAGAGAGCAAGAGCGAGACAGTGGGATTGTATCGGAATGCTCAATGAAGTTTTGCTTGCCTGGCACTTCTTAAGAAAACACCGTGTCTTCATCAGTGTCATCGATCACCGTCGGAACAATGTATACTAAGAGGGGACAAACACCGACAAACAAGAGAGAACACAATCAATGCAATGCGACAATATGATGCATGATCATGACATGGCAACATGCTGTTGATTGAGCTAATGCAACTAGCAACCATATTAAATGAAGTTGGTTTGAACCATATTAGATGAAGTCTCCAACGTATCAACAATTTTTGATTGTTCCATGCTATTATTTATGATGTTTTGGATGTTTAATGGGCTTTGTCATACACTTTTATATTATTTTTGGGACTAACCTACCAACCGAAAGGCCCAGTCCAGATTGCTGTTTTTTGCCTGTTTCAGGATTTTGCAGAAAAGGAATATCAAACAGAGTCCAAACGGAATGAAACCTTCGGGAGAGATATTTTTGGAGAAAATCATGCACGGGAGACTTGAGAACCACGGAGTAGGGGCCACGAGGTGCTCACGAGGGTGCCCCCCCCGAGGGCGCGCCCCCTGCCTCGTGGGTCCCTCGTGAGGCCCCCGGTGCCCCCTTCCTCCTATATAAGCCTACGTACCCCGAAACCATCAGATGAACAGAGAAAACCCTAGTTCCACCATCTTAACCTTATGTTCCCGTGAGATCCCATCTTGGGGCCTGTTCCGGAGCTCCGCTGGAGGAGGGATCTACCATGGAGTGCTTCTAGATCATCATCATCGCCTCACCATGAGTTGTCAGTAGTTTACCATAGGACTTCGGGTCCATAGCTAGTATCTAGATGGCTTCTTCTCTCTCTTTGGATCTCAATACAAAGTTCTCCTCGGTCTTCGAGGAGATCTATTCGATGTAATCTCTTTTTGCGATGTGTTTGTCGTGATCCGATGAATTGTGGGTTTATGATCAAGATTATCTATGAGAAATATTTGATCCTTCTCTGAACTCTTTATGTATGATTATAATATCCTTGCAAGTCTCTTCGAATTATTGGTTTGGTTTGGCCTACTAGATCTATAGTTCTTGCAATGGGAGAAGTGCTTGGCTTTGGGTTCAATCTTGCGGTGTCCTTTCCCAGTGACAGTAGGGGCAGGAAGGCATGTATTGTATTGTTGCCATCGAGGATAAAAAGATGGGGTTTATATCATATTGCTTGAGTTTATCCCTCTACATCGTGTCATCTTGCTTAAGGCATTACTCTGTTCTTATGAACTCAATACACTGGATGCATGCTGGATAGCGGTCGATGTGTGGAGTAATAGTAGTAGATGCAGGCAGGAGTCGGTCTACTTGTCTCAGACGTGATGCCTATATATAATGATCATGCCTAGATAGTCTCATAATTATTCACTTTTCTATCAATTGCTCGACAGTAATTTGTTTACCCGCCGTAGAATATCGCTATCATGAGAGAAGCCACTAGAGAACACTATGGCCCCCGGCTCTATTCTCAACATATCAATCTACATCTACATCTACTTTACTTTTTTCGCTTTTACTTTCCGTTCTTCTAATCAAAAAATACCAAAAATATAAACTATCATCTCTATCAGATCTCACTTTTGTAAGTGACCGTAAAGGGATTGACAACCCCTTATCGCGTTGGCTGCGAAGTTCTTATTTGTTTGTGTAGGTGCGAGGGACTCGCGCGTGGTCTCCTACTGGATTGATACCTTGGTTCTAAAAAACTGAGGGAAATACTTACACTACTGTGCTGCATCTCCCTTTCCTCTTCGAGGGAATACAACGCAAGCTCGAGCAGTACCAGCCAACAACATCCGGTCGACGTAATACGTGTCATGCACCAGATTAGAGTGCAGAACGGAAGGGGGGCATCACCCCGGTCGTACCGCCTGACCCTGTTTGGATACTCTAACTCAGTTAAAGGTTAGAGTTGGATTCTAATCCTGAACTAACCCTGAAGTAACTCTAGGCAAAGAGGTGTTTGGATGACAGGGTTAGATGGAGCGTGGATACCGCGAGGTGCCTTCGTGGGCGGTGCGAGAGGGAGGGAGGGAGAGGACGAGAAGCTTCGAGGAAGTGGGGAGGGATCTGCTGCGGGGAAGCGAGAGAAAAATATGTTTTTTAGTGTCCCGAGAAGAACTAACCCAAATAAGCACCTCTTGGGTGGGTTAGATTTTTTTGGGTTAGTTGAGTTCAAACTAACCCAAACTAACTCTAACACATGGATCCAAATAGTAACCCAAACTAACCCTCCTGTTAGGATATTTTTGGGTTAGTTGAGTTCAAACTAACCCAAACTAACTCTAACACATGGATCCAAACAGTAACGCACCGTCAAATCGCATAGCCCGACCTTTCTAGCAGTAAGTAAGTTGAATCCGTTACTCCCTCACCCTCCTCGCCTCTCTGTCAAACCGCCTACACGAAAACTGCCGCGCGTACTGCCCGGGAAAAGCCCCGCCCTCAACTTTTAACTACGCGAAAATTGTTCGAGCTTGTTCGTTCTATATAAATACTAGTATTGTATGTTTATTCACCTATGGGATTGTTCAATGAATGGAGGGCCGGGGAGCACAAGTGAACAATACTACTACTAGTAGTAGTAAGTAGGAGTCGTACAAGTAGTCACCTTAAATAGAGAGTTTCTTTTCTTTAATGCAACGTACACAAATTGAAACACTTGTTGTGGAGAGAAAAATACAATCACTCCACTATATATGTACGCAGGGGCTTGAGCGCTTACTTTACTAGGGTTGCTCTCTTCATTCTCTCATCCTCTCTAGATATAAACAAGACAGCGACTGCGACATTTTCTCTCTGCTCACCGCTGGTCACAGATCTGGCCGGATCCCTTCGGCTGGTGTGTGTAGAGGACTAGGTGCATCATTCACGCGGTCATCGCCGGCGAGGGAGGAAACCCACAGCTGCCGGAGGGGCCCGATCCTCTGCTCGTGCCGTTCTCTCCGACACAGGCCGGCTTGGGAGGTCTTCCGACCCTTCTTCCTCCCTGCCATATTGCCCGCAGATCCGACCTGTTGGGGAACGTAGCAGAATTCAAAAAATTTCTACGCCTTCACCAAGATCCAACTACGGAGACATCTAGCAATGAGCAAGTGAGAGTGCATCTACATACCGTTATGGAGATTGCGAGCGGAAGCTTTCGAAGAAGCGTGGATGAAGTAGTCGTACTCTTCGCGTTCTTCGTCACCGATGATCTAGCGCTGAACGGACGGCACCTCCGCATTCAACACAAGTACGGTGCAGCAACGTCACCTCCTTCTTGATCCAGCAAGGGGGGAGGAGAAGTCGTCAGAGATCCGGCAGCACGACGGCGTGATGACGGATGCAGTGGAGATCGCAGCAGGGCTTCGCCGGGCGCCCTGCGTGGGAGTATGGAGGTGTGACGGGAGGGGGAGAGGCGCCAGGGCAAGGGTGCGGCAGCCCTCTCCCCTCCCACATATATATAGGGGCCAGGGGGGTGCGCCAGGGCCCCTGCAGATCCAATCTGCAGGGGGACGGCGGCCAGGGGGGAGTCCTTGCCCCCCAAGGCAAGTGGTGGCCCCCCTCCCCTTAGGGTTTTAACCCTAGGCGCATGGGAGGTGGGCCACTAGTGGTGCGCCAGCCCAGAGGGGCTGGACACTTCCCCTTGCGGCCTAGGGGCCCCACCGGGATGGGTGGCCCCACCCGGTGGACCCCCGGGGACCCTCCGGTGGTCCCGGGACGCTCCCGGTGACCCCCGGAGATCACCCGATAGCCGAAACTGGACTTCCTATATATCAATCTTTACCTCCGGACCATTCCGGAACTCCTCGTGATGTCCGGGATCTCATCCGGGACTCCGAACAACTTCCGGGTTTCCACGTGCATTTATCTCTACGACCCCAGCGTTACCGAACCTTAAGTGTGTAGACCCTACGGGTTCGGGAGACACGTAGACATGACCGAGACGACTCTCCGGTCAATAACCAACAGTGGGATCTGGATACCCATGTTGGTTCCTACGTGTTCCTCGATGATCTTCATCGGGTGAACCACCGTGTCAAGGATTCACTCAATCCCGTATGTTATTCCCTTTGTCCATCGGTACGGTACTTGCCCGAGATTCGATCGTCGGTATTCCCAATACCTTGTTCAATCTCGTCATGGCAAGTCTCTTTACTCGATCCATAATCCATCATCCCATGACTAACTACTTAGTCACATTGAGCTCATTATGATGATGTCTTACCGAGTGGGCCCAGAGGTACCTCTCCGTCATATGGAGTGACAACATTCTAGTCTCGGTTCGTACCAACTCAACAGACACTTTCGGAGATACCCGATGCGTACCTTTATAGCCACCCACTTACGTTGTGACGGTTGGCACACCCAAAGTACTCCTACGGCATCCGGGAGTTGTACAACCTCATGGTCTAAGGAATAAATACCTGACACCGAAAAGCTTATGCATTACGAACTATACGATCTCGTGTTATGCTCAAGTTTGGGTCTTGTCCATCACATCATTCTCCTAATGATGTGATCCCGTTATCACTGACATCCTATGTCCATGGTCAGGAAACCGTGACCATCTGTTGATCAACGAGCTGGTAACTAGAGGCCTACCAGGGACTCATTGTGGTCTATGTATTCACACATGTATCGCTGTTTCCGTACAATACAATTCAAGCATGAATAACAGACAATTATCATGAACAAGGAGATATAATAATAATGCTTTTATTATTGCCTCTAGGGCATATCTCCAACAGTCTCCCACTTGCACTAGAGTCAATAATCTAGTTACATTGTGATGAATCGAACACCCATAGAGTTCTGGTGTTGATCATGTTTTGCTCGTGAAAGAGGTTTAGTCAACGGGTCTGCTACATTCAGATCCGTATGCACTTTACAAATATCTATGTCTCCATCCTGAACATAATTCCGGATGGAGTTGAAACGGCGCTTGATGTGCTTGGTCTTCTTGTGAAACCTGGGCTCCTTGGTAATAGCAATAGCACCAGTGTTGTGACGCCCGAAGACCGACGTCCCAGAAGATCCCAGAAGATTCCAGAAGATTCCAGATGTTCCGGGTTCTCCCGTGTGTTCTTTTTGCTTGTGTTTTTTATTTTGCATTACATCATGTCATCATGCCATCATGTCTTTATTTTTGCATCTCAACCTAAATAAATCGTGTGGACCTTCGGTCCATTTAAATCGAGGGAAGAATGTCTTCTCTTTAAAACATATAAAAGCCTCTCAATATTATTAGGGAGCTATATTTTAAATATTCCATTCATTGGAATTAACCCAACACACGTGCATATTATTTCCCCATGTCTATTTCACTTCGAGTTTCTCCTTCAAAAACCTTGTCAATATTTCTTTTGCTATTTATCGAGGTTCCTCCTAAAATCGTCAACATTTTGGCCACTTCTATATTCAAGTCTTAGTTCAAAACTATTTGAATTAAATTCAAATATGTTTGAGTTATTTTTTTCCAATCGTGCCTTTTCTATTTTTCTCAGTCCGTGCTCATTTTATGATGCCCGAGGAAAATAGTCCCATGTGTTATCTTTTCCCTAACCCCCCTCCTCATTCTCTTCTTCTCTCTATTGTATTTTTTTCTGCTAAAAATCAAATGGAAAGGAAGAGGCCAACCAGCCTCTTGGGCCTCCCAGACCCACCAGCCAACTCTAGGCCTCCCAAGCGGCCTCCCTGGCCCATCTCACTCCTGGCCCTTTTCCCTCCAGGCCTAGCCTCAGCCTACCTCTCCGTCTGGCCCAAGGCCCAGGCGACCAAACCCTAGCCCGCAGCTCTCCTTCTCCCGTCGCTCCCTCTTTCCCTCGCAGCGCCGCCACCTCTCGCTCTCCCTCGCAGCGCACGACCCCCCAATCCCTTCGCTCTCCCCCTTCGCCCCGACCGCTCCTCGCATCCTCTCGAGGGCCTCGGCCAGGCAGCCCCGAGCGCCCTCGCTCCCTCCGCGCTAGCGCCTCCCTCCATCGCGCCCGGGCAGAGGCCGCGCCCGTCCTCCTTTCTCCGTACCCTTTGCCATCGGGCCCCCAAAGCCGCGCAGGAGCTTCTCGTTCGCCGCGCCCCTCCGTTCTCCTTCGAGCGCCCGTGTGCCTCGCTTCCAGCCGAGCCAGGAGCAGCGCCAGGGCCTTCTCCTCCGAGCTCCAAGGCCAGAGCCCCCCCTTCTCCAAGCCAGCGACGTCCCTGCGCCTTCTCCCTCCCGCGCCAGGGGACGAGCCTCCGTGCGTCCGCCCCGTCGGCCAGGGCCTCGTCCAGCGCCTCCCCTCGCAGGCCCCAGCGGCCAGAGCCACCGCAGCTCCTTGTGGCCTCCTCTTCGCCTCGCCTTGCAGCGCCGGCCACCGGCTCCCGTGCAGCCCCGTGGCTCCCTCCGTCGCCAAGGCCATGCCCCCAGCGCCGCTTCAAGCTCGTCCGCCCCCCCAAGGTAGCAGCCTCCTCGCGTGACCGATGCCTTGTGTTTTTTTTGTTGTTTGTTGCTGTTTTCGCCAAGTGCACCGCAGCCGCAAGAACCATGTACGACTACAAGGAGAAATGCAAGTACCACAACCACGACAAGTACCTCGACGAACCGAACATCTACGGAAAAACGAGCTCGTGAACGGCTACGGAACAAGTACCACTACATACGTGAACGACTACCGTCGCCGAAAGCGCCAAGTACCACGACTACTCGGAGACTCCAAGTACCCCTACCGTCGCCCCGTGTACCTCTACGGAACAACTACTTCCTCTTCGGAAACGTGAACCACTACTTCCCACGACGACCACGAGAACAACTACGTCCCTCTACGATCTCGAACCGCCCCGAAACGTTGGTTCCGAAGGTATAACCCCGTGGATGCTTGTTGTGGTTGTATGAAATGTTTCACTTGTGCTTCGTGCCCGTTCCGACCTTTTGTCATGTTCCTCGGTTGCCTCGTCGCCGACTCGTGGGAACCCGGTAACGGGATCGCCCCACCTTTCATCTCGTTTGACTCGCTCACGCCATCTTCTTTTGCACCGGTCTCTCAACGAGTTATCGGAACCGATATGTTGCCGTGGCATCATTTTCGGAATTGTTGCCGTGGCACCCTTTTCCTTCCACCACGGTGACGATGCTTCATATCATCTTCTTGTTAACTTTTAATAAACTTGCATAAAACTTGATCATGTCATCCGCATCATATTAACAACACTTATATGTGTGAATTGTTGTTGCTTATAATTATTAAACATGCTCATGGGGATTTTCCGGATATGTTGTTGTTCTTCCGGCCTCATTTAAAATGTCTAATAGTGTAGTTTATTATGCTTCACCTCTTGCTATGTTAAAAACAATTAATCTTGTCTTGTAATTAAATGAGAGTCTACTAAATAATTAAATGTGGTGTTTCGTCAATATGCAACTCGTTGCATATTGAGCTCCACTTAACTTGTAGTGTTGTTTGTGCACTTTGCCATGCCATGCATAATTAAACCGGACATGCATCATACTTGGATGTGCATCGTATGCCATGTTTATGATTGTGTGTTTACCGTGTTGTTTTGCTTCTTTCTGGTTGCTTCTCTTGTTAGCTTTGGTTTCATTCCGGAGTTGTGAGGATCTGCTCGACTGTGTTGCTTCGTCTACTTCATGGATCCGTTCTTCTTCCTTGCGGAATCCCAGGCAAGATGATCATACCCTTGGATACCTTTACTACCATTGCCATGCTTAGTTGTCTCGATGCTATCGTTACATGTCGCGCTACCCATCTTTTATGTCAGCCTCTCCTTGTTGCCATGAAACCTCTAACCTTGACACCTTCCTAGCAAAACCACTGTTTGGCTATGTTACCCGCTTGCTCAGCCCCTCTTATAGCGTTGTTAGTTGCAGGTGAAGATGAAGTTCGTTCCAGGAGGGAACTTGTTGTTGGATATATCACAATATCTATAATTATTATTAACACACCTATATACTGGGCATGGGTGGAAGGCTTGGCCTTTTGCTCGGTGTTTTGTTCCACTCATGCCACCTTAGGTGCCGATAAACCGGCATTATGTTCCTTGATTTTGCGTTCCTTACACGATGGGTGAAATGGGGACCCCTTGACAGTTCGACTTTGAATAAAACTCCTCCAGCAAGGTCCAACATTGGTTTTAATTTGCCTCATAATAACAACTTAATTAATTAATTAAATTTGCATAGGGAGTTAGCGCTACCCGAGGATTCTTAATTCTACATAACAGGGGGGGCCAGTGCTGATGGTGTTGGTCCCAAACTAGAGTCACTTGCGGATACTACCCAGTTCGCTGGGGTCTTCGGTATCTGTACGTAGCGCTCATCCGGTTGTGGCCTGAGACGAGATACGCGCGACTACTATCAGGGTGTCGGCACGCCGGGAGGTCTTGCTGGACTTGTTTTACCATTGTCGAAATGACTTGTGCTACCGGGAAGCCGAGCCTGATCGGATTTTCCCTAAGATAAGGAGTGATGATATTATATTTATCACTTCAGCTAATCGTGAGAGCTTGTGATGGGCTAAGTTGGGACACCCCTGCAGGGTTATGATCTTTCGAAAGCCGTGCCCGCGGTTATGTGGCAGATTGGAATTTGTTAATGTCCGGTTGTAGAAAACTTGACAGATGATCCGAAGTAAAACACACAACTGTGTGAGTAACCGTGACTGTCTCTTTTCACTTTGAGAAGAGAACACGGTGGGGTTATGTTTGATCGTATGTAGTTCAGGATCTTTAGCGATCACTACTTTTGCGACCGTTTGCGTAGATGCTCATCTTATTCTGGTACTCGTAAGTTAGCCACCATATTATGCTTAGCCGCTGCTACAACCTCACCACTTTACCTCTTCCTACCCATAAAGCTTTGCTAGTCTTGATACCCATGGTTATGGGATTGCTGAGTTCTCGTGGCTCACAGATACTACAACACCAGATGCAGGTTCAGCCGAGTTTGATGCAGGAGCTGGTTCAAGTTCTTCACTGGGAGCTCGATGAAGAGAGTGACCGTATGCTTGTGACGTTTTCGACGATCAGTAGTGGTTTCTACTAGGATTCGATCCCGACCTGTGGCTTTATGTTGTTTTGGTATCTTTCTTTTGATCTTCGCCTGTAGTCGGGTTGTGATGTTTTGAATGATGTATTGCTTATGTATTGTATTGTGTGAAGTGGCGAGTGTAAGCCAACTATCTCCTTTTTGCTTTTAATCCCTCTTTTACATGAGTCGTGCAAAGATACCAAACTTGAGATCATTCTAGGATGGGCTTATACCTTTAAGTCGTGCCTCGACACGTAGGAGGTATAGTCCCATCCTGGGCATTACAAGTTGGTATTCAGAGCCTTCTCCGACCTAGAAGCCCCCACTGATTGATCGAATCGTTGACGGTTGAGTCTAGGCACACACTTAAAATATTTTGAGTCCCATATTTATATCGGAGTGTAGGATTTCTTTGCTCCACATCTCTTTTCATTCTGGTGAGGACTCCTGACGATTACTCTTGTCTCTTCTACTTTCAAAAATTGCACCAAATTTTTTTTTAGGATCTCGCGAGTATTGTTTGGATTGTTTCGATGTCTTTGTGACGAGAACATTGTTCTTGATGCCTCCTGTCATTAGGGGTTGTGGCAGTGTCCAGGGGAGTTGAGCTCCGAGGTGTTGTCGTCACAAATCCATCGCGACAGTACTAGAATACTTAAGACGGCTGACATCAAAAACTCTCCTATGCGGTTAGTGGCAAGATAACCCCGACATCACCCAGTACTGGGGAGGTAGCTCGAGAGTATTGCCATAGCTTGTATAGTGGATGCTTTTCGAAGGTCCGAGGTACACAGTTTCCGAGAACGACTGGTTATGTGTTGAAGGATGGATACACCTGGATGTAGGTTTAGAGTTGATTGCGCGGTGCTTCCCGTGTATCCCCAACACCTGATTGCATAACTGGAATCTTTCGGAAATCTATAGGCGGGTTCATCAAGTAGTTCTAGGCATTCTTCCGACAAATGCATGATATGAAGTTTGGGGTTCTACATTGAGTGAAGTGGTTTTATGGACTTGTTCTGATCGGGAGTTGCATCTTAAAGGGTCCTTGGCTATGCTGATCCGGGGATTGCAAAACCCTTTTGTAACACGTTCCATGAGCTTTCAGCACGAATATGGCGGACGAAACTTATATCTTGTATTTGTTCTATCTGTTCCTTGTTCCTTTTATTTACCTTTTCTTCTTCCAAGTGGCTTCTCGTCAAGTTGATGTACCTACGGAATTCATTCGTTCAATTCCCTGTTCGGATGATATTGTGAAGATCATGTTGCATATCTATTCTTTGTTCTTGTTTTGATTCTGGTATTCGAGTTTCTTCGATGTCAAATGTTGATTCCATACCTTCCTAATCGGTGTTCTCATATTTCTATGGGAGTGCTAATCCTTCTTGATCGTCAAGATTGTCATGTTAATCCTTTCAACCGGTGTGCTTTCTCTTCAAGTTATTCTATACGGACGCCGTTGAGGAATCTGACGATTTGTCTGTTTCATTCATCCCAAATTGCCTTTGTTTCCCCACCCTCCCACCCTTTTCTTTATGGAGCCAGATATTCTTAATCAAATATCCATTTTATTCATGTGAGGTTTCTTCATTCTTTTCCTTCAATGTTCTTATCCGGTGATTATCGTGAAGATGCTCAAGAGCTTCAAGTTCATCATTCTTTTGTTCTCTAATTCTGTCGATGGATGTAATTCAAGATTTCGGTGTTGATCTTATCCTTTTTCCTCATTTCACAATGCTTTCTTATTCCGGTGCACCAATTAATTATTCTCCTCTTGCTATTCATATCCGGAGTGCTGAAGATTCATAATTCCATTCTTAATCCGTTCAAGCTATTTTGAGATTGTCATCTTATTCAAGCCATTTAATTCAACCGATGCAATATCTCTTCAGCAATATTTTCCAACGGTGATTTCTTTTGAGTGGGCCCTAACCCACAGGTCTTTTTCCAGGATCTTACCCGACTCTTCTATTTTCTGGAGTTATTCTCAAATTCTTTCAAAGTGTGACGTAAGAATGAATTTACATCAGTCACATGCCTTCTCCAGGATCGCTTTCAAATTCTTTTTCATCATTGGTTCAACCTTTTAATTCTTCATTCCGGAGTGCTCAACAATTCTTATGGCATTTCTCGTCTTCATTCTCGACATTTGGAGACCGGAGAAGTGTTTCTCTTAAATCTTGGCCCGTTTTCTCAAGATTCGTGGTTCTAGCTTCATGCCGTCCGAAGCATTTCGTGAATTCTTTTCTTTGTGATCCTCCGAAGGACATCATTTTAGAATATTTCGTCGTTCTCTGTTTGCAACTTCGTCCTCCAACTATTCTTCATTGAGGCCTCTTCGTTCGTCTCCATATTTTTACGGTGGTTCTTTCAAGATTACCCTTCCGTTGTTATCGTTTTAATTCATTTGTTCTTTTCATAATCCTACCGGTGCCTTGTTGAAGATTTACCCAAGCTTGTGCTAGATCTCTCTTTAATTCTTTCCAACGAGAATAAGTAGTGTGCCAAATCCTTTGGTTGTCATCAATTTAAAGTGGTGAAGGAGATGCATGACATAATTCTTATTCTTATTCCTTCAAGGTGATTTAATTCTTTGTCTGGAGCTTGTTCATCATATCATATTCTCGGTTCTAAGTGTTCATCTTGTTTTCCGGAGCTCCATGTTATTTCAATTATATCATTTCAAACCTCAATCTAATTCATCGCAGGCCTGAATCTTATTCTTTTCATCTTTCACTTCTCATGCTTTCATTACCGGAGTTCTCATGGTGGTTCATCATGTTTAATTCATCCTCGAAGTCTTCATCAAGATTCTTGTTGGAGCTCAAGCATTCTTCATCATGCTTTCCAAGTGCAATCCTTTCTACCTTATCTTTCAGATGGTGTTATGTCATTCTTGACAATTCCTTCATGTTTCATGATTCACGAGTTATCAAGAATGAGATATTTAAAACCATCATTTTCTTTGTTCAGAAGATCTTTCCAAACATTCAATTTATTCATTGGAGTAATCTTGGGTTATAATTCACCTAAAAGCTTTCCTTGAGAATTGTTGCTATATTGGTGCTTACAAATGACCCAAATTCTTCTTTTATCATTCCGGTGAGTTAAGTTTTCATCTCCTTGTTGATCTCAATCCAATCAATTGTTTTCGTTAGTGGCTGGTTGTCACCTCTTAATTTTGAGATGTTTTCCATAAGCCCACAACGAGCTTATTCTTTTCGTTGTTGATTTCCCAACAACTCTGTTCAACCCTTCTCCGTAAGGAGGATTTTCTAATTCATTTTGAGAGAAATTGTCTTTTTCTTCTCCGTTCTTTTCTTTCCAACGACCTATGCTATTCTTTCATTCCGGAGGCTTTGTGATGATCTCTCTTTGACCATCATCTCGTTTTTTATCGGGATCATGTTCTTTCCCTTGTTTATCATTTAACCGGAGTGTTGTATTTTTCATTCAAGTTCCATCATCTTATCAAGTTTTAACTCTCTTTTAACCGGAGTGCTATCTGAATTCTTTCTTGCCCCTTTGTGCCATTCTTTTAATTGTTTCGGAGGCAATATGTTGCTGTTTTCTTCAAGTATCATCTCAACTTGGCAAGTTCATGTTCATTCCTTCCATTTCCAGACGGAGTGCTGTCCAAATTCTGTCATTCTTATTCCTTGGCTATACCATTACAGTTTCATATTTTTTTTGGTTCGTAAGCTCTTGTTTCATGTCTTTCAACCTGCAAGGATCTCGTAATGTTCCTTGTTCCTCCATTTTACCGGAGTGCTCTTAACTTCGTTCATCTCCGTTGCATTCTTTCTTTCAACTTGTTTAACCTCTCAAGGTTCTTTGGTTTCACTCGTCTGTCAAAGAAGCAACTTTGTTTTACCTCTTCTTTTCGTTTTTACCCGGTGCTATCTCTAGGATCTCGGGTCGAGATCCTCTGTTAGTGTGGGAGAGTTGTGACGCCCGAAGACCGACGTCCCAGAAGATCCCAGAAGATTCCAGAAGATTCCAGATGTTCCGGGTTCTCCCGTGTGTTCTTTTTGCTTGTGTTTTTTTATTTTGCATTGCATCATGTCCTCATGCCATCATGTCTTTATTTTTGCATCTCAACCTAAATAAATCGTGTGGACCTTCGGTCCATTTAAATCGAGGGAAGAATGTCTTCTCTTTAAAACATATAAAAGCCTCTCAATATTATTAGGGAGCTATATTTTAAATATTCCATTCGTTGGAATTAACCCAACACACGTGCATATTATTTCCCCATGTCTATTTCACTTCGAGTTTCTCCTTCAAAAACCTTGTCAATATTTCTTTTCCTATTTATCGAGGTTCCTCCTAAAATCCTCAACATTTTGGACACTTCTATATTCAAGTCTTAGTTCAAAACTATTTGAATTAAATTCAAATATGTTTGAGTTATTTTTTTTCCAATCGTGCCTTTTCTATTTTTCTCAGTCCGTGCTCATTTTATGATGCCCGAGGAAAATAGTCCCATGTGTTATCTTTTCCCTAACCCCCCTCCTCATTCTCTTCTTCTCTCTATTGTATTTTTTCTGCTAAAAATCAAATGGAAAGGAAGAGGCCAACCAGCCTCTTGGGCCTCCCAGACCCACCAGCCAACTCTAGGCCTCCCAAGCGGCCTCCCTGGCCCATCTCACTCCTGGCCCTTTTCCCTCCAGGCCTAGCCTCACCCTACCTGTCCTTCTGGCCCAAGGCCCAGGCGACCAAACCCTAGCCCGCAGCTCTCCTTCTCCCGTCGCTCCCTCTTTCCCTCGCAGCGCCGCCACCTCTCGCTCTCCCTCGCAGCGCACGACCCCCCAATCCCTTCGCTCTCCCCCTTCGCCCCGACCGCTCCTCGCATCCTCTCGAGGGCCTCGGCCAGGCAGCCCCGAGCACCGTCGCTCCCTCCGCGCTAGCGCCTCCCTCCATCGCGCCCGGGCAGAGGCCGCGCCCGTCCTCCTTCCTCCGAACCCTTCGCCATCGGGCCCCCAAAGCCGCGCCGCGCAGGAGCTTCTCGTTCGCCGCGCCCCTCCGTTCACTTCGAGCGCCCGTGTGCCTCGCTTCCAGCCGAGCCAGGAGCAGCGCCAGGGCCTTCTCCTCCGAGCTCCAAGGCCGCGGCCCCCTCTTCTCCAAGCCAGCGACGTCCCTGTGCCTTCTCCCTCCCGCGCCAGGGGACGAGCCTCCGTGCGTCCGCCCCGTCGGCCAGGGCCTCGTCCAGCGCCTCCCCTCGCAGGCCCCAGCGGCCAGAGCCACCGCAGCTCCTTGTGGCCTCCTCTTCGCCTCGGCTTGCAGCGCCGGCCACCGGCTCCCGTGCAGCCCCGTGGCTCCCTCCGTCGCCAAGGCCATGGCCCCAGCGCCGCTTCAAGCTCGTCCGCCCCCCCAAGGCAGCAGCCTCCTCGCGTGACCGAGGCCTTTTGTTTTTTTTGTTGTTTGTTGCTGTTTTCGCCAAGTGCACCGCAGCCGCAAGAACCGTGTACGACTACAAGGAGAAACAAAAGTACCACGACCGCGACAAGTACCTCGACGAACCGAACATCTACGGAAAAACGAGCTCGTGAACGGCTACGGAACAAGTACCACTACATACGTGAACGACTACCGTCGCCGGAAGCGCCAAGTACCATGACTACTCGGAGACTCCAAGTACCCCTACCGTCGCCCCGTGTACCTCTACGGAACAACTACTTCCTCTTCGGAAACGTGAACCACTACTTCCCACGACGACCACGAGAACAACTACGTCCCTCTACGATCTCGAACCGCCCCGAAACGTTGGTTCCGAAGGTATAACCCCGTGGATGACCCGTGGATGCTTGTTGTGGTTGTATGAAATGTTTCACTTGTGCTTCGTGCCCGTTCCGACCTTTTGTCATGTTCCTCGGTTGCCTCGTCGCCGACTCGTGGGAACCCGGTAACGGGATCGCCCCACCTTTCATCTCGTTTGACTCGCTCACGCCATCTTCTTTTGCACCGGTCTCTCAACGAGTTACCGGAACCGATATGTTGCTGTGGCATCATTTTCGGAATTGTTGCCGTGGCACCCTTTTCCTTCCACCACGGTGACGATGCTTCATATCATCTTCTTGTTAACTTTTAATAAACTTGCATAAAACTTGATCATGTCATCCGCATCATATTAACAACACTTATATGTGTGAATTGTTGTTGCTTATAATTATTAAACATGCTCATGGGGATTTTCCGGATATGTTGTTGTTCTTCCGGCCTCATTTAAAATGTCTAATAGTGTAGTTTATTATGCTTCACCTCTTGCTATGTTAAAAACAATTAATCTTGTCTTGTAATTAAATGAGAGTCTACTAAATAATTAAATGTGGTGTTTCGTCAATATGCAACTCGTTGCATATTGAGCTCCACTTAACTTGTAGTGTTGTTTGTGCACTTTGCCATGCCATGCATAATTAAACCGGACATGCATCATACTTGGATGTGCATCGTATGCCATGTTTATGATTGTGTGTTTACCGTGTTGTTTTGCTTCTTTCCGGTTGCTTCTCTTGTTAGCTTCGGTTTCATTCCGGAGTTGTGAGGATCCGCTCGACTGTGTTGCTTCGTCTACTTCATGGATCCGTTCTTCTTCCTTGCGGAATCCCAGGCAAGATGATCATACCCTTGGATACCTTTACTACCATTGCCATGCTTAGTTGTCTCGATGCTATCGTTACATGTCGCGCTACCCATCTTTTATGTCAGCCTCTCCTTGTTGCCATGAAACCTCTAACCTTGACACCTTCCTAGCAAAACCACTGTTTGGCTATGTTACCCGCTTGCTCAGCCCCTCTTATAGCGTTGTTAGTTGCAGGTGAAGATGAAGTTCGTTCCAGGAGGGAACTTGTTGTTGGATATATCACAATATCTATAATTATTATTAACACACCTATATACTGGGCATGGGTGGAAGGCTTGGCCTTTTGCTCGGTGTTTTGTTCCACTCATGCCACCTTAGGCGCCGATAAACCGGCATTGTGTTCCTTGATTTTGCGTTCCTTACACGATGGGTGAAATGGGGACCCCTTGACAGTTCGACTTTGAATAAAACTCCTCCAGCAAGGTCCAACATTGGTTTTAATTTGCCTCATAATAACAACTTAATTAATTAATTAAATTTGCATAGGGAGTCAGTGCTACCCGAGGATTCTTAATTCTACATAACAGGGGGGGCCAGTGCTGATGGTGTTGGTCCCAAACTAGAGTCACTTGCGGATACTACCCAGTTCGCTGGGGTCTTCGGTATCTGTACGTAGCGCTCATCCGGTTGTGGCCTGAGACGAGATACGCGCGGCTACTATCTGGGTGTCGGCACGCCGGGAGGTCTTGCTGGACTTGTTTTACCATTGTCGAAATGACTTGTGCTACTGGGAAGCCGAGCCTGATCGGATTTTCCCTAAGATAAGGAGTGATGATATTATATTTATCACTTCAGCTAATCGTGAGAGCTTGTGATGGGCTAAGTTGGGACACCCCTGCAGGGTTATGATCTTTCGAAAGCCGTGCCCGCGGTTATGTGGCAGATTGGAATTTGTTAATGTCCGGTTGTAGAAAACTTGACAGATGATCCGAAGTAAAACACACAACTGTGTGAGTAACTGTGACTGTCTCTTTTCACTTTGAGAAGAGAACACGGTGGGGTTATGTTTGACCGTATGTAGTTCAGGATCTTTAGCGATCACTACTTTTGCGACCGTTTGCGTAGATGCTCATCTTATTCTGGTACTCGTAAGTTAGCCACCATATTATGCTTAGCCGCTGCTGCAACCTCACCACTTTACCTCTTCCTACCCATAAAGCTTTGCTAGTCTTGATACCCATGGTTATGGGATTGCTGAGTCCTCGTGGCTCACAGATAATACAACACCAGATGCAGGTTCAGCCGAGTTTGATGCAGGAGCTGGTTCAAGTTCTTCACTGGGAGCTCGATGAAGAGAGTGACCGTATGCTTGTGACGTTTTCGATGATCAGTAGTGGTTTCTACTAGGATTCGATCCTGACCTATGGCTTTATGTTGTTTTGGTATCTTTCTTTTGATCTTCGCCCGTAGTCGGGTTGTGATGTTTTGAATGATGTATTGCTTATGTATTGTATTGTGTGAAGTGGCGAGTGTAAGCCAACTATCTCCTTTTTGCTTTTAATCCCTCTTTTACATGAGTCGTGCAAAGATACCAAACTTGAGATCATTCTAGGATGGGCTTATACCTTTAAGTCGTGCCTCGACACGTAGGAGGTATAGTCCCATCCTGGGCATTACAAGTGTTGTCACAGAAGAGAGTCATCGGGCTTGACGCGCTTGGAATGACTCCTAGGTCGGTGATGAACTCCTTCATCCAGACTCCTTCCTGCGCTGCTTCAGAAGCAGCTATGTACTCCGCTTCACATGTAGACGCTGCCACCACGCTCTGTTTGCAACTGCACCAGCTGACTGCCCCTCCGTTCAAAATATACACGTATCCGGTTTGAGACTTAGAGTCATCCAGATCTGTGTCGAAGCTAGCATCGACGTAACCCTTTACGACGAGCTCTTCGTCACCTCCATAAACGAGAAACATATCCTTAGTCCTTTTCAGGTACTTCAGGATGTTCTTGACCGCTGTCCAGTGTTCCGTACCGGGATCAGTTTGGTACCTCCCTACCAAACTTATGGCAAGGTTCACATCAGGTCTGGTACACAGCATGGCATACATGATAGAACCTATGGCCGAGGCATAGGGAATGACACTCATCTTTTCTCTATCTTCTGTCGTGGTCGGCGACTGAGTCTTACTCAATCTCATACCTTGCAAAACAGGCAAGAATCCTTTCTTTGACTGGTCCATATTGAACTTCTTCAATATTTTGTCAAGGTATGTACTTTGTGAAAGACCAATGAGGCGTCTCGATCTATCTCTATAGATTTTGATGCCTATTATGTAAGCAGCTTCTCCAAGGTCCTTCATTGAAAAACTTTTATTCAAGTAGGCCTTTACATTTTCCAAGAATTCTATATCATTTCCCATCAGCAATATGTCATCCACATATAATATGAGAAATGCTACAGAGCTCCCACTCACTTTCTTGTAAATACAGGCTTCTCCATAAGTCTGTATAAAGCCAAACGCTTTGATCACCTCATCAAAGCGAATATTCCAACTCCGAGATGCTTGCACCAGCCCGTAAATCGAGCGCTGGAGCTTGCATACCTTGTTAGCGTTCTCTGGATCGACAAAACCTTCCGGTTGCATCATATACAACTCTTCCTCGAGGAAGCCGTTAAGGAATGCTGTTTTGACGTCCATTTGCCATATCTCATAATCATAGAATGCGGCAATAGCTAACATGATTCTGACTGACTTCAGCATTGCTACGGGAGAGAAAGTATCATCGTAGTCAATCCCTTGAATTTGTCGATAACCTTTAGCGACAAGCCGAGCCTTATAGATGGTCACATTACCATCTGCATCTGTCTTCTTCTTAAATATCCATTTGTTTTCTATGGCGTGCCTATCATCAGGCAAGTCCACCAAAGTCCATACTTTGTTTTCATACATGGATTCTATCTCGGATTTCATGGCTCCAAGCCATTTATTGGAATCTGGGCCCGCCATCGCTTCTTCATAGTTCGAAGGTTCACCGTTGTCTAACAACATGATTTCCAGTACAGGGTTACCGTACCACTCTGGTGCGGAACGTGCCCTTGTGGACCTTCGAAGTTCAGTAGTAACTTGATCTGTTTCTTCATGATCATTATCATCAACTTCCTCCCTTGTCGGTGCAGGCACCTCAGGAACAGTTTCCTGCGCTGCGCTACTTTCCGGTCCAGGAGGGGTGACTGTCACCTCATCAAGTTCTACTTTCCTCCCACTCACTTCTTTCGAGAGAAACTCTTTCTCCAGAAAGCATCCATTCTTGGCAACAAAGACTTTGCCTTCGGATCTGTGGTAGAAGGTGTACCCAATTGTTTCCTTTGGGTATCCTATGAAGACGCATTTTTCCGATTTGGGTTCGAGCTTTTCAGGTTGAAGTTTCTTGACATAAGCATCGCAGCGCCAAACTTTTAGAAACGACAGCTTCGGTTTCTTGCCAAACCAAAGTTCATACAGAGTCGTCTCAACGGATTTCGACGGAGCCCTATTTAAAGTGAATGCGACAGTCTCTAAAGCATAACCCCAAAAAGATAGCGGTAAATCGGTGAGGGACATCATAGATCGCACCATGTCCAACAGAGTACGATTTCGACGTTCCGACACACCGTTACGTTGAGGTGTTTCGGGCGGTGTCAATTGTAAAACAATTCCACAGCTCCTAAGGTGTGTGCCAAATTCATGACTTAAATATTCACCCCCACGATCCGATCGCAAGAACTTTATTTTTCTGTCACGTTGATTCTCAACCTCATTCTGAAATTCCTTGAACTTTTCAAAGGTCTCAGACTTGTGTTTCATCAAATAGATATACCCGTATCTACTCAAGTCATCCGTGAGGGTGAGAACATAACGGTAGCATCCGCGAGCCTCAACACTCATTGGACCGCACACATCGGTATGTATGATTTCCAACAAGTTGGTTGCTCGCTCCATTGTTCCGGAGAACGGAGTCTTGGTCATCTTGCCCAAGAGGCATGGTTCGCACGTGTCAAATGATTCATAATCAAGAGACTCTAGAAGTCCATCTGAATGGAGCTTCTTCATACGTTTGACACCAATATGACCAAGGCGGCAATGCCACAAGTATGTGGGACTATCATTATCAACTTTACATCTTTTGGCATCTACACTATGAATATGTGTATCACTACGTTCGAGATTCATCAAAAATAAACCATTGACCAGCGGGGCATGACCATAAAACATATCTCTCAAATAAATAGAACAACCATTATTCTCCGATTTGAAAGAGTAGCCATCTCGCATAAGACGAGATCCAGAAACAATGTTCATGCTCAAAGCTGGTACTAAATAACAATTATTGAGGTTTAAAACTAATCCCGAGGGTAGATGTAGAGGTAGCGTGCCGACGGCGATCACATCGACCTTGGAACCATTCCCGACGCGCATCGTCACCTCATCCTTCGCTAGTCTCCGTTTATTCCGCAGCTCCTGTTTTGAGTTACAAATGTGAGCAACTGCACTGGTATCGAATACCCAGGAGCTACTACGAGTGCTGGTAAGGAACACATCAATAACATGTATATCATATATACCTTTGACGTTGCCGGCCTTCTTGTCTGCTAAATATTTGGGGCAGTTCCGCTTCCAGTGACCCGTTCCCTTGCAATAAAAACACTCTGTCTCAGGCTTGGGTCCATACTTTGGCTTCTTCCCAGCAACAGGCTTGCCAGGCGCGACAACTCCCTTGCCGTCCTTCTTGAAGTTCTTCTTACCCTTGCCTTTCTTGAACTTAGTGGTTTTATTGACCATCAACACTTGATGTTCTTTCTTGATGTCAACCTCCGCTGATTTCAGCATCGAATACACCTCGGGAATGGACTTCTCCATCCCCTGCATATTGAAGTTCAACACGAAGCTCTTGAAGCTTGGTGGGAGCGACTGGAGGATTCTGTCAACGACTGCTTCATCTGGGAGATTCATTCCCAGCTGAGACAAGCGGTTGTGCAATCCTGAAATCTTGAGGATGTGCTCACTGACAGAACTATTCTCCTCCATCTTACAGCTGTAGAATGCGTCGGAGACATCATATCTCTCGACTCGGGCATGAGCTTGGAAAACCATTTTCAGCTCTTCGAACATCTCATATGCTCCGTGGTGCTCAAAACGTTTTTGGAGCCCCGACTCTAAGCTGTAAAGCATGCCGCACTGAACTAGGGAGTAATCATCACTACGCGACTGCGAGACGTTCAAAACGTCTTGGGCCGCATCGGGAGCAGGTGCATCACCTAGCGGTTCTTCTAGGACATATAATCTCTTGGCAGCTATAAGGATAATCCTCAGGTTACGGACCCAATCCGTATAGTTGCTACCATCGTCTTTCAGCTTGGTTTTCTCTAGGAACGCGTTGAAGTTGAGGGAAACGTGAGCGTGGGCCATTTGATCTACAAGAGATATTGTAAAGAATTTAGACTAAGTTCATGATAATTAAGTTCATCTTAATCAAATTTCAATGAACTCCCACTCAGAATGACATCTCTCTAGTCATCCAAGTGATACACGATCCGAATCGAGTAGTCCGTGTCCGATCATCACGTGAGACGGACTAGTCATCAACGGTGAACATCTTCATGTTGATCGTATCTTCTATACGACTCGTGTTCGACCTTTCGGTCTTCCGTGTTCCGAGGCCATGTCTGTACATGCTAGGCTCGTCAAGTGAACCCTAAGTGTATCGCGTGTGTAAATCTGTCTTACACCCGTTGTATATGAACGTTAGAACCTATCACACCCGATCATCACATGGTGCTTCGGAGCAACGAGCTTTAGCAACGGTGCACAGTTAGGGGAAACACAATACTTGAAATTTTAGTGAGAGATCATCTTATTTACTACCGTCGTTCTAAGTAAACAAGATGCATAAACATGATAAACATCACATGCAATCAATTAAAGTGACATGATATGGCCAATATCATCTTGCTCCTTGGATCTCCATCTTCGGGGCACCATGATCATCTTGTCACCGGCTCGACACCATGATCTTCATCATCATGATCTTCATCATCGTGTCTTGAAGAAGTCGTCACGCCAACTATTACTTCTACTACTATAGCTAACGTTTAGCAATGAAGTAAAGTAATTACATGGCGTTATTCAGTGACACGCAGGTCATACAATAATTAATACAACTCCTATGGCTCCTGCCGGTTGTCAAGTTCATCGACATGCAAGTCCTGATTCCCTATTACAAAAACATGATCAATCTCATACATCACATATATCATTCATCACATCTTCGTTCTTGGCCATACCACGTCACAAAACACATGCTGCAAAAACAAGTTAGACGTCCTCTAATTGTTGTTGCAAGTTTTACGTGGCTTCTATAGGATTTCTAGCAAGAACATTTCTTACCTACGCCAAAACCACAACGTGATTTGTCAACTTCTATTTACCCTTCATAAGGACCCTTTTCATCGAATCCAATCCGACTAAAGTAGGAGAGACAGACACCCGCCAGCCACCTTATGCATCTAGTGCATGTCTGTCGGTGGAACCAGTCTCACGTAAGCGTACGTGTAAAGTCGGTCCGGGCCGCTTCATCCCACAATACTGCCGAATCAAGATTGACTACTAACGGTAAGAAAGTTAAACAAAACCAAACGCCCACAACTGCTTTGTGTTCTACTCGTGCAAGATGCTACGCATAAAACCTGGCTCAGATGCCACTGTTGGGGAACGTAGCAGAATTCAAAATTTTTCTACGCCTTCACCAAGATCCAACTATGGAGACATCTAGCAACGAGCAAGTGAGAGTGCATCTACATACCGTTATGGAGATTGCGAGCGGAAGCTTTCGAAGAAGCGTGGATGAAGTAGTCGTACTCTTCGCGTTCTTCGTCACCGATGATCTAGCGCCGAACGGACGGCACCTCCGCGTTCAACACACGTACGGTGCAGCAACGTCACCTCCTTCTTGATCCAGCAAGGGGGGAGGAGAAGTCGTCAGAGATCCGGCAGCACGACGGCGTGATGACGGATGCAGTGGAGATCGCAGCAGGGCTTCGCCGGGCGCCCTGCGTGGGAGTATGGAGATGTGACGGGAGGGGGAGAGGCGCCAGGGCAAGGGTGCGGCAGCCCTCTCCCCTCCCACATATATAGAGGGGCCAGGGGGGTGCGCCAGGGCCCCTGCAGATCCAATCTGCAGGGGGGACGGCGGCCAGGGGGGAGTCCTTGCCCCCCAAGGCAAGTGGTGGCCCCCCTCCCCTCAGGGTTTTAACCCTAGGCGCATGGGAGGTGGGCCACTAGTGGTGCGCCAGCCCAAAGGGGCTGGACACTTCCCCTTGCAGCCTAGGGGGCCCACCGGGATGGGTGGCCCCACCCGGTGGACCCCCGGGGACCCTCCGGTGGTCCCGGGACGCTCCCGGTGACCCCCGGAGATCACCCGATAGCCGAAACTGGACTTCCTATATATCAATCTTTACCTCCGGACCATTCCGGAACTCTTCGTGACGTCCGGGATCTCATCCGGGACTCCGAACAACTTTCGGGTTTCCACGTGCATTTATCTCTACGACCCCAGCGTTACCGAACCTTAAGTGTGTAGACCCTATGGGTTCGGGAGACACGTAGACATGACCGAGACGACTCTCCGGTCAATAACCAACAACGGGATCTGGATACCCATGTTGGTTCCTATGTGTTCCTCGATGATCTTCATCGGGTGAACCACCGTGTCAAGGATTCACTCAATCCCGTATGTTATTCCCTTTGTCCATAGGTACGGTACTTGCCCGAGATTCGATCGTCGGTATTCCCAATACCTTGTTCAATCTCGTCACGGCAAGTCTCTTTAATTGAACCGTAATCCATCATCCCATGACTAACTACTTAGTCACATTGAGCTCATTATGATGATGTCTTACCGAGTGGGCCCAGAGGTACCTCTCCGTCATATGGAGTGACAACATTCCAGTCTCGGTTCGTACCAACTCAACAGACACTTTCGGAGATACCCGATGCGTACCTTTATAGCCACCCAGTTATGTTGTGATGGTTGGCACACCCAAAGTACTCCTACGGCATCCGGGAGTTGTACAACCTCATGGTCTAAGGAATAAATACTTGACACCGAAAAGGTTATGCATTACGAACTATACGATCTCGTGTTATGCTCAAGTTTGGGTCTTGTCCATCACATCATTCTCCTAATGATGTGATCCCGTTATCACTGACATCCTATGTCCATGGTCAGGAAACCGTGACCATCTGTTGATCAACGAGCTGGTAACTAGAGGCCTACCAGGGACTCATTGTGGTCTATGTATTCACACATGTATCGCTGTTTCCGTACAATACAATTCAAGCATGAATAACAGACAATTATCATGAACAAGGAGATATAATAATAATGCTTTTATTATTGCCTCTAGGGCATATTTCCAACACGACCTGCCGCCGCCGACACCCCGACGACCCTGAGGTATAAGTTCTTCGAAAGCGTCCTTGCTCTACTGCCCCAGCTCCCCACGTGTATGCATGTGAATCTTTTTCTACTCCCATCAGCTCTTCCAAAGCCACCTAAATTTTTAGTATTATTCGAGGTAAAGCTACTTCATGCATTCGAATCTAGGGCTTTGTTCAAACAATGAAGAAAGGGGGGAAAGTTGTAGCATGAATCTAGGAATTGAGTCAAAGAGGAAATAATATGGTCAAAGTAGTAGAGACCGGATATCTAACCTGTCTCTTGGTTGAAAAGGGAAATAATGAGAAAACGCAATACAAAGTGGATAAGGAACAGATCTATTATTGGTTGAAAAAAGGATAGAAAGTGGCAACTGGTGGACAAGTCAACAGAGTATGTCCAGGATTAGATTTGTTGCCCTCACATAGTAAAAGGTCTCCAGGATTAGAATTGCTGCCCTCACATAGTAAAAGGTCTTAGGATTAGATTTGCTGCCCTCACATAGTAAAAGGTCTCCAGGATTTGATTTGCTGCCCTCACATAGTAAAAGGTCTCCAGGATTTGATTTGCTGCCCTCACATAGTACAAGGTCTCCAGGATTAGGTTTGCTGCCCTCACATAGTAAAAGGTCTTCAGGATTAGATTTGCAGCCCTCACATAGCATGAACAAACTCGGCATCACCACTTTATGCCTCCTTGTAGGTACAACATGCTGATGCGTCCACTGTCGCATGTCCTTATACCAACCTTTTGTTGTTGTTAATGTAAGGGCGCATGTAAAATGAAGCGATCACACTGTTACTTTAGGGACATGTCTAACGAGTGTTATTGTTAATCTAATGCCTCCAGTGATAAGATGCAATTAAACTATGTTACAAATTGCACTCCTGCTATTTTCCGCAGTATGATAAGTAAGTTGCTCCTTTACGCTGCTGAGTGTCCTTGTGTCCCCACGGTCCCATGCCCTTAAACCAACTCTTTAGCTGCTGTTGATTTACTGTATCGGGTAAACAAGCAATGCCACCATTAAATTAATCCCATATTTGAGGAATCTCATTGTTGATCATAATGCTTCTGGTAACATGAAGCATTCCCGACGTTTTAAAATTTCTATTGTCCTTGCGTGATTGCCATGAACATAATTAAGATGCTTCTTTTCATTTCGTATATGTTTCGTATATTCTTATTAACCAACAACTGTTTACTTTCTATCTTTTTGTGCAGATTGGGATATCCATTTCACCTTGTTCCTATTGTGACCTTTTGGTGAACTGCACAAAACACTTTTTTTGGAACGAGTGTCTTGTGCAGTTCAACTAAAATGTCACATGGGCAACATCTCTCAATTTTGGTGGAACTACACAAAATGGTGATTGGAGTTTCCAAAATCTCCGTCAAATTCTGCTGGTAATCTCGTGCAACATTTTATTAGTCTTTGCAAGATCACTGTCACCACAATGGCACTTTATTTTAGTGGAACTACACAAAAGGATAAGCAAATTGTTGTTGCACCTTACATGAGCAGGACAACCAACCTTAATGTTGCTCAATTTTTGTGTAACTACTAAAGAAGAACCTGCCATCTCGTAAGAGCAAGTACTTCTTGCTAGCTCAATGATGCAATATTTGCTTCATTTCAGGTGAACTGCAGAAAAAGGCGCATGAATTGAATCATGGATCTCCAGGTTGGCCTCATCCGAGTGGATTTGCAGGTTCACCACATCGAGTCGTGGCTGTAAGGGCATCTCTTGCCTAAGGTTTTGGTGATGATGACAATCCATGTGTGGACTAATCGTGCGTCAATATTACTCAGGTTTATAGCATGTGGCACAAGACGGTTAGGCCTTCCCTCTTTAAGGAAAAGATCGAAGACGGATGTTCCGATGCCTTTTTGTTTCTCTTGGTCATAGGAAATCCATACTATTAAGAGGGAACCCACATCGGAAGGTAATGGGTGAATCAAGTCACGTACACAGATACTTTGCACCCATGATATTGCCTCCGTTCATGGAGAGAGAGGTCCCCTTTGATTCTTCCTTATGTGTAGTTTCCTCTACAGCGGTAGTACCGCCGTTGTAGGCGGTTGTACCGGTGGCCGGTAGTTCCGGTCAAACCACCGCCCCAAGTACTGCTCAGGGGTGATACCTTCTGTACTGGGTGCGGTGGTAGACCGGTGGTAGCCCGGAAGTACCGGTGTTCTCTTAACGAAACCGGTACTACCGGTGCTCAGGGCGGTAGTACCGCTCTGACTGCCATCACACAGAAACTACCTGCCTGGCGGTAGTTCCGGCTCAACCACCATCCCAACTACCGCCCCTACTTGAAACCTTTTGGTCTCAAAGCGGTAGTTGACCGGTGGTGGGGCAGTAGTTCCGGTTTTCTTTGGAAGACCGGTACTACCGGGTGCATCACCGGAAGTACCGCCTTGGTGCCATGGGCGCAGGTTCCTTCACTCACCGATTCTACCGGTAGGGTGAGCGGAAGTACCAGTCCTATGCAATTCTGCACATAACGGTTGGATCTTGGTGATCCTATTTAAGGAGGCCCTTCTCCCACCTCCATCTTATCTCTTGCCTCTCTCTCTCCACCATTAATGCCATTAAAGCTTTCTTGCCCGATCTCTCTCCCTAGCCAACCAAACTTGTTGATTTGCTAGGGATTGAAGGAGGAGACCTAGATCTACACTTCCACCAAAGGAAACTTGATTCCCCCATACTTTCTTGTGTGGATTTTGTTACTCTTGGGTGTTTGAGCACCCTAGACGGAAGAGGTCACTTCGGAGCCACATTCCATTGTGGTGAAGCTCCGGGGTTTCGTTGGGAGCCTCCAATTAAGTTGTGGAGAGAGCCCCAACCTTGTTTGTAAAGGTTCGGTTGCCGCCTTCAAGGGCACCACTAGTGGATTCACGGCACCTTGCATTGTGTGAGGGCGTGAGGATAATACGGTGGCCCTAGTGGCTTCTTGGGAAGCATTGTGCCTCCACACCGCTCCAACGGAGACGTACTTCCCCTCAAAGGGAAGGAACTTCGATAACACATCCTAGTCTTCACCGTCTCCACTTGTGGTTATTTCTATCCTTTACTTGTGCAAGCTTTACTTGTTTATCTTATATAGCTTGTTTCTGAAGTTGTGATCTTTACTTTCCTCTAGTTGTCATCTTAGTAACTTATCTAGACAACTTACTTTGACGCTTAATTTAAAGTGGTTAAGAAAAACTAAAATTGTTAGTTGCCTATTCACCCCCCTCTAGTCAACCATATCGATCCTTTCAATTGGTATCAGAGCCTCGTCTCTTTTTAAGGACTTTACCGTCCAAAGAGTATGGGTGACAACGTAGTCGAGACGGAGGATCATTCCAGTGGAACTCCGTCCTTGCCTACGTCCGATGGGGGAGCCTCGGTCTCTCGTGAGGAGTTCAATGTGGCCTTGACCACATTGAAAGAGTCACTAGCGACCGAGGTCAAAGGCATGTTTAAAGATTTGCTTGAGGGACTTAAATTATCCACCGCACCGTTGGAAGTGGTTCGTCCCACTACCAACGTGTCGGAGGCTAATCCCGACAAGGGAGAAGCTAGTAGTGAACAAGCCCCTGTTACTAAGAATGGGAGTGGGATCTTTGCCCACTCCGCTCCTCCTACTCACTATGGAGGACCCGTTCCTACACCGCATTTAAATTCCGTTGGGCCTCCTCCCAAGTTTATAAAAAAAATCTGATTTTGCTACTTGGGTGTTTCGTTTCAAACGTCATATAAATCATTGTTCTACTAATCTTTGGAGAATCATTGAGCAAGGTTTTTATCCGCGTGATCCCGACAACATGACTCCAAGAGAAACTGCGGATCATCAATTCAACGAGTCCGCTCTTTGCATTCTTCAAGATGCTATTCCTCTAGAAGACATTGCACATCTTCGACCCTTCACTATGGCCAAGGAAGCTTGGGAGCATGTTGGCACTATGTACAAGGGAAGCACTAGCATTCAACGCTCTAACTATGAAGTTGTGCAAGATGAAGCCGATGAGTTTGCTATGATCGAATAAGAAGATCCTCGTGAACTTTATCGGAGATTAACTACCCTTGTGGTCTCTCTTCGAGATCATGGCAGTAAGGACACGGATGACAATTGGATCAAGCGCAAGTTCCTCAAGGCCATGATGCCCTATCATAAGGCCATGTCCTCTGTCATTCGTCAGAGATCGTACTTCCACCACTTATCCTCAAATGAAGTGTTGGATGAGTTCGTTGCCATGAGGATCTTGGATATGACCGCCGACAATGCGGTTTTAAGAGCTCAACGATCGAAGAAGCCTAATCTTGCCCTGAAGGCCAAGGCTTGTGTGGAAGAACAGGAGGTGGAGGATGATGATGAGTGTAGCCCCGAGGACACCAAATATGCCTATCATGAGCACATGGCTCTTGCTTCAAGGCAATTCTGGGGCAACAAGAAGAACACAAGACCCAACTTCAACAGGAACAACTCAAGTGGGAACAAGGGCAAGCAACGAGTGAGGACATGCTTCAACTATGGAAATGTAAGCCACTTCGTTGCAGATTGCCCATATGAGAAAAGAGAAGACTTTGGAGGCAAGCTTATCCGGAAGGACAAGTCAAAGTCTTATCCCAACAAGAACAACTTCAACAAGAAGACTCCTCCTAAAGGGTTGGTGGCCCAAGAAGAATATGTTGAGGATGATGATAATGATGAAGATGATGAGACGGTCACCATGGCCACAATTGCTATTGCTACTTACTCCGCCCTCATCTCTCTTCGACTCACCAAATGAGAACATCACTGCCAAGTGTCTCATGGCCAAGGCCACCAACAAGGTAACCCCAAACATCAATAATACTATCACTTCTAATCCTTCATTGACGGATTGTATTGATGAGAGTGAGGGAACTAAGGAGGGAGAGAATGAATTTGAGTTGTTATGAAAAATCTCAAGGGCAAACCCAAGAAGCATTTTGTTTCTCTCTTGGAACAACTCGGTGAGGCCAATGACATGATCGAGGCTCACGGGGAAACCATTACTAAAATGGAAGGACATAGTCGACACTATGCCGATGAGATATCAGATCTCTCTAACGCCCTAGAGGAAGAGCGTGGTCTTCGTTTGGCTCTTGAGGAGTCACACAACAATGATCATGCTAAATTAAAGAAAGATCTTGATCATGCTTTAGTTGTCTCTCGTGTGCTTAATTCCGAGAAGGCAAAACTTGAGGTTGACCATGCTAAACTCAAAGAAGAGTTTGTCATACTCGACAAGGCTCACAAGGCCTGGAAAGGTATGCATGTTACTCTCAAGGAGTCTCATGATCAACTCCAAGTTTCGCTAACCAAGGAAAAGGCTATCTTTCCTCGCACGGTATTAATTGATAATGCAAATGCTACTAACCCATGTTGCGAGCATGTGCATCTTGTTGAAGAAAATGCCAAGTTGAAGAAGCAACTTGAGAAAGGCCTTGTGACATGTATACAAGGTGAGAAGAACCTCAACAACCTTTTGAGCAATCAAAAGGAGGTTGTGGCAAAGGAAGGAATTGGGTTTGTTCCTAAGCCCAAGAAGAAGAAGAATGACAAGACCAAGCAACCACCCCCTCTCCGACAAACTTTTGTGAAAGAAGGAGAGGGCACATCAAAGAAGAAGAAAACCGTGAAAGGTGGTGGTGTCAAGAAAAACTCCACCATACCATCAAACATGGCCGGCGACTTTAATCCTTCATATGTTTTATGTCGTGCTAGTGATGGTCATGTGTTTGCTAAATTTGTTGGTTCTTCTTATGAGTACATTGAATGGTCCATTTGGGTTCCTAAGACCCTTGTTACTAACCTCAAAGGACCCATTACCAAATGGGTACCTAAATCCAAGCATTGATCTCTTGTAGGAGTTTGCTTCTGGTGGGGGGTCATGGTTGCTCGATAGTGGAGCCACAAATCATATGACCGGAAGCAAAGACTTGGTGGTGGACGTGCATCTAGGTTCATCTATGGCCACCAACGTCGAATGGGGTGATGCTTCATCTTCTAAGGTATTGGGGCTCGGCAAGGTTGTTGTCTCTCATGATCTCACGATCGAGAAAGTCATGCTTGTTGAGTCCCTTGCATACAATTTACTTTCTACTCGCCAACTTGCACTCATGGGCTTTGCTACATTCTTTGATATTGATACCGTGGCCCTCTTGTGGAGCAAGACTCTTAAAGTAGCCTATGTTGGGCATGTTGAGAACGGTCTTTATGTGCTTAACTTTTCGAAGCAACCCACGAAGGTCGCGACATGCTTAATGGCTAAAGTTGATGTGGGATGGCTTTGGCATCGCCGTTTGGCCCATGTCAATATGAGATCTTTGCAAAGTCTTCTCAAGGGGGACCATGCCCGTGGACTAACAAATGTTAGCTTTGCCAAAATCGTGCTTGCAGGGCTTGCATTGAAGGAAAGTTACATGAGACAGCTCACCTTCCCACGACTATCATCTATTCAAAGAGACCCCTAGAGCTCCTTCACATGGACCTCTTTGGGCCTCCATCTTTTGATAGTCTTGGGGGTAGAAAGTACTGCTTGGTGATTGTGGATGATTACTCAAGATACACCTGGGTATACTTCTTCAAGAAGAAGAGTGAGACCCAACAAACCGTCATCAACTTTGCAAATGAAGCTCAACGACAACATGAAGCAAAGATTTTGATGATCAGAAGTGACAACGGCACCGAGTTCAAGAACTACACCTTGGATGAGTTTCTCAGTGATGAGGGGATCAAACATCAATATGCAGCTCCCTATACCCCTCAACAAAACGGTGTAGCGGAGAGAAAGAACCGAACTCTGATGGATGTGGCAAGAACCATGATGGCGGAATTCAAATCTCCATACAACTTTTGGACCGAAGCCATCAACACCGCTTGCCATGCATCAAATCGGCTCTATCTCCGCAAAGGCTTGAACAAAACTCCATATGAGATACTTACCGGTAACAAGCCCAATCTCAAGTACTTCCAGGTATTCGGGTGTAAGTGTTTCATTCTCAAGAAAGGTGTTCGCTTGTCTAAATTTGAATCTAGAGCTCACGAGGGCATATTTGTTGGTTATGCTACAAACTCTCATGCTTACCGTGTCCTCAACAAGTCCAATGGACTCATTGAGGAGACGAGTAACGTAGATTTTGATGAAAATAACGGCTCCCAAGTGGAGCAAAGTGGTTCTTGTGATGTAGGTGATGAAATTCCTCCTCAAGCCATAAGAAGAATGGGTGTTGGATATATCCTACCCATTGAGGAACCCCACGTGGCCGAAGGAGAAGGACAATGTTCCACTCAAGTGGAACCATCACCAACCCAAGACCCACACGCTTCCGAAGAACAAAGTGAAGGCCCTCAACCGGACTAACAAGGCCAAGTGCAAGATCAATCACAAGATGGTGGAGAACCACCAAATGATGCACAAGGCCAAGTTCTGTCCTCCGGGCAAGATCAAGGTCAAGAGGAAGCTCAAGATCAAGATCTAGCTCCTAACGACGCTCAAGATGATCAACTCAATGCTCCTCAGTTATCACTTGAAGAGCAATTGGAGCGTCGTGCTGCAAAAGTTGCCTCCAGGCTTGCTTCCAGAGAACATCACAGGGAGAACATTCTAGGAAGCATCAAAAGGGGGGTAAGCACTCGTAGACAATTAGCAAACTATTGTGCTCATCAAGCTTTTGTCTCCTGTGTTGAACCTCAGAAGGTTTATGAGGCACTCGAAGACCCTGATTGGCTCAATGCAATGCATGAAGAACTCCATAACTTCGAGCGCAACAAGGTGTGGCGTCTGGTGCCAAGGCCAAAGGAGAACCATAATGTCATTGGAACCAAGTGGATCTTTAAGAACAAGCAAGATGCTCATGGCATTGTCATCCGCAACAAGGCGCGTCTGGTGGCTCAAGGCTACTCCCAAGTCGAGGGTATCGACTACGGTGAAACCTTTGCCCCCGTTGCTCGTCTTGAATCCATTCGTTTGTTGCTTGCCTATGCTTCCCATCATAACTTTAAATTGCAACAAATGGATGTGAAAAGTGCATTTCTTAATGGTCCTATTAATGAGTTGGTGTATGTTAAACAACCCCCGGGGTTTGAGGATCCTAAGCTCCCCAATCACGTGTACCAACTCGATAAGGCACTCTATGGCCTTAAACAAGCCCCACGTGTGTGGTATGAGCATCTTACCGAGTTGTTACAAGATCGTGGGTTTGAAATTGGGAAAATCGACCCCACTCTTTTTACTAAGATGGTTAAAGGGGAGTTGTTTGTATGCCAACTATATGTTGATGATATTATCTTTGGTTCTCCTAACAAAGCTTTCAATGATGAGTTCGCCGCACACATGACCACACATTTTGAGATGTCCATGATGGGAGAGTTGAAGTACTTCCTTGGGTTTGAGATCAAGCAAAGAAGAGAAGGGATCTTCATCAAACAATCCAAGTATACTCAAGACATGCTCAAGAGGTTCAATCTAAGTGATGTCAAGCCGGCTACTACTCCAATGCCAACCAAGTGCCAACTTGACATTGATCCCAATGGTAAAGCGGTGGATCAAAAGGTATATCGCTCTATGATCGGTTCCTTGCTTTACCTTTGTGCATCTAGACCGGATATTATGTTGTGTTTATGAATTTGTGCACGGTTTCAAGCCTCACCTAAGGAAAGTCACTTTGTGGCTGTCAAGCGAATCTTTCGATATTTGGCTCATACCCCAAACTTTGGCTTATGGTACCCAAGAGGAGCAAACTTCAACCTTGTAGGTTTCTCTGATTCTGACTGGGCGGGAGACAAAGTGGATAGGAAGTCCACTTCTGGAGGGTGACAATTTCTTGGTTGCTCTCTTGTTAGTTGGTCTTCCAAAAAGAAAAGTTGTGTGTCTCTCTCGTCCACCGAAGCAGAGTATGTGGCTGCTGGCAGTTGTTGTGCTCAACTCTTATGGATGAGGCAAACTTTAAAGGATTACGGTGTCACTTGTGAAAAAGTGCCTCTTTGGTGTGACAATGAAAGTGCCATCAAGATTTCTCTCAACCCGGTGCAACACTTCAAGACGAAGCATATAGAGATTCAGTATCACTTCATCCGGGATCACATAAGGCAAGGAGAGATCGAGCTTCACTATGTCAACACTCATGATAACCTTGCAGATATCTTCACGAAGCTGTTGGATGAAGCAAGATTTCGCGAGTTAAGGCATGAGCTAAATATCATTGATTTGAGCAATGTGGCTTGAGCACGTGCACACCCCACCATACTCTTCATATTGTCTATTCTAGGTGTAGGCATGGAAATAGGGGGAGTGGTGTTCTCTCAATGAACTCTCCCTCCCCCCATTATGCATAAATTGATCATCTTTCCACATTCGTCATTTTTTATGACACTTGTGTTTCAAAGACGAGTTTTGGTTATGGGTCCAAGGATAATGCTTCACGGTGCCATGCCAATTGACTCTAACATAGGTGGCTCCGGCCACCGCCCTCAGGCTTGTTTGGTTTCTGGCTTTCGTGTTTTTCTTCCTCATACTACAGTGACTAGCTCCATCCTAAGCCTTCTCATCCAAGCCATCTACTCAAAATGTACACAAGCTTGTTATCATGGAGTGAGTTGGTGCTCCCTGGCGGTACAATCGGTGGTACAAGCGGTTCTACCGCTTGACCACCAGGTTACAGCCCATCGGTTGTACCGGTCAGAAGCCAGCGGTTCTACCGCTGGTACTCTGACCTGTGCCCCTGGCCGGTACTACCGGTGCTGGTTCGCGGAACTACCGCCTAGCGCGGAAGTACTGCTCCGACCACCTGGCAGCATCCGGAGCGGTACTACCGGTCCCCGGACCGGTACTACCAGCGGCTGAATAGGGCGGGTATAAAAGGCACGGACTGAAGGGGTTTTCCCCTTCACTCGTCCATTCTTTTTGCCCTAGCCGCCGGGTGCTCCACTCACTGCCCCGAAGCGCCCTCCGGCACTTCGGATCCGTCGGCCCTTCACCGGATCCGCTTCGTGGAGGCCACCTCCTCTTCGATCTCCTCCCATGGATACCGGTATTGCCCTACTTCTCCTTTTTGTTAGGGTTCTTATCTTGAATCCTTCTTCTAGGGCAATGCGTGTATTCCTTCATTTTTGGCTAAATGTTTTGAGGGAGAGATCCTTATAGATTCCTATTCACTTGTGCGTAGTTAATAATAGACATCGTGCATGTAGTTTTGAGATCGGGTAGTTCTCCTCCTCTACTTGGTAGATCCATTCTCAACGGTACTACCGGTCCCACGACCGGTACTACCGCCGGCCCGGAACTACCAGTTGCTCTGAATTTATATGCATTGTCTCTATTCTCCTTACGTACTTGTGAATTATTCTTCTGATATTGTGTACATTCCTCTCATATTTTCTGGGTTGCTATGTGTTCTCCGTGTGCGTTTGCAGGTGGCTCTAGCTCTCGTACTGGTCAGTTCGCCAAAAGAAAGGCCGTAGGGGCAATAGGCCGGCAGATGATGAAGATGTTCCCGAGGTTGTGGTCCCCTCCAAAACAACTCGCCGGGAAAAGTCAGTTGCTGCCAAGCAGTGTGTAGCGCTTCCTATGTACAAGTGGAAGCTTTCGGACTGGGAGAATTTTCACTTTTAGGACCCATACACCGCACCACCTCCTCCACGCTGGAGTAATCCTCGGTTCCGCAATGAAATGCAATTGAGGATTGTGTCTGAAATCTTCGAGCACCACAAGAACAAGTTCACCCGGATGTGGTCCATTGACCTTGCGAAGTGGAGAAGCAACCACGATTACTTTGGAGAGGCTCTGGAGGTCTGTGAGGAGTTCGATTTGATCAAGCTCATGGAGCTGCGATGTGATTTTGATGTGGAACTCATTTATCAATTCTATGCTACTGTCCACTTCGGTAGTGACGATCAGCGTCACCTTTCCTTTATGTGCCAGGATGAGTTCTTCCGTGTTCCCTGGAGTGCCTTCTGCAATGCTCTGGGCTATGATGACACTGGCTTGGAAGGTCAAGGTGGACTCCATCCTCACGACTGAGCCAACCCCATGGATAAGTAGAAGCTAGCCCCTCTGTATATCCCTGGCCGTGGCATTGTAGGTAAATCCAATGATCTCCTGCCAGTCTATGAAATTCTACACCATGTGTTCCGGTGTGTGCTGCTGCCCAAAGTAGGGAACCAGGATGACATTTATGGTTATCTGGTGGATTTGCTTGTGGCCATGAAGACCAAGCGAGGCAAGGGCATCACTTTTGATGTGTCCAAGTGGATGTGGGAGGAGATGTACAACTGTGTCTGGTACCGTAAGGTACCGATCTACGCTCCCTTTGTGATGCGCTTCCTGTACTCGGTTTGGGAAGTTCGGAGGCCTAGAGAGCCTCTTTCTACTCCGGATAGGCTCACGGAGCATGAGGTCAAGGTGCTGAGACAGAAGAAACATGCAGCTCCTCGATTCGCCGTGGAAAATGAGGAGGATATCTTTGCTACCTCGGATGATGATGACGTTGAGTTAGAGGCTGGGGCCAAGCCTTCTTGGGTGGAGAAGCTTACTGCCAAGGTCAAGAAGACCTTCTGCATGCAGGCCCACATCCAAAAGAAGCTCTACAAGGCTCATGTGACTGAGAAGATGGCGCGCCGCCGGCAGATTCAGATGATGAAGCACCTCAATGTGCCTGATGTGAAGAGTGGCTCTGAGAAAAGCATCACTCCTGAGGATAAGTGGTGTCTGGCCAACTGCCAGTGGTCTGATGATGAGCCTCTGTCATCCTCTGCTCAAGCGACTGTGGATGCTATGGAGACTGAGGCCGAGGCTGCTGAGGACGTTGAGGATACGGAGGACTCTGACGATGATGACTCGGATGACTCCCTGGCGACAGGCGATGAGCTTTACTGAGCCCTGGGGCGTTAGTCTCGCTCTTTTCCTTTTTGGTGCTTGATGCCAAAGGGGGGAGAGTTGAGAGTTGCTAGTTCACGGGAGTTGCATGGGTTTTTCTTGTTTTTTCTCCCGTTAGCTCCTGCTCTTTCCTGTGAACTTTTCAGTAGCATGGTGTAAGACATGTGCGCTTATCTAAGTTATCTATGCACTTATGTTTTAAGCTCTCTGCAATCATATGCTCCGTTGACTATTTGTTTTGATTGTGGTCGCTGGTAGGTCTATAAAACCTAGGGGGAGCATAGATCCTAGTTTGAGCACTTTTGCATTCCAAAAGCAAACTCTAAATAAGTGCTCACACTCAGGGGGAGCTCTGCCTACATCCTATAGACCCCCGTGATTGTCAAGTGGTTGTCATCATTCACCAAAAAGGGGGAGATTGTAAGGGCATCTCTTGCCTAATGTTTTGGTGATGATGACAATCCATGTGTGGACTAATCGTGCGTCAATATTACTCAGGTTTATAGCATGTGGCACAAGACGGTTAGGCCTTCTCTCTTTAAGGAAAATATCGAAGACGGATGTTCCGATGCCTTTTTGTTTCTCTTGGTCATAGGAAATCCGTACTATTAAGAGGGAACCCACATCGGAAGGTAATGGGTGAATCAAGTCACGTAAACAGATACTTCGCACCCACGATATTGCCTCCGTTCGTGGAGAGAGAGGTCCCCTTTGATTCTTCCTTATGTGTAGTTTCCTCTACAGCGGTAGTTCTGCCGTTGTAGGCGGTTGTATCGGTGGCCGGTAGTTCCGGTCAAACCATCGCCCTAAGTACCACTCAGGGGTGATACCTTCTGTACTGGGTGCGGTGGTAGACCGGTGGTGGCCCGGAAGTACCGGTGTTCTCTTAATGAAACCGGTACTACCGGTGCTCAGGGCGGTAGTACCGCTCTGACTGCCATCACACAGAAACTACCTGCCTGGCGGTAGTTCTGGCCCAACCACTGTCCCAACTACCGCCCCTACTTGAAACCTTTTGGTCTCAAAGCGGTAGTTGACCGGTGGTGGGGCGGTAGTTCCGGTTTTCTCCGGAAGACCGGTACTACTGGTGCGTCACCGGAAGTACCGCCTTGGTGCCATGGGCGCAGGTTCCTTCACTCACCGGTACTACCGGTAGGGTGAGCGGAAGTACCGGTCCTATGCAATTCTGCACATAACGGTTGGATTCTTGGTGACCCTATTTAAGGAGGCCCTTTTCCCACCTCCATCTTATCTCTTGCCTCTCTCTCTCCACCATTAATGCCATTAAAGCTTTCTTGCCCGATCTCTCTCCCTAGCCAACCAAACTTGTTGATTTGCTAGGGATTGAAGGAGGAGACCTAGATCTACACTTCCACCAAAGGAAACTTGATTCCCCCATACTTTCTTGTGTGGATTTTGTTACTCTTGGGTGTTCGAGCACCCTAGATGGAAGAGGTCACTTCGGAGCCACATTCCATTGTGGTGAAGCTCCGGGGTTTCGTTGGGAGCCTCCAATTAAGTTGTGGAGAGAGCCCCAACCTTGTTTGTAAAGGTTCGGTTGCCGCCTTCAAGGGCACCACTAGTGGATTCACGGCACCTTGCATTGTGTGAGGGCGTGAGGAGAATACGGTGGCCCTAGTGGCTTCTTGGGGAGCATTGTGCATCCACACCGCTCCAACGGAGACGTACTTCCCCTCAAAGGGAAGGAACTTCGATAACACATCCTCGTCTTCACCATCTCCACTTGTGGTTATTTCTATCCTTTACTTGTGCAAGCTTTACTTGTTTATCTTATATAGCTTGCTTGTGAAGTTGTGATCTTTACTTTCCTCTAGTTGTCATCTTAGTAACTTATCTAGACAACTTACTTTGACGCTTAATTTAAAGTGGTTAAGAAAAGCTAAAATTGTTAGTTGCCTATTCACCCCCCCTCTAGTCAACCATATCGATCCTTTCAGTGGCGGCATAGGGCCCCTCGCACAGGTCAGTACTGTCCTTTATCAACATGATTGTGCTTTGTCATACTGTGCTAATGTTCTATTTTTTAATTAAAGCTATTCTATCACAATCTTTTCTCGTTTTGGAAATAAATTTTGCTTCAACTAGTGCCACTATTATAGTAATCATGCTCTTTCTTATCTGTGCAAACAGGAATACTCAATTACAGATGTTGTGATGGTCAAGAGCATTCGCCAAGTTCTTGGGTTGTATGACATGGCTAGCCAAGATGGATTTAATCCTGATATTCACTTTATCAAAAGGCTCTAATGGGTTTGTTCTGAATCTTGCAAGCTAGGAATCAATGAGATGTGTAGGCATCTTTGTTGTACTTATTATTTGAATCTTATTTGTTGGTTCTGAATCTTGCAAGCTGGGAATCAATGAGATGTGTAGGCATCTTTGTTGTACTTATTATTTGGATCTTATTTGTTGGTTCTGAATCTTGCAAGCTGGGAAACATGGCATGATGATGCAGAGGACAACAACCATAAGAAACAGTTCAAACTTGGTAGTATTATCTTTGTGAAAGTGCGACAAATGTGCTGATCATGTGCGTCATGAGAATAATAATTCTAATTGTTGTGCATGTTGATCCTGTGGCACTAATAGAACGAGCCAATGCATTGCTTGTTTTAAGTATAAATTTCTATTAAAGCTAATTAAATTTAAGTAAAGTGACCACTAACTCCTGTTATTACAGTACCAATACAGACCCGCTCGTGAACCGACGTGTGGCCAGAGTAGGTTTATTAATGGAGGTGTTTGAATGCGCCAAGGGTGCATCTTCTGCCGGGCGTGCAGCGGATGAGGGAGGGGTAGTAACTGTTGTCGCTTGTACACACTCAGTTTACTGTTGAATCCAGTTCCCCAAGAGCTGAAAAACAAACTGCTCCCGCCGCCTACACACTCGTTCAATTGAAGAGACTCCAATGGCGATCCGAGGGGTGAGCCTGCTAGATATGGACTTCAGCCAGGAGTTCCCTTTGATTTCGCCGTTCATTCCTATGGCTGCACCAAGTTGAATGTGATGTACACCAACGATCCGGACTCGGTGAAGCTCTGCCTCGCCGAGTTCAAGAAGTACCTACAGGATGAGAAAGCACAAGGTTGCAGGACTAGACCTTGTGCCCATCCATTCATCTCCTGACAGGGACCAGTGGATCGTCGTGGCCCAGGTATGTGTGTGGGACGAGGTTCTCATCTACCACTTTTGTAGGGCCATCAGAGGTTCTAGAGCATTCACCCATTTCATCGACAACGCTGACTGCACCTTCGCTACGGTGGAGAGAAGGAAGAACGCGAGGATTCGTCCATCTGGTGCAACAAGCTTGTCGACATCCAGAAGCAATACATGATCATCAGCAACGGGCAGGAGAAAGACTCCGTGGATGACCTCGCCGAGACCATCATCGTCCCCTGATACGCCAACATGAAAGGAGACAACGATACAAAGGACCTGAACACGTGGGAGGTACCTCTGAATCTAGCCTACATAACCTACGCGGCCAGGAGGGCATGGGAGGTACCTCTGAATCCACCCTGCACCCGAACAAGTCAACCCATGTAACCCCCTCCGCATGCATCTTCCCCCGCTCCGGTTCGTTCGGTCCGAGGTCTCGACGTCGTCCTCCGCCTTGGTGCTCTAGCCGCGGCGCCGCCGTCTGTCGTTCCCAACATGGTCAGCAAAACAAGAGGAATCGGGAGACAACTGTTCGTCGAGAGGCTGACAGTCCCAGAACCACCAGGTCCATGGCCTAGGTTTTTTGTTTAACATGGGCGGCCCACAACATGTTTCAACATTTTTTGGATCCAGCAGGTATCAAGCGGCCTCTGGGCCTCCCAACCTAGCTTGTCTATAACATCAGCATCCCAAGTTATGTTTGTTTTTTCAAGACGATGCACAACTCAGTTCTATTTTTTGTTTTCATTAATCCTTTATCTGAATTTTCTCCCACTTTCTTTTTCGATGTAAACTGAGTTTTCTCCCAGTACTTTTCCCTAGAACCAACTCAACTATCCCACGTCTAGCCTAAAAAATAATAATACCCCATGTACTATTAACTCATCAAATTTAAATGATTCGTAAGTTATAAGTTCTTACAAAATAATAATTATAATTGTTTATATATAACTTCGCAAGTTAACTCCTAGTGATTGCGTACATAAGCTTGCAAAGATTTTACTAACCAATGCAGTAATAGACGTGCAATCATGCGTTTATGTTTTTATAACATTTCTCCGTCTAGCCCAACATGATATTTTCACCCAGCCCAGCAAGTCTGCGGATATCGAGAAAAATGCAAATGGGCTTTAAATTCTACCATATATATAAACGGGCTGCATAGATGCTACATCATTGTTTCACCTAGCCCACCAAATGGACTAAAAAACAAATGGATTGGCTGACATGTGGGCCAGTATGTCGAAGCCTAAGAAGGCGTTGGATTTACATCCAACAGCCGACATTCTTCTTCAATCTCTCGTCTTCTTCCCCCAGCGCTGCCGGGACCGCTTGCTCCAGCCTTCGGCGTCTAGCGGCGTTGTTTTGCGCTCCACAGCGAAACGCTACCCCGTCGACGGCCAGGCCATCCCTCCACTCCGCACCTCCTCTTATTATCTGCCGAGTGTAGGCCCATCCCGCACCCGAACCAGTCAGGTTTCCCACTCCTCTCCGTCTGCGACTCCACTTCCGCGCCTTCCCCATCTCCGGGTCGTTCCAGTCTGGGGCCTCGCCGTCGTCCACCGCCTCGATGTGCTTGGTGCGGCGTGGTCAACATACGAGAGTCATCGGAAGAGGACTGTACGTGGAGAGCCTGGCGGCTGGGACCCACGAGGTCCATGGTCGCACGCAAGGAAAGTTCCTCCTTATTACGCACTGTACGTGGGAAGGGCTTTTGTATTTCACGAAAAAACATTCCCCCCGCTGACAGGTCGGACCCACCAGCTATATATTCGCACGCAAGGAAGTGCCTCCTTATTACGCACCAAAAAATGAATACCCCCTGCTAGCTGGGACCCACCATAGTGGGTGGCTGCCTTGTGGGCCTACTAAGTTGATGGGGACGGAGGGCTTTGTCAACTTAGTCAATATGAACGATTCTAGCTCCAGTGACCGTACGATGTCCATCCAACAGCCATATTGCTTCTTCAACCTCTGGTCTTCTTGCTCCAGCCACCCAAAGCAGCGTCGGTCATGCCGCGTGCTCCTGCCTCCCGTGGCCGGCTGTGATGCCACGGAGGCCTCACCGCCCCCTACTACTCGCACCGTTGGCCAGGGCATCCCTCTACTCACCCACACCCCCTGTTATTCTGCGGCGACGGCAGCCTCACGCCGCAGCCGAACCAGTGAACCCTCGTACTCCTCTCCGCGTGGGCATCCTGTAATACCCCGGACACACCCGCCGGTGGTCGCTACTCCTGGCGGGATCTAGACTGGCCCCGCATATCAATAATAGTCTTTTCTGTGCACTTTGTCCTCACCCGTGCGCACCCGGGAGCAACTTCCCGGTCGACCACCCATCCTAAAACTACTCCAAGCTGAGTACGCTTAACTTTGGAGTTCTATCCGAATGGGCTCCCGGAAAAGAAGGAATTCCTTATTGATATGAGTAGTCTATCATCCCTAATAAGCCAGGCTATCACATACACTCCCACTCAGAGGAACCGACGTCCTCGTCGGGCCACATGAACGTTCCCTCTTGGCACATGTGTTGTCCTGGAAGCACAGACGTTTGTGCCAAGAGGGAAAGTTCCCGTGGCCTGACGAGGACGTCGGTTCCTCTGAGTGGGAGTGTATGTGATAGCCTGGCTTATTAGGAATGATAGACTACTCATATCAATAAGGAATTCCTTCTTTTCCGGGAGCCCATTCGGACAGAACTCCAAAGTTAAGCGTGCTCAGCTTGGAGTAGTTTCAGTATGGGTGACCGACCGGGAAGTTGCTCCCGGGTGCGCACGAGTGAGGAAAAAGTGCGCAGAAAAGACTAGTATTGATATGTGGGTCCAGTCTAGATCCCGCCAGGAGTAACGACCACCGGCGGGTGTGTTCGGGGCGTTACACATCCACTGCCTCGTCTTCCCCGGCTCCGCGTCGTCCCCTTCCTAGGCCTCGCCGTCGTCCATCGCCTTGGTGCTCTCGGCGCGGCGTGGTCAATGTGGTAAATGACTGACTTCCATCGGAAGAGTACTATACGTGGAGAGGCTGCCAGCTGGGTCCACGGCCACAGCCAAGTTATTTTGTGATTTGCCAAGTAAGTCGCTTTGTCAGGCCTGTTGGGCTGCAAATCTTTCAAGACGAGGAGAGCTTCATTTGGCTGGCCGAGAAAATGGCCTATCAGTAATGAGAAATGGGCTGTACATTTTTAAAACACATCAAACCGGCAATTAGTTTCAAATTTCTTTTTTTCATTTCGAGATTTTAAATTGCATTGATTTTTATGCGTGGACAATTTGTTGGATTTTATATTGATATACATTTATTTTTAAAATCAGTTTGAATGTGACTCAAAATTTCGGGATTAAAAACAGTTCGGACCGCACCGGAATATGCAAAATTTCATATTTTTTTAACCGTGGCCACAATATGGGCTGTAATGCTAACAAAAAGAATATGTGCTCCAAAAAAAACCTTAAGAATTAGCAAATGGTCTATAAAATATTAGAAATAATGGCAGATGGGATGTTTGCTGTTTTCTACAGATATGAGGCTTTCCTAAAAAAAGGTTGACGCAGAAGCAGTGACTGTTGGATTTCCATCCAACGGCCGTCGTGCTTCTTCAATCTCTGCTCTTCCCGCTCCAGTCGCTCAAACAAGCGCCGGCGGGACTGCCTGCTCCCTCCTTCCCGCGGCCGGCTGTGCTGTCGTGTAGGCCTCACCACCCCGCCATACTCCCATCACTGGCCTAGCCATCCCTCTACTCACCCATACCTGCTGTTATTCTCCGGCGACGGCAGATGAACTAGTAAACCCTCGTACAGTCGTACTCCCCTCCGCGTGGGAAACAACTGTCGAGTCTTCCCTGCCTCCATGTCGTTCCCTTCCTAGGCCTCGCCGTCGTCCACCGCCTTGGTGCTCTCAGCGCGGCCTGGTCAATGTGGTCAACGACTAACATGCATATGAAGTGGACTGTACGTGGAGAGGCTGACAGCTGGGTCCACGGCCGCACGCAAGGAAATGCCTCCTTATTACGCGCAAAATAATGATTCCTCCACCTAACATCTGGGACCCACCGAAAGGGCCTCTGTATTTCGCGAGAAAGACGTTACCACTGCTGACAGCTTGGACCCACCAGTTATATCTTCGCATGCAAGGAAGTGCCTCCTTATTACACAAAAAAAAAATAATACTCCCCCTGCTAGCTGGGACCCAGTATAGCGGCAGGCTGACTTGTGGGCCTACTAAGTTGACGGGGACGGAGGGCTTTGTCAACTTAGTCTATATGCATGATTCTAGCTCCAGTGACCGTACGATGTCCATCCAACGGTCGTAGTGCTTCTTTAACCTCTGGTCTTCTTGCTCCAGCCGCCCAAACCAGCGTTGGTCGTGCCTCGTGCTCCTGCCTCCCGTGGCCGACTGCTATACGGCGGAAGGCTCACCGCCCCTACTACTCCCACCGCTGGCCAGGCCATCCCTCTACTCACCCACACCCCCTGTTATTCTGCGGTGATGGCAGCCTCACACCGCAGCGAACCAGTGAACCCTCATACTCCTCTACGCGTGGGAATCCACTGCAGCGTCTTCCCCGGCTCCGCGTCGTCACCTTCCTAGGCCTCGTCGTCGCCCACTGCCCTGGTGCTCTCGGCGCGGCGTGGTCAACGTGGTCAAGCAACGGCTTCCATCGGACGTGGACTGTACGTGGAGAGGCTGACAGCTGGGTCCATGGCCGCAGCAAGGAAGTGCCTCCTTATTACGCGCAAAATAATTATTCCTCCACCTGCAGCGGGTACCCACCGGACGGGCCACCGTATTTCGCAAAAAAACGTTCCCCCTGACTCCTGGGACCCACCAGGTACATCTTCGCACGCAAGGAAGTGTGTCCGAGCAAAAAAAATGATTCGCCCCTCTGACTGCTGGGACCCACCAGCTACATCTTCGCACGCAAGGAAGTGTGTGACAGTCAGGCGTTGTCATTCTGGTCGCAAACGTGTACATACATACTGGTCTATGTGGAGGCGCACACGTGTCGTAGTAGAGGCGCGCACGTCGCATGTACACGTATGTACATTGGCCAGGGTGCAAGAAAGTAAATACGGCCATGTACGTACATACGGGCGGGGTCTCGAACGCCTACTCACGCGTACATATGGCCAGGGCTCGTGTACATGGATGGGTCAGAATGGAGAAACAACGTCGTCGTCGTGTTCATGGGGAGCCAACCAGCCGGGTCGCAACGGAATGCGTTGTAGTGTTCATCGGGAGGGCTTGGATGGAACAACCAATGGAAACGAGGCCTGGCGTACCGCAGAACGGAGGAAACGGCCTTGTGTTCGACCGACCATGTTCGAAACGGGATCCTGTTCATCGGGAGGGGTCTGACGTACTGTAAAACGGAGGAAACGGACCTCCTACGGTCGAAACGTGGGTCCTGTTGATCGGGAGGGGTGTGGCGTACCGCAAAACTGAGGAAACGGACTTGTGTTGGAGCGCTACTGTCGAAACGGGGGTCATGTTCATCGGGAGGGGTGTGCCGTACCGCAAAACGGGACTCCACGAGATACCGTTCATCTCCACCATCGACCCCCTCCAGCCTCCACGGGCTACTGTTCATCCACCATCGACCTCCTCCAGCCTCCACCTGCGACTGTTCATCCACGGGCTCCTGTTCATCCAGCCTCCACCGCGCGCTACTACACCGGCTACTGTTCAACCAGCCCTCTCCACGGGCTCCTACTCAATCACCCCTCCACGTGCTACTGTTCATCCAGCCCTTCGCCATCTACTATTCATCCAGCCCTCCACGGGGTGGTCTTGTTCATCCAGCCCTCCACGGGGTCCTGTTCATCCAGCCCCAACCGGCTGGATCGATCGGGGTCCTGTTCATCCAGAAGCAACACCACGGGGTCCTGTTC
>LR738711.1:238396401-238433605 GCA_902687465.1 Secale cereale | reverse complement strand
CACTGTTCATCCAGAGGCAGCATCGATCGGCTTCAGTTAGCAGCAGTAGCGAAGGAATCGCTCGATCGGGTTCAGTTAACAGCCATCGATCGATCGCTCGGGTTCAGTGACATGTATCCTGTAGTGCAATCGCTCGGGTTCAGTTTGAGCCCAACGCCTCGCTCCGGTTCAGTTAGAGCCCAACGCCTCGCACCCACGCGCGTGCGTGTACGTGAGAAACGAGCATCGCTCGGCCCCGACCACCCACCGTAACCGGGAACACCTCGATATTTTCCTCGCCCTCGCTTCTACCACGGTTTTTCTGTCATGGACGGCCCAAAGAATGTCATGCAACTGCGTCTCCGGACCGCCCAAGACGAAAAGCCCATTTTCTGTCATGATTTTTTGTCATAGAAGTAGGACCCCACCACATCTATGATGATACCGGGATTTGTCACAATTATTGTCATAGAAGTGTCATAAGTATGACATACATTTTTTTCGTTCGGTCCAAAATGTCACTGATCTGTCTTTTTTTGTAGTGCTCTTGTGGAGCAAGACTCTTAAAGTAGCCTTTCTTGGGCATGTCGAGAACAGTCTCTATGTGATTAACTTCTCGGAGCGACCAACAACGACCGCCGCATGCCTAATGGCTAAAGTTGACGTGGGGTGGCTTTGGCATCGCCGTTTAGCTCACGTCAATGTGAGATCTTTGCAAAGTCTTATCAAGGGGGGGGGGGACATGTCCGTGGACTAACAAATGTTAGTTTTGCCAAAGATCGTGCTTGCAGTGCTTATATCGAAGGAAAGCATATTGAGATTCGGTATCACTTCATCCGGGGGCACATTAGGCAAGGGGAGATTGATCTTAATTATGTCAACACTCATGATAACCTTGCAGATATTTTCACGAAGCCTTTGGATGAAGCAAGATTTCGCAAGTTAAGGCATGAGCTAAATATCATCGATTTGAGCAATGTGGCTTGAAACCTTGCACACCCCACCTCACTCATCCTATTGTCTTGTTTTGGTGTAGGCATGGACATAGGGGGAGTGTAGTCCTCTCAATGAACTCTCCCTCCCCCCATTATGCATAAATTGACCAACACTTTCACATTCACCATTGTTGATGGTACTTGTGCTTCAAAGACGAGTTTTGGTCATGGGCCAAAGGATAATTCTTCGCGGTGCCATACCAAGAAACTCAAACATAGGTGGCTCCGGCCACCGCATTCTCTTAGTGAGAAGTTTGGTTCATGGCTTGTTCATCGGTGTCTCTTTGCTTTCTTTGTCACCTTGCTCATGTTTAGTGGTTTCTTTTGTGTTTGTTTTGCGTGTCCCATGGCTCGTAGTATGTATTGCAAAGGCCGTGTTTTCCCATTTTTAACAAAACGTGCACTTTCTTGGACTTGCGGTACTACCGTAGCTAGCCACAATACTACCGCTGGAGGTGGGTTGCTTCTGCACTTGCTCAGCAGCACCAGGCATGGTACTACCACTTCCATCACGGCAGTAACTTTTTATTGCCGCTGGAAGAGCGGTACTACCGCCCAGCGCACGGTACTTCCGCCCGCGCGGTTCTACCGTGATGAACCGTGGTACTACCGTGCTGTCGAGGCCGCGTGGGTGTTAAGTATGGACAGAGGGAGTTCCAACTCCCCCACACCCATTCACATCTTCTCCCCGTCGTGGCTCTCTCTCTCTCCTCCCCAAGAACGGTGCCGGAGGACCTCGTCGGATATCCGTCTCCGACCTCTCTCCTGTCATTTCGATCGGTGGGATCATTCCCCACCTCGCCCTCTTGCCATGGACCTCTGTATCTCCCCTTGTCCCTCTCATTTTTGCCTCGTTATTGTATTTCTAGGTTTTGGGAGATGCATGTGTTAGTCTAGTGATTTTTGGCTAAATCTTTGCAAGAGGAGATTGTTGGAGAGTGGTAGTGCTGTAGATATTCTATTTTGTGTGATGCAACAACATAGTTTTGATCAACGGTAGTACCGATTCATTTTTCCTTGGATGTGTCCAGGTGAGTTTGTGTCAGATCCGCCCCGTGCGGTCCTACCGCGCCGCTGGAGCGGTACTACCACGTCAGTAGAGTAGTACTACCGCTCGGGCGCGAAAGTAAATAATTACTTCCGCCCTGAGCATGGTACTGCCGCTGGAGCGGTACTACGGCGATGTGCGGTACTACCGCATCAGTAGAGCGGTACTACCGCTCGGGGCACGAAAGTAAATAATTATTTACGCCCTGAGCATGGTACTACCATGGTCAGAGCGGAAGTAAATTTTTACTTCCACAACCTGGACCGGTCGTACCGTATGACCTAAAATTATGTTGTTTTGTCACACCCAATCTCACTTCTACTCTGTTTTGTTTTGTGCCCTGGACTTTGCAATGATTCTTCTTGTTCTTCTCGTGTTTGTTGCGTTTTGTGTCATTGGTGGTGGCTGCGGTTCCGATGCTCGACGCTCAAATCCCGCCCGCAATACGGGGTCCAAGCGCATTTGCAACCCCGATGCTCCGGAGGGCTCCAATGCCCCTCAACGCAATGTCAAGACCTCAGCTACCAAGCATAAGGTGCCAGTTGTCAGTATGGATGAGATGTCACAAGCTGAGTTTCTGGTTCGAAGGAAGCTCAACCCCTATGTCAACCCTAGGAAAGTTAGCAGGGGCAATGACCTGTTTTGGACCAAGCAACAACTCCTCGTCTATCTCTATGTGATCAAGGCCAAGCAGAACATATATGTTCCTGTTCAGTGGATTGACATGGAGCACCTGAAGAAGACATGGGCCTATTTTGGTGAGCCCTTGGATTTGATTGAGAAATTTGGCATTGAGGAGATCCTCACATTCCACCTTGACTTTGACCCGGATATTGTGGCTCGATTCTTTGCTTTCGTCCACTTTCAAACGGATGAGAAGCAGACCATGACCTGGATGACCAATGGTAAGAGGACGTCTGCGGAATGGAAGGAGTTCATGGATATGTTGAACATTCATGATGAGGGTCTGGGTGTGCCCGTTGATGTCCGCCCGCATGCAACCCTGAGTCTGCTAACAAGAACAAGCTCCAACCCTTCCTAGTTGAGAAGTTTCTACCCAATGGCAAGAGGACGTATGTGCTGAACCAGTTCCTTGACATCATACACCAGATCTTCCGGAACACCCTTTTCCCAAGCATTGGTGACAAGGACAAGGTACACTCATATCTAGTGGACATGATGCTTATCTGTGAAGAAGCACGCCATCAGCAACCGGATCCACTTGATGTCTCTCATATCATGTGGTGTGAGCTTCAGTTTGCAGTATTCCATCGCAAGGTGCCCATTGCTACTTCTCGAGCTTGCGTTGTATTCCCTTGAAGAGGATAGGGTGATGCAGCACACTAGCGTAAGTATTTCCCTCAGTTTTTGGGAACCAAGGTATCAATCAAGTAGGAGACTGATAACCCACAAGTGTAGGGGATCGCAATAGTTTTCGAGGGTAAAGTATTCAACCCAAATTTGTTGATTCAACACAAGGGGAGCCAAAGAATACTCTTAAGTATTAGCAGCTGAGTTGTCAATTCAACCACACCTGGAAACTTAGTATCTGCAGCAAGATAGTTTAGTAGCAAAGTAATATGATAGTGGTGGTAGCAGCAATAAAATTAACGATAGTGTTTTTGTAGTTTTTGTGATAAGCAATGGAAAAGTAAATAAGCGACAAGCAATATAGGTAAAGCTCATAGGCATTGGATCGGTGATGAGAAATTACATCGGATGTGATTCATCATGTAGAAGTTATAACCTAGGGTGACACAGAACTAGCTCCAGTTCATCAATGCAATGTAGGCATGTATTCCGAATATAGTCATACGTGCTTATGGAAAAGAACTTGCATGACATCTTTTGTCCTACCCTCCCGTGGCAGCGGGGTCCTATTGGAAACTAAGGGATATTAAGGCCTCCTTTTAATACAGTACCGGACCAAAGCATTAACACATAGTGAATACATGAACTCCTCAAACTATGGTCATCACTGGGAGTGGTCCCGATTATTGTCACTTCGGGGTTGCCGGATCGTAACACATAGTAGGTGACTATAGACTTGCAAGATAGGATCAAGAACACACATATATTCATGAAAACATAATAGGTTCTGATCTGAAATCATGGCACTCGGGCCCTAGTGACAAGCATTAAGCATAGCAAAGTCATAGCAACATCAATCTCAGAACATAGTGGATACTAGGGATCAAACCCTAACAAAACTAACTCGATTACATGATAGATCCCATCCAACCCATCATCGTCCAGCAAGCCTACGATGGAATTACTCACACACGGCGGTGAGCATCATGGAATTGGTGATGGAGGAAGGTTGATGATGACGATCTCCACTCTCCGGAGCCCCGAACGGACTCCAGATCAGCCCTCCCGAGAGAGATTAGGGCTTGGCGGCGGCTCCGTCTCGTGAAACGCGATAATTCCTTCTCCCTGATTTTTTTCTCCCCGAAATGGAACATATAGGATCTGTGGATACGTCGGTGGAGCACCAGGGGGGCCACGAGGCAGGGGGGCGCGCCCCCCACCCTCGTGGGCTGGCCCAAGGCCCCTTGGTGTGGATCTTTGTGCATGTATTTTTTATATTTTCCAAAATAATTCTCCGTTGATTTTCAGGCGATTCTGAGAACTTTTTATTTCTGCACAAAAACAACATCATGGCAATTCTGCTGAAAACAGCGTCAGTCCGGGTTAGTTCCATTCAAATCATGCAAGTTAGAGTCCAAAACAAGGGAAAAAGGGTTTGGAAAAGTAGATACATTGGAGACGTATCAACTCCCCCAAGCATAAACCTTTGCTTGTCCTCAAGCACTTCAGTTGATAAACTGAAAGTGATAAAGAAATTTTTTGACAAACTCTGTTTTCTCTTGTTGTTGTAAATATGTAAGCTAGCATTCAGGTTTTCAACATGATCATGAACTAACCACTTTCACAATCACTTTTAGGTCTCAAGGCTACTCACATCAATGGCATAATCAACTAGCGAGCAATAATAATAAACCTCGGATGAAAACACTTTCTCAAAACAATCATAATATGATATAACAAGATGGTATCTCGCTAGCCCTTTCTGAGACCGCAAAACATAAATGCAGAGCACCTTTAAAGATCAAGGACTGACTAGACATTTTAATTCATGGTAAAAGAGATTCAGTCATGATCATACTCAATGCAAATTAATAGTAATACATGCAACGACAGAGGTGCTCTCCTACTGGTGTTCTTTGATAAGAGGATGATGACTCTGCATAAAAGTAAATAGATAGGCCCTTCGCAGAGGGAACCAGGGATTTGTAGAGGTGACAGAGCTCGATTTTTAAATAGAGATTGAATAACATTTTGAGCGGTATACTTTCATTGTCAACATAACAACCAGGAATCTCGATATCTCCCATGTTACGCACATTATAGGCGGTTCCCAAATAGAATGGTAAAGTTTATACTCCCCCAACCACCAACAAGCACACTCCACGGCTAGCCCGAAACAACGGGTACCATCCAAACCAGCAACAGCCATGGGGGAGTTTTGTTTAATTATTATGATTTTGAGCATGGGTCTGAGCATCCCGATTACCGGCCATTTTCTCATGAATGATGAGCGGAGTCCACTCATCATGAGAATAACCCACCTAGCATGGAAGATATAGACAGCCCTAGTTGATACATGAGCTGTTCGAGCATACAAAATAGAATTTCGTTTGAAGGTTTAGAGTTTGGCACATACAAATTTACTTGGAACGGCAGGTAAATACCGCAAATAAGAAGGTATGGTGGACTCATATGGAATAACTTTGGGGTTTATGGAAGTGGATGCACAAGTAGTATTCCCGCTTAGTACAGGTGAAGGCTAGAAACAGACTGGGAAGCGACCAGCTAGAGAGCAACAACGGTCATGAACATGCATTAAAATTAATCAACAATGAATGCAATCATGAGTAGGATATAAATCACCATGAACATAAATATCGTGGAGGCTATGTTGATTTGTTTCAACTACATGCGTGAACATGTGCCAAGTAAAGTCACTTAAATCGTTCAAAGGAGGATACCACCCATCATACCACATCACAACCATTTTAATATCATGTTGGCATGCAAGATAGACCATTATAAACTCTCAGCTAATTAAGCATGGCATAAGCAGCTATGATCTCTAATTGTCATTGCAAACATGTTTCATTCATAACAAGCTGAATCAGGAACGATGAGCTATCATATTTACAAAAACAAGAGAGGTCGAGTTCATACCAGCTTTTCTTATCTCAATTAGTTCATCATATATCATCCTTATTGCCTTTCACTCGCACGACAGAACGGTGTGGAAAATAATATTAGTGCACGTGCATTGGACTAAGCTGGAATCTGCAGGCACTTAATACAAGAGAGAAGACAAGGTAATGTGGCTCAAGCTTAATTCAACAACAAAGCATATGAGTGCCACTAAGCATTTTAATCATGGTCTTCTACTCTCAACCCCTAAAGAAAAGAAAAGAAACTATGTATACGGGAAAGCTCCCAACAAGCAAAAGAAGAACGGGAAATCTTTTTGGGTTTTCATTTTTAGTTACTACTACAGGCAAAGAAAGTAAACTAGCTAGAAGCTACAACTAATATTTTTTGTTTTTCTAGGTTTTTCTAGCACACAAGAAAAAGACTAAGAAAAAGAAACTGAAACTAAGCATGGATGGTACAGTGAAAGAGTGTGAGCACCGGCAACTAGAATAAGTGTGAACATGAATGTAAAGTTGGTGAGAAACACGTACTCCCCCAAGCTTAGGCTTTTAGCCTAAGTTGGTCTATGGCCACGGATCGAAGCCACTACCTCCAATGTACTGAGATGTGTCCTCTGGACGCCACTGGTTGGCGAGCTCATCCAGCTCCCACCCATAAACAGATTGACGGGAAGGATCAAGGGGTGGTTCTGACTCAGCCTTTGAAGCTTGTGCCTGGCCTTGGTACTTGTAGAAGGCATCTGAGTAATGAGATACTTGTCTGTGGACAGATCAAACAAAGATGGTGCAGGCAAGGTAACAATTTCACAATATATTTCATCAAACCTTAATTTATAATTAAGCTGCATATTCTTGTCTTTGACAATAAAATCATGAGCTACCATGCTCTTGTAATCTAGATAAACAGGGGCAAGCAATTTTTCTTCCTTCTCATGATGCCTAATAGGTATATTAAAATATTCAGCAAGATGAGAAGCAAAGATGCCTCCAAAGACGGCCCCCTTTGAGCGGTTCAGACTCAATCGTTTGGCAACGACGGCGCCCAAGCTAAAAGTTGTATCTCGAAACATAGCATGGCATAAAATAATAATATCAGGGGCACTGAGATTTCCACTGTTCCCGCGACCAATTAAACATCTACTAACGAATAAAGCAAAGTAGCGTAGAACAGGGAAGTGTAGACTTGCGATTCTTGCCCCTAAAACTTGTCTAGTTTCTCCTAAAGCTATCATATCAATAAACTCTTCAACGTCTTCACGAGGTGGTTCATCAAGTCTACCTCCGAAGGGTACTTTGCATATCTCACAAAAATCTAAAAGTGATATCTCCTTAACCACATCATATATGCGAAACTCCACCGTAGGTGGTGTTTTCCTAGAATGAAAACGAAAGCTTTGTGTGAAAAAATTGGTGAGTAAGAGATACTGCTCTTTCTGGTCGTTGAGGAAGTCGGTGAGGCCTGCATTATTCGCCAACCAATAAAAGTCTTCGTAAATACCAGCGGACATCATGAAATTATTACGAGGCCATTCGCACGGTCGAACTTCCGGCATGCGAGGAAGATGATACTTGGGCTTCTTATTTTCTTCTTTCTTCTTCTCCTCTCAGCTCCTGCTGGAGGAGCCCCTTAATAATCTTTTTAACATTTTCCTTTTCTGAAAATTTCTGAAATTTTTAGTAACTCACAATAAAAGTTAACCAAACTCAACAAGATTGATAGCAACAACTCCTACAAGTGCCTAGAGGCTATATCATGCATTAGAACTACTTGGGACCAAGAAAATTTGGCATGCAAGCTCAAGAACAAGGTCACCACAACAGCATAAATTTGCAACAAATAAAGTACTAGAACGAAAACTAATTGGACCAATGGAGGAGTCACATACCAAGGAACAATCTCCCCAAACAGTTTGGTGAATGGTGCTTTGAGAAAGGAGATCGAAAATGGCAGCAAGATGAGCTAGAACTCGGGTTTGAGCTGGTTGGTGATTTTTTTGGGAGGAAGAAGAAGAGCATGGGTGAAAGGATAAGTGGAGGGGGGCCACGTGGGGCCGACGAGGCAGGGGGCGCGCCCTGGGCAGGGGGGCGCGCCTTGTGCCCTCGTGGCCACGTGGTGGGTCCCCTCGCTGTGTGTTCAGTGCCATATTTTCTTAAATATTCTAGAAAAAAAAATCATATTTCATTTTCATGGCATTTGGAGAACTTTTATTTTCGGGATATCTTTTTATTGCACGGATAAGTCTGGAAACAGATAGACAATGCTATTTTTTGTTTATTTTAACCTAATGAACAAAAAGTAAAAGGAGGGTACAGAAGATTGTGCTATCTAGATTCACCTATCCGATGTTCATCAAAAGGAATCCATTAACAAGGTTGATCAGGTCTTGTTAATAAACTCTTTCCGAGTAACATGAAACCGGAGAATTTTCGAATAACAGTATGTTACCTCAACGGGGATATGTATGTCCCAAACAATAAGGATGTCATATGCCTTCTTGATAGTAGGAATAGGAAACTCAAAACCTCAAATAGTAATAGTTGAAGTTTTTCCAATATAATTGATACTGTGGACCTGAGGTTGTTTCCTCGGAAAGTGTACCGTATGCTCATTACCATTGACATGAAAAGTGACATTGCCTTTGTTGCAATCAATAACAGCCCCTGCAGTTTTCAAAAAAGGTCTTCCAAGAATAATAGACATACTATCGTCCTCGGGAATATCAAGTATAACAAAGTTCGTTAGAATAGTAACATTCGCAACTACAACAAGCACATCCTCACAAATACCGACAGGTATAGCAGTTGATTTATCAGCCATTTGCAAGGATATTTCAGTGGGTGTCAGCTTACTCAAGTCAAGTCTACGATATAAAGAGAGAGGCATAACACTAACATCAGCTCCAAGATCACACAAAGTAGTTTTAACATAGTTCCTCTTAATGGAGCAAGGTATAGTAGGTACTCCTAGATCTCCTAATTTCTTAGGCATTCCACCATCAAAAGTGTAATTGGCAAGCATGGTGGAGATTTCTACTTCAGGTATCTTTCTTTTGTTGGTAATAATATCTTTCATATACTTAGCATAAGGATTTGTTTTAAGCACATCAGTCAAACGCATACGCAAAAAGATAGGTCTGATCATTTCAGCGACGCGCTCAAAATCCTCATCATCCTTTTTCTTGAATGGTTTCGGAGGAAAAGGCATAGGTTTCTGAACCCATGGTTCTCTTTCTCTACCGTGCTTCCTAGCAAAAAGTCTCTCTTATCATAACGTTGATTCTTTGATTGTGGGTTATCAAGATCAACAGCAGGTTCAGTCTCTACATCATTATCATTGCTAGGTTGAGCATCATCATGAACATCATCATTAATATTATCACTAGGTTTGTGTTCATTACCAGATTGTGTCTCAGCATCAGAAATAGATATATCATTGGGATTCTCAATTGTGTCAGCTACAGGTTCACTAGAAGCATGCAAAGTCCAATCATTTTTTTTCTTCTTCTTAGAAGAACTAGGTGCATCTAAATTAGCTCTCTGAGAATCTTGCTCAATTCTATTGGGGTGACCTTCAGGATACAGAGGTTCCTGAGTCATTCTACCACCTCTAGTCACAACTCTAATGGCATTATCATTATTCTTACTATTTAATTCATTGAGTAAATCATTCTGAGCCTTAAGTACTTGTTCTACTTGAGTGGTGACCATAGAAGCATGTTTACTAATAAGTTTCAGTTCACTTTTAGAACTAGACAAATAATCACTCAAGCGTTCAATCATATAAGCATTGTGTTGTAGTTGTCTACCAACATAAGCATTGAAGTTTTCTTGTTTCACAATAAAATTGTCAAACTCATCTAAGCATTGGCTAGCAGACTTATAACGAGGAATATCACCTTCATCAAATCTATAAAGAGAATTTACCTTTACAACCTGTCAAGGATATTATTACCAGGTATAAACCAGCCGGGAGGGTCCGGTTTATGTTATCAAGATTATCTTATCACAGGCCCAATGGAGTATGGAATAGAAAGTTATAGCCTGAGAGGCTTAGAGCCCATATGTTAGGGCCCATGATTTGTAAACCGTCATACTATGTAACTTGGGATGTAAGATAGAAAGAGCAGAGACCGAGGCGAACACATTTATGAGCCGGCCTCGGACTCTGTTAACCGGACCGGGCGTCACCTCTTATATAAAGGGACGACCCGGCGACGGTTCAAGACAGGAAACAACAGCTCGAGACATAGGCAAAGCGGATTCGCTCCCTGGTCATCGAAGCACAAGCAATACCACACCAAACTAGACGTAGGATTTTACCTTCATCGAAGGGGCCGAACTAGTATAAAATCCCTGTGTCCTTCGTCCGCTTTAACCCCTTTAGGCTAACCCGTAGCGATGGCCTCACGACTAAGTCCTTTTGCTAGGACATCTGTCGTGCTAAATCCACGACAGTTGGCGCCCACCGTGGGGCTATCGCACAATGGTTTCGAGTTCTTGAAAGGCAGCTTTGAAGGGCTCAAGGGCTACGCAGCGGGCCGGATGACTAAGAGTCGTCGCGGCTGGATCTACATCGACGATGCAGGCTAGGGCCCCGAGGACGATTCAATCGAATACGGGTATCGGGTCCCCTTCGGCGGCATCCACGTCTTCATCGGCAAGATCGGCGAACCGGGCCCTAAGCCGGACACCTTCCCCAACATCGTCGAGTCGGCTCAGTGTGCGAGACCTTCCCAGATTCAGCCCGCCGTGAAGCACGTCTTCGTTGGAGCAGTGCATGGAGTACAAGCCGAGGACGGATTGGACTCTGGCGGCGAGATTGTTGTTTATTCCGGCGATGAATCTTCGTCCGGAGAGACCGAATCTTTGTATCTGCTGCAGGATGGCCGGTCTGAGGGTTGTTCCGATGGTGACAGTATTCCGGACCCCCTTGATCCGCCTAACAGAGTTGTTGTTTTCATGTCCGGATCACAATCCATGCAGCAGCCCTCGACGACAGGGGTGTTGACATCAGAGGCAATGAGAGCTAGAGCTGGAGATCCTCCCCCGTCGCCTTCTGACGCTCTATCCATCTTGGTCGACACTTTGACAACACTTGTAACAGCAGAAGTAGCCCGGGCCGACAAGGAGCAGCATGATGCAGGGGTCGCTCAGGTGAAGAGCCGGATTGAACAAGCCAAGTTGGACCTGGCTGCTGAGAAAGCTAGGACGGCTATAAGGCAGGCAGAGCTGGATGCTCAAGCTTATCGACTTAGGTTAGATCACACCACTTCACAAGAGGTAATGATGAGAAGACAACGATCTCGCTTGCCGCCGGTTTATGAGGCAAGGAATCTCTTTAGCACGCCAGGCGCAGGAACCAGTAACCAACCAGAGGTAAACCAGGGAGGAGCACCAGGAACAGGCGCGTCGGTTCAGCCACCGGCCGTAGAGCCAAATCGCCAAGTTGTGCCGACCCAGCATGTGCCCACCCCTCCCGGTCATTATTCTAATCCGTTGGATAACATAGTTCCTGCCGCTTCACGGCTGGCCACCCTACCCATTGAAGGTACGTCCCCCATAGAAGTGGAGGCACGGCGGGCCAAGGAGTTGTTGGACACGGCGCTAACTCAACAGCAAGCTTATTCCTATAGCCGGGAGATGATTCATTCAACCCCCCGCCCGAGTTGGAGTTATACGAGGCGTTTGGATGAACCGGCCGTATCAAGCAGCGCACGGAGACGTCATCAGCAGAGACGGGGTAATCCGGCAGGAGAGGAAGCACATGCTCAAGAAGTGGTGGATCAGGTTAGACAGCGCCGGGAGGCCGAGCTAACAGCGCAATACGACGCCCGTCAAGCGACGCCTGTTCATCCCACCACCACAGTTGAACCGGGGATCATGTCCAGTTCCCTGGGCGTACAGTGTCTCATCCCCGCTTTACGGAACGTGAAACTACCCAAAGATTTTAAGGGTCCGTGCACGGTACCCAACTACAGGGCGGATCTTGCCCCAGAGGCATGGGTGGAGAGTTATGAGATGGCAATGGAGATGCTCGATGTGGACGAGGCAGCATGCGCTAAATACTTCACAATGATGCTCGAGGGCACGGCCCGAACATGGCTGAAGGGATTACCACCCAATTCCATCGGATCATGGGAGGAATTGCGGCGCCGGTTTATCAATAATTTCAAGGACACATGCAAGCAGCCGATGTCTGTTCTCGATTTAGCTACCTGCGTTCAAGGAGAGGAAGAGTGTACAAGCAGTTGGGTGCGTCGAGTGTCCGAAATCTTGCACTCCTCCAATAGCATGAACCCAAGTACAACAATAGTAACCTCGGAAGGCAATTGCCGGTTTGAACCTTTAAGGCAGAAGTTGGGACGGCTCAAACGTGATTGCAACGACATGGGAACACTCATGGGCGCTTTGGTGAAATACGGAGATTCTGATAACACCAAATATCCAGACGCAGATGGAGACAAGTCAGGGAAGGCGAGCAAGAATGGTAAACCGCCGTAGGCCAATCCGGCGAGTCAAGGATACAACGGCAAGCGTAAAGCGGAGGGCAGCTCAGACTTTGTGGCCAACACCAATGCTCAGGAAAATGGGCAGCGCCGCAAGGGTAGACTACCCCCACGCAACGGGAGGCCGCCTATTAATATAGAGCACCAATTGAACATGCCCTGCCCAAAGCATGGTATAGCGGAAAACCCGGCTACGCATCTCTAGAAAGACTGTTTCATTATGCAAGAATTCATGAAACATACTAGGTACAATCACGGGCCCCCAGGCGGATCAGGCCCCGGTTTTCAAGGTCCGGGTTATCAAGGTGGCGGATCCGGTTCAGGATACCACGGCGGTAACGGTAACCACAATGGCAACAATCAGCATCAGCATAACCAGCAACATGGTCAGGGCGGATACAACAACCAAGGGAACCAGCAGTGTCAGCAGCAGCAACAATCCGGATATCAGAATAATCCGAAGGAGCTGAGCAGTGGGCAGTATCACGTCTTCACCACGAGTTTATGCAAACGGGATCAGAAGGTTCTGAAGAGGTCAGTGCATTCTGTTGAACTGGCGATACCACGTTTTTTGTGTTGGTCTGAGCAACCCATTGTGTGGAGCAGAGAGGATCATCCACCCCGGGTTGATAATCCGGGTCAGTTGGCTCTGGTAGTGGCACCACAGGTGGGTGGTTACAAGTTCACCAAAGTGCTTATGGATGGAGGCAGCAGCATCAACATCCTATATTATGAGACTTTTCGGCGTATGGGGCTGACAGATAAAAAGCTTCGACAGTCCAACACAGTGTTCCATGGGGTAGTACCCGGTAAATCGGCTTATCCAGTTGGCAAGATAGATCTGGAGGTCACCATTGGAGATGAGCATGATTCTAGGTCGGAGACTGTGACCTTTGAGGTAGTCAAGATCAGAAGCCCATACCATGCCTTGTTTGGGTGGCCGGTTTATGCCATATTCATGGCTAGACCGTGTTATGTTTATCTACAGCTCAAGATGCCAGGCCACAAAGGAACTATTACGGTTCATGGGAGCCGCAAAATTGCATTGGAGTGCGAGGAAGGAGATGCAGCTTATGCTGAGGCGGTTTGTGCTATGGAGGAGCTGAAGTTCTATAAGGACAATGTTGATCCAGCAGATATGTCTCCGCTGAAGAAACCAACCACAGAGCATGATCCGACGTTGAAGTTTAAATCAGCTGAAGAGACCAAGCAAGTGGACTTTGTTCCTGGCGACTCATGCAAGCAGTTCACTATCAGCGCTAACCTAGATCCAAAATAGGAAAGCGCGCTCATCGAGTTCATCCGTGAGAACCGGGATATCTTTGCGTGGAAGCCTTCTGACATGCCAGGTATACCGAGGGAACTCGTTGAGCACAATCTTAATATTGATCCCAAGTTTAAACCGGTCAAGCAATATCTGCGCCGCTTCAATGAGGAGAGGCGCAAGGCTATTGGAGAAGAAGTGGCTAGGCTCTTGGCTGCAGGCTTTATAGTTGAAGTATTTCATCCAGAATGGTTGGCTAATCCGGTGCTGGTACTTAAGAAAAATGGAACTTGGAGAATGTGTGTTGATTACACAGATCTGAACAAGGCTTGCCCAACTGATCCTTTCGCTCTCCCCTGTATTGATCAGATTATTGATGCTACGGCAGGATGTGAGCGGCTAAGTTTTTTGGATGCATACTGAGGTTATCATTAGATCAAGATGCCAGTTAAGGACCAGGAGAAGACAACCTTTATAACTCCCTTTGGAGTCTTCTGCTATGTATCTATGCCATTTGGGCTTAAGAGTGCACAGGCGACCTACCAGCATTGTGTGCAGAACTGCCTACAAGGGCAGATTGGGCGGAATGTTCATGCATATGTCGATGAAATTGTGGTAAAATCCAGGAAGGAGGATCTGAAAGAAACTTTTGATAATCTCCGTATCTATAAATGATGCTTAATCGGGAGAAGTGCGTTTTTGGTGTTCCGGCAGGCAAGCTCCTGGGGTTCTTGGTGTCAAACAGAGGAATTGAAGCTAATCCGGAGAAGATCAAGGCAATTACGTCCCTGGCTAAACCGGCGTGCATCAACGATGTTCAACGCATGGCGGGCCGTATTGCAGCACTCAGCCGGTTTATCAGCCGTTTGGGGGAGAAGGCAATCCCGCTTTATCAGATGATGAGAAAGGCAGACTGTTTCGTCTGGAGCGATGCGGCTGATGCTGCGTTTGAGGATCTAAAGAGGCAATTGGCGGAGCCGTTTTCCTTGCTGGCCCAGTTGACAATGAGCCACTGCTGTTATACGTGGCTGCCAATGCCCGTGCAGTAAGCATTGCCATTGTGGTAGAGCGCAAGGAGGCAGGCAAGGAATATCCGGTTCAATGGCCGGTTTGCTACATCAGTGAGGTGCTCATTGAGTTGAAACAGAGATATCCACATTGGCAGAAATTGGTGTATGGAGTGTTCATGGCAAACCGGAAGCTGAAGCACTATTTTCAGGGCCACCCAATCACCGTTGTCAGTTCAGCTCCATTAAGGGATATAATCCAGAACAGAGAAGCCACTGGTAGGGTTGCAAAGTGGGCCATTGAGCTTAGCCCGCACGGATTAAAATATGTGCCCCGTACTGCGATAAAGTCCCAAGCACTGGTGGATTTCATCAATGATTGGACAGAGTTGCAAGCACCGGAGGAGAAGCCAGATCATACATACTGGACTATTCATTTTGACGGTTCAAGGCAATTGGAGGGCTCGGGGGCTGGAGTCGTGTTAACTTCCCCACGAGGTGATAAGTTCTGCTATGTCCTCCATTTAATGTTCCCTTGTACTAATAATGCTGCTAAGTATGAAGCTCTCCTCCATGGTCTGTGGATGGCCAAGGAGATGAACTTGAGCCGGGTCAAGTGTTTTGGCGATTCAGATCTGGTGGCACAGCAGGTCTCTGGCAAGTGGGACTCCAAGGATCCGCTCATGGCAGCATATCGACGGGAGGTAGAAGCTGTTGCTGGATACTTCAAAGGATATGAGGTGGATCATATAGACCGGCGGAAAAACGAAGCAGCTGATGCGTTAAGCCGGCTGGGTTCCCAGCGTAAACCGGTTCCACCTAATACCTTCTTGGATGAGTTGCATAATCTGTCGGTGCAGGTACCTTCAGAGGAGGACTTGCTATTCCTGATCCGAAAGCACAATTGGTCGCGGCAATTCATGTCATTCCGGATTGGATGCTCCCTTACTTGGCATATATGAATCGAGGTGAGTTACCAGAAGACGAAGTCGAGGCCCGACAGATAATACGGCAGTCTAAATCTATGACTATTGTCAATGGAGAACTTCATCATCGCAGCGCTTCTGGAGCTTTTCAGCGGTGTGTATCATCAGAGGAAGGCTGTGAGATTCTTAGAGAGATCCATGAGGGGGATTGCGGTCACCACGCCGGTTCAAAATCTTTGGTGGCTAAGGCTTTTCGTCATGGTTTCTACTGGTTGACGGCTCATGCCGACGCAGAGGACTTGGTCAGAAAATGTGATGCGTGCCAGAAATTCTCACGACGTGCTCATATATCGGCGCGGGAGCTGAGGATGATTCCAATTACTTGGCCATTTGCGACTTGGGGGCTTGATATGGTTGGAACCTTCAAAAGATCCCAGGACAAGAAAACTCACCTGTTAGTAGCTATAGACAAGTTTACCAAGTGGGTTGAAGCGGAGCCTGTCAGTAAGTGTGATGCAGCAACAGCGGTTCAGTTCATCAAAAGGTGATTTTCCAGTTTGGCTTTCCACATAGCATTATAACTGATAATGGCACCAATCTATCCAAGGGGGCTATGGAGGAGTTCTGTCAACGAGAGCATATTCGTCTTGATGTATCATCAGTGGCTCACCCTCAGTATAATGGCCAAGCTGAACGAGCCAATCAAGAGATCTTGAGAGGCATCAAACCCCGGCTTATGGTTCCTTTGCAGAGAACACCGGGTTGTTGGGTGGAGGAATTGCCCTCTGTGTTATGGAGCATGAACACTACACGTAACAGATCTACAGGGTACACGCCTTTCTTCATGGTATATGGAGCTGAAGCGGTCCTCCCTAGCGATATCCGTCATGACTCGCCGCGGGTGGCGGCTTATGTTGAAGCGGATAATGAACAAGCAAGACAAGACGCCTTGGACCGACTGGACGAGGAACGGGACACGGCAGCAGCTCGATCGGCGATTTATCAACAAGACCTACGTCGGTACCACAGTCGCCGGGTTAAGACCAGAACATTTCAAGAAGGAGATCTGGTGCTCCGGCTCATCCAAGACCAGACGGACATGCACAAGCTATCCCCACCTTGGGAAGGACCTTTTGTGGTCAGCAAGAACCTACACAATGGGACATACTACCTCGTCGACGTTCGAGAACATAAGGACTCACGCACGGCGGAGGAGGAGACTAAGCGGCCGTGGAACATCGCTCTTCTTCGACCTTACTATACTTGAGCCATCGGCTCCGCTTTATGTACAATGTATATATTATGATTAATAAAATAAACCGGCGCCCCCGGTAAACCGGGGAATCAGCCATCCTTTTCATAAGAGTACCACATGGGGGCTTCCGTGGGCAACGGAGTTTTCTATGGCCTCTTAAACCGGCGCCCTTGATAAATCAAGAAATCAGCCGTCTTTTCTGTACAAAAAAGAATCACATGGGGGCTTCCGCGGGCAAGGAAATTTCCCATGGCCTCTTAAACCGCCGGCCATATGAAGACCATCATAAGAGCACTGTTCTGGTTGCTTCGGTGATTTCCACATGATGATGAGGGGCAAAAGAGGGTTTGATGCCTAGCACAACTCAAACATATGCCCCGACGAGCAATGCTCACACACTACCTGGGGGCTCCTGATGCAAGTTCATCAGTGAGTTGAAAACTCTTGTAGTTAACACGGCTTGGAAGCCCGATGTATACACCTAAAACCCCGGATTAACCTGCCTGCATCAAGTAAATCGCGCCATCCAGGTAAACCTGGTATGACCCGTCGAACGTATCACAAGTCAATCCTTCGGGACCCTGAACTTGGTCACGATAAATTGACGATCATCAAGTGATTACACAAGCCAAAATCTTTATGAGATTTTGAACATTGGTAGCATTTGACATTGATGATTTGGTTAAATATTGCGGATCATCTTATCAGGCTTTGCTAAAATGGTTAATGATAGTAGTCTGGCAGCTCATAAAAAGCCTCGAATTTGGAGCCGGGCAGCTCGTAAAAGCCTCGACTACATGGTCTTATTTGCCCAAAAACTTTATTTTCCATTTTTTATGTTTTCTCAAATCTTTATCTTCAAGGTCATTGGTTTTTTCAACCAAGTCCATTGATTCAAGACTGGATAACTACAAAGTTGTCACTACATCTGTATTTACAGAGCTATAGTCTGGGTCATGAACACCAGTACTAGTTTACAGCTAAACCGGCGTTCATTGTAACCCGGATCGGCCTTCATGATAAGCCGACAAAGAACCAAGTAAGTCCACAACACTTACACCTCGGATAGTTCCTGCCGGATTAAGGTTTACAGATACACTTAATCATAGGTATGATACATGTTCATATTTCATACACGGTTTAAGTTATTAACTTAGATCATGTGTTGTCCAGTATGACCCGTCCGGCGATAAACCGCCAGGATACTTTGAGGATTATGTATGCAGACACAGGTAATATAAAAGATTAAAGCATTGCAAGCAGGAGATAATTTAGAAGTGGCCAAACAAAATAATGCCATGACACAAGGTGTGGGACAAAGACAGTATCTCAACTATTCTATTACAAGGCACTGGCAGGCCCAAAAGAATATCAGTTTGTCGCAAAGTATTCAACACATAAGATTATACCGGAGACTGTTTAGGATTCTTCTTCGGCTCGCTGTGAAGACTGAGGGTCAGCTTGTTCCGGGTCTTCGACGACTTCTGGCAGCTGCTGGAAATCAGGGGTGCTCTAGTCAATCTTGGCAAAGGCGGGGAAATATACTTCATCGTTTATAAGTTCTGACGGTTCAATGTCAGGAGCGAAGGTATGCTTACGAACGGGTGGAATCAGATTTTCGATTTCATAAGACGGCCGCTCCACCCGCACATTCTCTAGATCATAACCCGGATGATACCTTGATAAATTTGCTTCATCGGCAAGCTTACTGGCAAGAGGGCGCATGTCTTTGGTTAAGGCGCGAAGATCTTCAGTGGAGAAGGCTGATCCGTCTTCTTTTATACTTGGATAACCATTCATGGCCTCCGCCGGATCAAAGTCGGGAACCCATGCCTTGGCCCGGGTTAACGCCATGAGGGAGCCAGCTCTTGCAGAAGATTTCTTCACCTCGACAATATGGGCAGACAGGTTGGATAGCTTTTCCAGAATACATTGGATAGTTGTTGGTGCCGGTTTATTGTGTGAAATTACACTGATGGCCCTCTGAGCGCCAGCATAGAGTTTTTCCACCAAGGTGTAAGCAGCCTTCAGCTTCTTCCGCACATCATCCCCGAGATGAGTAACACACCTCCCTGTGTACAAGTGTTGAGTTAAGCCGGAGCAGCATAAGATAGCAAGGATAAAGCGTATGACAACAAGTACTTACCGAAGATAGCAGATGTCATATCGTCTATATGCTGCCTTAACCCGGATAACTCCTCCGTCACCGGGTTAAGAGGAGCCTCAGCATCCTTGGCCCTTTTCTCTAAAGCAGCCTTTTGTACCTCCCAAGTGGACAGCTCCGCTTCAAAGTCTTTCTTGAGCTTTTCCATACTAGCTAAAGAAAGGGTAAGTTCCTCCTTGACTTTAGTCGAAGCAGTTTCTTGGAAGGCCAGGCTATTCCGGAGCTCAGTTATCTCCGAAGCCCTCCGGTTCAAATCAGTCTGCAGAGGATAGGAAATATCAGATATTCATGAAGACAGTTCAATCAAAAGTCTCAAGCACATAACAAGTTATGCACTCGACACTTGGGGGCTAATGTACAATCGAAGTAAAAGAAAGCAGGTTTTCTAGACAAGTCCCAAGCATATAACAAGTTATGTCCTTGACACTTGGGGGCTAATGTAATGTCATTCTCAAACAAAGGAGAAGTCCCGATTCACCCGCAATGGAGTAAACCGGCCCTTGGGGGCTACACGTGCAAGTCAAGCTATTTCAATTGATCTATCAAAGTCCCGGTTTACCCTAAAAGGTTAAACCGGAACTTGGGGGCTACAATGGACTAAAGGTGCAGCTACAAGATACAAGTGGAAATGAAAAGCAAAGGAAAAGAAGTTACCTCATATCTTTCTTTCATTAAATTCACCAAACCGGCCTCATGGTCACGGCTGGTGAAGAGACGGTTCGGGTACCAAGAATGAAGTTCTTGGGCACTGAGTTGGGCATAACTAGACAGGTCGGTGCTCCATTTGACTTTGTCCTTATGGAGAGTTTCTTCTTTGGCCGTATGTTTGGCCAAGATAACAGGTTCTGCTGGGGCGGTAAAGCCGGTCCCAGTGATCACGACATCGTCTGTCGGGGCAGCAGTTGGCCTGGTCGGATCAACAGCAGCAGCAGGATTGGAGTGTACCGGACTAGCAGGGGCCGGACTAACCCGAGCAGGGCTAGTCCAAACAGGGCTGGCCGGTTCAGCAGGATTTTCTATGGGGTCATCCCCCAGAGCAGCAACATCTTCTCGTTCCATAGGGGAAGGATCGTCATGTGGGACTTCAATGTTTTCTTCCAACGGATTGGTGGCTTCAGGATCTTCTGCCGGTTCAGAAGTATTTTCGACCGCCGGTTTATTCAACTTTGCCTTCTTGCTAGGCTTGGGCATACTGAAAAGATTAAAGGAATAATGAAAATCACAAGTCAAAAAGGAAAGATAAACCGTACATACTGAAAGATGGCTTACCCAGGAACGGTCTTGAGCACCGGGACATGGGTGGCAGTTGACTCGCCAGAAGAAGATAGAGGAGTTTCCTGATAGTTTGGATCTGACGGTTTAAGAGGTTTATGAATAAGACCTGCTTTTGGATGAAGAATGGTTGGAGTAAGCAAAACCTCTGAGCGGCGTCTTCGAGCCGGAGTGTGGGTTAATCCGGTTGATTCGACCACGTGACTACTGTGGCGTGTGGTCCGGCGAGCCTCATGTTGCTGCTTCTTCAAAAGAAAATGGGGATCCTATTGAGCATAAGGGTGAGAAAATGGATACTTCCGGGCTACTCGACGAACTTTGGTTGGTAATGGTTCTGAATCAGAGGAAAGAGATATTACCTCAACTTCATCCGGTTTACTCCCTTCTGCCGGATCCTGGGAAAGGTCATTGTTAATATAAGTATAAACAAGGGAGAGTTAACAGGCATAAGAACCAAGCAGTACCTTAGAAGCCGGATCATCTTCTTCAGCGTTTGAACTGGAAACAGCGGCAGGTCTTTTCTTGTGCTTCTTCACGGCCAAACTCTTCTTGCGAGATGGTTTCGCCTGTTTGTCTTGGGCTTTCCGCTTCCAGAAGGGGTCATTGGCCTGTGTAAAGGAATAAAGTATGTTGAAGACAAGTAATATGGACGGATTAAAACAAAGAGAAAGGGACAGACGAATCTTACCGACGGCGGTTTATTGTTTACGCAGAAGGGTGCTAAACCGGTCCGACTGCACTCCTCAAGAGGAATATTCAACATCTTCTTAGCAGACTCAGTAACTTCATTGTCTGGAAGCACCATATCCGTGTGACGCCGAGGGTCCTTCGGATTACCAGTATACTTGCACATTAAGCCGGAGCGCTGGCTTAACGGGAGAATGCTCCAGGAGAGCCAGCAGCGGACAAAGTCAACACCGGTTAAACCGTTGGCTACAAAAGCCCTGAGTTTGGAAAGTTGGGGGGCATATCGAGCCCGGTCTTGAGCACTCAGACGCTGCGGGAAGGGGTGATCCGCTGTCAGACGATAAGGGCGGTAACCCGGCAGTGGAGTCTCTCCCTCTGGTGAAGTGTCGATACAGTAGAACCAAGTCTGATTCCACTCCTTGGGATGGCTATGAAGAGTGGCGTGAGGAAAACTGACATCTTTTCTCTTCTGGATGCTCATTCCGCCAAGTTCAGTATTGGACCCGTCATGGAATTCAGTCTGGCGATTCAGATGGAAGAAATCCCGGAATAACTCTACAGATGGGTCCTCTTGCAGATAGGCTTCTGAGAAGACTTGAAAATTGCAAATGTTTGATATGGAATTGGGACCTATGTCTTCGGGTTGGAGCTGAAAATCTGCTAATACGTCACGGAAGAATTTTGACCGTGGAGGGTTAAAGCCCCGGGCCAGGTGATCAAAAAAGACTATAACTTCTCCTTCTTTAGGCTGAGGAGGGCACTCTTTCCCAGGAGCCCTCCAGTGCAGAACCTCCTTGGAGCCTAAAGCGCCAATTGAGGCCATCTTTTCTAAGTCATCCTCGGTAATCCGGGATGGGACCCAGTTGCAGGCAACAAACTGTTTGGCCGCAGAAGTCATCTTTTTTCAAAGGGGGATGCTGAAAAATACAATACAAGACCCGGTTTATGATCCGCGCAAATATAAACCGGCATGTTCTATGAAGGCATTGATCTAATTGGCGGTTTAAGCAGGGGAATAATGGTATCTACCGATCCGGAATAACTATGAATGAATCAGCTACCGGATTATGAAGCTTGGAAGGAAAAAGTTAAACCGCCAAATACAGGCAGGTGAGGTGCAGATCTAAAGTTAAACCGTCGGCACGGGCATGTGAGATGCAGATTCAAGGTTGAACCATCGACATGGGCAAACAAGATGCAGATCTAAAATATGGGAAACAACTTTAACACGAGTAGCAGCAAATTATGGATCTACGGCATGCGGAAAACTCAAAGATAATTAAGGTTATATTCGTCAAAGGCAGTGAAGGTTCTTTACAGATCCAATCTAGCTAGCAGTATTGGGGGAACTAAGATTGTAAAGATGGAGCGGAGTTATGCATACAAAGGTCGATCTAAATGTTTTACGTCTACAGCTAAGAACTGCCTATGGTGATGAACTATGAAGAACAAGGGTTTGTGGGCGAGCTCCCGAGAAACCCTAGAACTAAGATCTACAGGGAAGAAGGAATGAACGTACCTGAGGCAACAAAAGCGGAAGGACGGCGACGAGTCTCTGGACGCACTCAGGTTGATGCAGCGGTCGGGCTTGGTGAAGACGACGAGCTCGAAGAACGGCGGCGGAGCTTGAGCGCTGGAAGTCATAGGAAGAAGAAAGCGAAGGGGGATAAAGAGATGGCCCTCGGCCCTATTTATAGGCCGAAGAGATAAAACGGCAGGCACGGGAATCGAGGAGATCAAAAATCGGATATGGATGGTGCTGTCGCCTCGATCTTCGGAGCTTTAATAAGTGAAAGTAAAAAACAAGTACATGCATTAAATGCGCGGATGGCGTCACGACGGTTTAAAGCAACTCGAGGGAATGATGTCATGCCGGTTTACCAAGCAGACTAAAGCTGCAGAAAGGAAAAGTTGTACAAGACTTTGGAGATTGACATAAACAGGTTCAAATCAATCTGGGGCCTAATGTCAGGGATATTATTACCAGGTATAAACCAGCCGGGAGGGTCCAGTTTATGTTATCAATATTATATTATCAGAGGCCAAGCTGAGTATGGAATAGAAAGTTATAGCCTGAGAGCCTTAGAGCCCATATGTTAGGGCCCATGATTTGTAAACCGTCATACTATGTAACTTGGGATGTAAGATAGAAAGAGCAGAGACCGAGGCGGACACATTTATGAGCCAGCCTCGGGACTCTGTAAACCGGACCGGGCGTCACCTCTTATATAAAGGGACGACTCGATGACGGTTCAAGACAGTAAACAACAGCTCGAGACACAGGCAAAGCGGATTCGCTCGTTGGTCATCGAAGCACAAGCAATACCACACCAAACTAGACGTAGGCTTTTACCTTCATCGAAGGGGCCGAACTAGTATAAAATCCCTGTGTCCTTCGTCCACTTTAACCCCTTTAAGCTAACCCGTAGCGATGGCCTCACGACTAAGTCCTTGTGCTAGGACATCTGCCGTGCTAAATCCACGACACTACCTGTGTCGGGTTATCAAGACCATGTATTTCTTCAATAGGTGGTAAATTATTAACATCTTCAGCTTTAATACCTTTTTCTTTCATGGATTTCTTTGCCTCTTGCATGTCTTCAGGACTGAGAAATAGGACACCTCTTTTCTTCGGAGTTGGCTTAGGGGCTAGTTCAGGAAGTGTCCAATTATTTTCATTGGCCAGCATATTATTCAATAGTAATTCAGCTTGTTCAACTGTTCTTTCCCTGAAAACACAACCAGCACAACTATCCAGGTGGTATGTGGAAGCATCGGCTAGTCCATTATAAAAGACATCAAGTATATCATGCATCTCAAGAGGATGATCAGGCAAAGCATTAAGTAACTGGAGAAGCCAGCCCCAAGCTTGTAGGAGACTCTCTTCTTCAGTTTGAGCAAAGTTATAAATTTCCCGTAAGGCAGCTTGTTTCTTATGAGCGGGAAAATATTTAGCAGTGAAGTAGTACATCATATCCTCGGGTCTACGCACACAACCAGGATGAAGATAATTAAACCAAGTCTTAGAATCACCCTTTAACGAGAATGGAAATAGCTTAAGGATATAGTAATAACGAATCTTTTCATCATTGGTAAACAGGGTGGCTATATCATTCAACTTAGTAAGATGTGCCACAACAGTTTTAGACTCATAGCCATGGAAATGATCAGATTCAACCAAAGTAATTAACTCAGGATCAACAGAGAATTCATAATCCTTATCAGTAACACACATAGGTGAAGTAGCGAAAGCAGGGTCATGTTTCATTCTAGCATTCAAGGACTTTTCTTTCAGCTTAGCTAATAATTTCTTAAGATCATATCTACATTGCACGCAAAAAAGCCTCTAGCAGTTTCTTCATCCATAACATAACCCTCAGGAACAACAGGCAATTCCTATCTATTGGGAGTAGTTTCATCATCACTTTCATAAATATCATCAACATTTGCACTCTCCCTAACCTTAGCAATTTGTTCATCTAGAAATTCACCTAGTGGCACGGTATCAGGCATAGAGGTAGTTTCATCATACATAGCAGAAGTAGCATCATCAAGAACATACGACATATCAGAGTCAATAGCAGGAGTAGGTGTCGCAAGTTTACTCATAACAGAAGGAGAATCAAGTGCAGAGCTAGATGGCAGTTCCTTACCTCCCCTCGTAGTTGAGGGTAAGATCTTGGTTTTTGAGTCCCTCAAATTCTTCCTAGTGATCAACAGATATAAATCCCAAATGACTTAAAGAATAGAGCTATGCTCCCCGGCAACGGCGCCATAAAATAGTCTTGATAACCCACAAGTGTAGGGGGTCGCAACTGTTTTCGAGGGTAAAGTATTCAACCCAAATTTGTTGATTCGACACAAGGGGAGCCAAAGAATACTCTTAAGTATTAGCAGCTGAGTTGTCAATTCAACCACACCTGGAAACTTAGTATATGCAGCAAGATAGTTTAGTAGCAAAGTAATATGATAGTGATGGTAGCAGCAATAAAAGTAATGATAGTGTTTTGTATTTTTCTTTATATAAGCAACGGAATAGTAAATAAGCGACAAGCAATATAGGTAAAGCTCGTAGGCATTGGATCGGTGATGGTAAATTACGTCGGATGTGATTCATCATGTAGAAGTTATAACCTAGTGTGACACAGAACTAGCAACAGTTCATCAATGCAATGTAGGCATGTATTCTGAATATAGTCATACGTGCTTATGGAAAAGAACTTGCATGACATCTTTTGTCCTACCCTCCTGTGGCAGCGGGGTCCTATTGGAAACTAGGGGATATTAAGGCCTCCTTTTAATAGAGTACCGGACCAAAGCATTAACACATAGTGAATACATGAACTCCTCAAACTATGGTCATCACCGGGAGTGGTCCCGATTATTTTCACTTCGGGGTTGCCGGATCATAACACATAGTAGGTGACTATAGAATTGCAAGATAGGATCAAGAACACACATATATTCATGAAAACATAATAGGTTCAGATCTGAAATCATGGCACTCGGGCCCTAGTGACAAGCATTAAGCATAGCAAAGTCATAGCAACATCAATCTCAGAACATAGTGGATACTAGGGATCAAACCCTAACAAAACTAACTTGATTACATGATAGATCCCATCCAACCCATCACCGTCTAGCAAGCCTACGATGGAATTACTCACACACGGCGGTGAGCATCATGGAATTGGTGATGGAGGAAGGTTGATGATGACGATGGCGACGATCTCCACTCTCCGGAGCCCCGAACGGACTCCGGATCAGCCCTCCCGAGAGAGATTAGGACTTGGCGGCGGCTCCGTCTCGTGAAACGCGATAATTCCTTCTCCTTGATTTTTTTTCTCCCCGTAACGGAAGATATAGGATCTGGGGATACGTCAGTGGAGCACCAGGGGGGCCACGAGGCAGGGGGGCGCGCCCTGGTCAGGGGGTGCGCCCCCCACCCTCGTGGGCTGGCCCAAGGCCCCCTGGTGTGGATCTTTGTGCAGGTATTTTTTATATTTTCCAAAATAATTCTCCGTTGATTTTTAGGCGATACCGAGAACTTTTTATTTCCGCACAAAAACAACATCATGGCAATTCTGCTGAAAACAGCGTCAGTCCGGGTGAGTTCCATTCAAATCATGCAAGTTAGAGTCCAAAACAAGGGCAAAAGGGTTTGGAAAAGTAGATACGTTGGAGACGTATCAGAGACTACGCGCGAGTCCCTCGCACCTGCACAAACAAATAAGAACTTCGCAGCCAACGCGATAAGGGGTTGTCAATCCCCTTACGGTCACTTACGAAAGTGAGATCTGATAGATATGCTAGTTTGATATTTTTGGTATTTTTCGGATATAAGAACAGAAAGTAAAAATGGAAAAGTAAAGTAGATTGTAGATTGATATGTTGAGAATAGACCCGGGGGCATAGGTTTCACTAGTGGCTTCTCTCATGATAGCAGAATTCTACAGTGGCTGAAGAAATTACTGTCGAGCAATTGATAGAAAAGCAAATAATTATGGGACTATCTAGGCATGATCATTATATATAGGCATCACGTCCGAGACAAGTAGACCGAAACGATTCTGCATCTACTACTATTACTCCACACATCGACCGCTATCCAGCATGCATCTAGAGTATTAAGTTCATAAGAACAGAGTAACGCCTTAAGCAAGATGACATGATGTAGAGGGATAAATTCAAATAACATGATCTAAACCCCATCTTTTTATCCTCGATGGCAACAATACAATATGTGCCTTGCTGCCCCTACTGTCACTGGGAAAGGACACCGCAAGATTGAACCCAAAGCCAAGCACTTCTCCCATTGCAACAAGCCAAGAACTATAGATCTCGTAGGCCAAACCAAACCAATAATTTGAAGAGACTTGCAAGGATATTATAATTATACATAAAAGAGTTCCGAACAGAAACAAATATTTCTCATAGATAATCTTGATCATAAACCCACAATTCATCGGATCTCGACAAACACACCGCAAAAAGAGATTACATCGAATAGATCTCCTTGAAGACCGAGGAGAACTTGGTATTGAGATCCAAAGAGAGAGAAGAAGCCATCTAGGTACTAACTATGGACCCGAAGGTCTGTGGTAAACTACTCACAACTCATGGTGAGGCGATGATGATGATGTAGAAGCACTCCGTGATAGATCCCTCCTCCAGCGGAGCTCCGGAACAGGCCCCAAGATGGGATCTCATGGAAACAGAAGGTTGCGGCGGTGGAACTAGGGTTTTCTCTCCGTTTCTGATGGTTTTGGGGTACGTAGGTATATATAGGAGGAAGGAGGGCACCGGGGGCCAAACGTGGGGCCCACGAGGCAGGGGGCGCGCCCTATAGGGGGGCGCCCCCACCCTCGTGGACGCCACGTCAACCCTATTCCGTGGTTCTCAAGTATCCCGTGCGTATTTTGCCCCAAAAATATCTATCCTGAAGTTTCATTCCGTTTGGACTCCGTTTGATATTCCTTTTCTAAAAAACCCTGAAATAGGCAAAAAAAACAGCAATCTGGACTGGGCCTTTGGGTTAATAGGTTAGTCCCAAAAATAATATAAAAGTGTATAACAAAGCCCATTAAACATCTAAAACATCATAAATAATAGCATGGAACAATCAAAAATTATAGATACGTTGGAGACGTATCACCCATCTATGGCCCCTTCTTGCACCTCCTGATCTCGACAACTTGGGAGAAGCTCTTTCTGTGGGAATATTTTGAGGCTCCTAACTGGATCTGCCATTATCCCATCAAGCTTCGCCAGAAGAAAAAGTGGGCCAACAACACCACCTGGGCAGAGGCAGAACCTGCCCGTATGAATGTTGATGATGATGAGGATGAGTTTGTGGAGGAGGAGGCCGAGGACAGTTCTGAGGGGTATGCCCCTCCCTCTGGTGAGCCATCTTGGGCTAAGAAGCTCAAGGCCAAGATGAAGGCTATGTTCTGTATGCAGGCCAAGGGACAGTACAAGGCGCATCTGAACGCCAAGATGGCTCATCATCGCGAGAAGGCTATTATGCGGCAGGTTGAACTTGAGGTTCGGAGTGGCTCTGAGTAAAGGATCACTGATGAGGAGTCCTGGACCAGACAACACTACAGGTGGACTAAGTCTGAGGAGGATACTGCAGCTCTTTCTTCATCTCGTGCTGCTGAGGAGTCTGAGGAGGAGGAACACGACTGGTTATGCACTGGAGTTCTACCACCACCTATGTCTTCGGTGTCCTCCCTGCCTTTTTGGTGTTTCGATGCCAAAGGGGGAGAGAGTTTAGGATTTGTGTTTGTGCCTCCATTTGTGCCTCTCTGTTTTCATTGTGTTTTGTCTCGTTGAACCTTCGTTGCTTTGTGTTTGTGTGTGTGTGAGACCAGGAGACTCTATCATATGGTGTGAGACATATGCACTCAAGCTTATCCTTATTGTCTAGTATGTTTAGTAGTTTGTGAGCCCATATTATCATGTGCCCTATTACTTCATGCTCACTTACTTTACCTTGCTTCCATGCTTAGTGTCCTTTATATTGTTGCAAGGATTGCCTCGTTTATAAAATATAGGGGGAGTGTTGATCCTAGTATGTGTGTTGTGTAGTCTAAAGCATATCTATAGAACACACACATCTAGGGGAGCATGTTTATATTTTATAGATGTTGGGGTTTGCTTTTGCTCATTCTTATCCATATATGCAAATCCTGTATTGTGATCGATCCACCAAAAAGGGGGAGATTGTAAGGGCATATTTCTCCCTATGTGGTTTTGATGATTGATGACAATACTCTTGCGGACTAATCATGTGCATTGAGCATTTCAGATATCTCATGTCTAGGCACAAGATGATTCGTTGCTCCTCGGAGCCTATACGAAGATGGCGTTTCTCTACATTTCTTTTCGGTGGATTTGAGTCGTAGGAAAGCCATATTATTAAGAGGGGGTCCGCATCAGAAGGGTTAGGGTGGAATCATCACATACACATATGTTCCTTTGCACCACCTTTCCTTCGCTTCAATGGAGAACCATCCATGTTATCTGTGTCTCTTCAAAACGAAGGCTCTCTAGTGCTATACTGTCTAGGGCATGCGGTAGTACTGCTCTCTTGAGCAGTAGTACCGCCGGGGCCTGCGATAGTACCGCTCTGTCAAGCGGTAGTACTGCAGGGCCATGCGGTAGTACCACGCCTTGCGAGCGGTACTACCGCTACCTCCAGCACAGACGCTGGCGCACACGGCAGTAGGCGTGGAAGTAATTTTTTACTTCGGCCCCTACGTGGTAGTACCGCTCCTTGTGAGCGGTAGTACCGTGCCGGATTTTTCACAGTCCTTTGCTCAGCGGAAGTAGCCATGGACGTAATTTATTTCGTCTGTGCCATCTTCCAGTCCAGTTGAGCCCTCCCTTGCGGTAGTACCGCAAGGGCGCGCGGTAGTACCGCTCTGGTGGTTCTACCGCTCGCTGCCGAGTGCAACAAGGCCTCGCTGGTCACTGTCGCACCAGCGGTAGTGCCGCACAGGCCTGCGATAGTACCGCGACCTGTTGCGGTAGTATCGCTTGTCGCGGGCTGAGCTAGTGGGTAACGGTTGGATCTTTTCCCCCACTATATAAAGGGAGCCTTCTTCTCCAAGAAGACTACCTCTTCCCTCCGTAAGCTCCATTGTTTCTCAAAGCTCCATTTTCTCTCGATCTCTCTCCCTAGCCAATCAAACTTGTTGATTTTCTAGGGATTGGTTGAGAAAGCCCCGATCTACACTTCCACCAAGAGAAATTTGATTCCTCCCCACTAATCCCTTGCGGATCTTGTTACTCTTGGGTGTTTGAGCACCCTAGACGGTTGAGGTCACCTCAAAGCCAAATTCCATTGTGGTGAAGCTTCATGGTGTCGTTGGGAGCCTCCATTTCAGTTGTGGAGTTAACCCCAACCTTGTTTGTAAAGGTTCGGTCGCCGCCTTCAAGGGCACCAATAGTGGAATCACGACATCTCGCATTGTGTGAGGGTGTGAGGAGAATACGGTGGCCTTAGTGTCATCTTGGGGAGCATTGTGCCTCCACACCGCTCTAACGGAGACGTACTTCCTCTCAAAGGGAAGGAACTTCGGTAACAAATTCTCGTCTCCACCGGTTCCACTCTTGGTCATCTCTTACCTTTACTTATGCAAGCTTTTATTGTGTTGTATCCCTTGCTTGCTTGTGTGCTTGTTGTTGTTGCATCATATAGATTGCTCACCTAGTTGCATATCTAGACAACCTATTTTGATGTTAAGTTTAATTTGGTAAAGAAAAGCTAAAAATTGTTAGTTGCCTATTCACCCCCCATCTAGTCAACCATATCGATCGTTTCAGATGGGAATGGCTTAGGCACACGGATGATGTTAGACCCTGGCAGGGTTTACCACTAGCAATGGATGTTCAGGTACATCCGATTTTCAACAGCTTGGTGCACTGGAAAGTAGGAAGCGGGGAGTGGGTGCTATTTTGGAAGGATCATTAGATCGAGGGTTCATCCATAGCGGAGCGTGCACACTTGGTACGGGCACAAGTTTGCACACAAGTGGTGAACATGCGCACTATGAGCGAGGCGCTACACCTCCATCATTGGGATAATTATGTTACTGGAGAACTCTGTTCGGATGGGTTGCAGCAGATTATCAATCTTTGGGATATGATGATTATCCTGGTGCTTGATCTTTGATACGTCTCCAACGTATCTATAATTTTTGATTGTTCCATGCTATTATTTATGATGTTTTGGATGTTTAACGGGCTTTGTTATACACTTTTATATTATTTTTGAGACTAACCTATTAACCCAGAGACCAGTGCCAGTTTCTGTTTTTCTCCTATTTTAGGGTTTTGCAGAAAAGGAATATCAAACGGGGCCCGATTGACCTGAAAATCAACGGAGATCATTTTTGGACCAGAAGAAGCCCACAAAGTGCCGGAGGGAGACGAGAGGACCCACGGGCTGCCCACGAGGGTGGGGGCGCGCCCCCTGCCTCGTGGACAGCCCGTAGACCCCCTTTGCTTGGCCCCGACTCCAACACCTCCTATATATACTCAAACCTCCGGAAATTAACCTAGATCGGGAGTTCCGCCGCCGAAAGCCTCTGTAGCCACCTAAAAGCAATCTACACCCGTTCTGGCACCCTGCCGGAGGGGGGAATCCCTCTCCGGTGGCTATCTTCATCATCCCGGTGCTCTCCATGATGAGGGAGGAGTAGTCCACCCTCGGGGCTGAGGGTATGTACCAGTAGCTATGTTTTTGATCTCCCTCTCATGTTCTTGAGATGGCACGATCTTGATGTATCGCGAGCTTTGCTATTCTAGTTGGATCTTATAATGCTTCTCCCCCTCTACTCTCTTGTAAAGGATTGAGTTTTCCCTTTGAAGTTCGGATTGAGTCTTTAAGGATTTGGGAAAACTTGATGTATGTCTTGCACGTGTTTATCTGTGGTGACAATGGGATATCATGTGATCTACTTGATATATGTTTTGGTGATCAACTTGCGGGTTCCGTGACCTTGGGAATCTATGCATAGGGGTTGGCACACGTTTTCGTCTTGATTTTCCGGCAGAAACTTTGGGGCACTCTTTGAAGTTATATGTGTTGGTTGAATAGATGAATCTGAGATTGCGTGACGCATATCATATAATCATGCCCACGGATACTTGAGGTGATGATGGAGTATCAAGGTGACATTAGGGTTTTGGTTGATTTGTGTCTTAAGGTGTTATTCTAGTACGAACTCTATGATAGATTGAACGTTACTACGGACTCTTGAATAGATCGAACAGAAAGAATAACTTTGAGGTGGTTTCGTACCCTACCATAATCTCTTCGTTTGTTCTCCACTATTAGTTACTTTGGAGTGACTCTTTGTTGCATGTTGATGGCTAGTAATATGATCCAATTATGTTATACTTGTTGAGAGAACTTGTTTCCTATCATTGCAACACCGTTTATGCTCACTTTTATCTTTAGTTACCTTGCTGTTTTTATATTTTCTTATTAGAAAAACCTATATCTACCATCCATATTGCACTTGTATCACCATCTCTTCGCCGAACTAGTGCACCTACACAATTTACCATTGTATTGGGTGTGTTGGGGACACAAGAGACTCTTTGTTATTTGGTTGCAGGGTTGTTTGAGAGAGACCATCTTCAACCTACGCCTCCCATGGATTGATAAACCTTAGGTCATCCACTTGAGGGAAATTTGCTACTGTCCTACAAACCTCTGCACTTGGAGGCCCAACAACGTCTACAAAAAGAAGGTTGTGTAGTAGACATCAAGCTCTTCTGTGGCGTCGTTGCCGGGGAGGCTTACGCAAAAGTCATATACCAAGTACCTATCACAAATCCTTATCCTTTTCATTACTTGTTTTGCCTCTCGTTTTCCTCTCCCCCACTTCACCCTTGCGTTTTATTTGCCCTTCTTTTGCCATGTGTTTACCGTCCGTCTGCCTCTTGTTTGCTTGTGTTGCTATGTGCCCTCAATTTGCTTGCATATTTTCTTGCTAAAAATCTATTGTTATGGATCAACTTAAAGTGTTCTATTTGGATCATCTTCGATCCTTATGCTCTCGTGCTGAAACCCCAACTAGCCTAGTTGATGGGAAATCTTTAGATGGGCATGTTCATTTTGTGCGTCACCGTTTGTCTGAAAAAGGGAGACTCTTATGGGATCAAATAAACAGATTGATGTGTTATGCTTGGAATCTTTGTGAAATTTGTGATTTTACTTGTTGCTCTAAGAACCCTAAAACATCTCCCCTACCTATGTGAGTTTAATGATAATGAAATCTTATCTTCTTATGCAAAGGGTGTTTATAGTTACTACGATATCGAACAAACTAAAGAATTCGTTGCTTTTAAGGGTGCTCACTTATGAAGTTGCTTCTTTGATTGAAAACTATGATATTACTCTCTATGAATCTGAAAATTTTGACATACTTAAATATTGCTATGAAAACTATGCTCATAATGTCAATGTCAAAGAATTTATTGAAAGAATGACCGCTGCTTTGAAGGAAAATAATGATATGCATGAATCTATAGGTAATTATGATTTCGATGATTTGATTGAAATATCCCTTGATGAACATGATGCTTGATATTCTTGTGGCCATGATGCCAATATTTATGAAGATGAATTTGCTATAGTTCCCTATGTCAAACATGAGATCACTGCTATTGCACCCATACTTGATAGTTCCTTCGATGAAAAGCATGATTGCAATTATGTTATTATAAATTCTATTAATGTCAATTGTGTTAATGATATGCAAAACCTCAAGCTTGGGGATCCTAGTTTTGCTATGATTACTATTTGTTGCAATGATCATGATTGGGGTGATTCTTCTTATGATTTTAAAAATTTATTTAATCCCCATGATGAATGTAAGATTGATAATAATGTTTGCAATAATATTGAAAGTGGGTTTGGAGAGGTCATGACTTTAGCTAATGTTAATCCCACTATTTTGGAAGAGTGTCAACTTCGCATGCATGTGGATCGTGTTGAGAGTATGTTATGTGATAGCTATATTGTTGAATTTTCTTATGATCCTACATGCAATTATTATGAGAGAGGAAAATATGGTTGTAGAAATTTTCATGTTATTAAATTACCTCTCGTTATGTTCAGGTTGTTATTGTTTGTTTCTTCTTCCTTGCATACGCTAGATCTTGCTTGTCTTGATAATTGGTTTTCCTATCAAATGCCTATGCATAGGAAGTATGTTAGACTAAGATGTGTTTATCACATGTTCTATTATGCTCTCTTTGTGCATCAATTCTTGTCTTTTATGTGAGCATCATTATGCCTAGCTAGGGGCGTTAAACGATAGCGCTTGTTGGGAGGAAACCCAATTTTATAATTTTGTTTTTGCTTATGTTTAGGAATAAATATTGCATCTAGCTTCTGTTTAGATGTGGTTTTGTGTTTTAATTAGTTTTTGTGCCAAGTAGAACCTTTGGGAAGACTTGGGTGAAGTTTATATGATCTTGCTGTGAAAAACAGAATCGTTAGCGCTCGCTAGAATGGTCACCAGATTTTACCGGAGTGTGCTATTTAGTTGATTCTTTTTTCAGATGATTAATAGACAAATTCCTCACGTTTACCAATTTATTTCAATTTTTTTGGAGTTACAGAAGTATGCGAAAACTGCAGATTACTACAGACTGTTCTGTTTTTGACAGATTCTGTTTTTCGTGTGTTGTTTGCTTATTTCAATGCATCTATAAGTAGTATTGGGAAGTAGGAATCATAGAGAAGTTGGAATATAGTAGGTTTAACACCAATATAAACAAAGAATGAATTCATTACAGTACCTTTGAGTAGTGGTTTGTTTTCTTATACTAACGGATCTCACGAGATTTTTGTCTAAGTTTTGTGTTGTGAAGTTTTCAAGTTTTGAGTATTGATTTGATGGATTGTGGAACAAAGAGTGGCAAGAGCCTAAGATTGGGGATTCCCAAGGCACCCCAAGGTAAAATACAAGGACAACCAAAAGCCTAAGCTTGGGGATGCCCCAAGAAGGCATCCTCCCTTTCGTCTTCATCTATCGGTAACTATACTCGATGCTATATTTTTATTCACCACATGATATGTGTTCTGCTTGGAGCGTTATTTTATTTTATTTTATTTTGCTTGCTGTTTGAATAATATCACAAGATCTAAAATTCTTAAATGTTAGAGAGTCTTCACATAGTTACATAATTATACAACTACTCGTTGTTCTTCACTTATATCTTTCGGAGTAGTTTGTTATTGCTCAAGTGCTTCACTTATATCTTTTAGAGCACGGTGGTGATTATATTTTGTAGAAATTGTTGATCTCTCATGCTTCACTTATATCCTTTTGAGAGTCTATTAAAACAGCATGGTAATGTGCTTAGGCTATAAAACTAGTCTTCACATGATAGACATCCAATATCAATGTAGTAAAAACTTTCACACTAAGTGCATTGAATATGATGAGAAGTTGGATGCTTGACAATTGTTTTGAGATATGAGGATAGTGATATTAGAGTCATGCTAGTGGAGTTATTATGAAATTGAGAAATGCTTGTGTTAAAGTTAGTGATTCCCGTAGCATGCACGTATGGTGAACCGCTATGTGACGAAGTTAGAGCATGAGGTATTTGTAAAGTGTCAACCTTTGTGTGGAGATCGGGGGCACGCGATGGTTAACTCCTACCAACCTCCCCCCTAGGAACATGCATTTATTGCTTTGTTTTGATGACTTGTAATTTTTTGCAATAAGTATATGAGTTCTTATGACTAATGTTGAGCCCATGGATATTACGCAATCTCACCCTTCCACCATTGCTAGCCTCTCTTGTACCGCGCAACTTTCGCCGGTACCATACACCCACCATATATCCTTCCTCAAAACAGCCACCATATATCTTCCTCAAAACAGCCACCATATCTACCTATCATGGCATTTCCATAGCCATTCCGAGATATATTGCCATGCAACTTTCCACCGTTCCATTCATATGACACGCTTCACATTGTCATATTGCCGTGCATGATCATGTAGTTGACATCGTACTTGTGGAAAGGCCACCATGTATAATTTTTCATACATGTCACTCTTGATTTATTGCATATCCCGGTACACCACTGGAGGAATTCATATAGAGTCATACTTTGTTCTAGTATCGTGTTGTAATTCAATGGAAGTGTGATGATCATCATTATTAGAGCATTGTCCCATGTGAGGAAAGGCTAAATAAAGAAAGCCCCTCCAAAAAAGCCAAAAAAAGAGAAAGGCCCAAAAAAAGGGGACAATTGCTACTATCTTTTTCCACACTTGTGATTCAAAGTAGCACCATGTTCTTCATGATAGAGAGTCTCATGTTTAGTCACTTTCATATACTAGTGGGAATTTTCATTATAGAACTTGGCTTCTATATTCCAACGATGGGCTTCCTCAAATGCCCTAGGTCTTCGTGAGCAAGCAAGTTGGATGCACACCCACTTAGTTTCTTTTGTTGAGCTTTCATACATTTTTAGCTCTAGTGCATCCGTTGCATGGCAATCCCTACACACTCACATTGATATCTATTGATGGGCATCTCCATAGCCCGTTGATACGCCTAGTCGATGTGAGACTATCTCCCTCCTTTTTGTCTTCTCCACAACCACCTCTATTCCACATAGTGTTATGTCCATGGCTCATGCTCGTGTATTGCGTGAAAGTTGAAAGGTTTGAAAGAATAGAGTATTAAAACAAGTGCTTGGCTAAAACCGGGGTTGTGCATGATATGAATATTTTGTGTGATGAAGAGGAAGCACAGCCAGACTATATGATTTTGTAGGGATAACTTTCTTTAGCCATGGTATTTTGAGAAGACATGATTGCTTTGTTAGTATGCTTGAACTATTACTATTTTTTATGTCAATATAGACTTTTGTCTTGACTATTTCAGATCTAAACATTCATGCCACAATAAAGAGAATTACATTGAAAATTATGTTGGTTAGCATTCCACATCAAAAATTCTGTTCTTATCATTTACCTACTCGAGGACGAGCAGGAATTAAGCTTGGGGATGTTGATACGTCTCCATCGTATCTATAATTTTTTATTGTTCCATGCTATTATTTATGATGTTTTGGATGTTAATGGGCTTTGTTATACACTTTTATATTATTTTTGGGATTAACCTATTAACCCAGAGCCCAGTGCCAGTTTCTGTTTTTCTCCTGTTTTAGGGTTTCGCAGAAAAGGAATATCAAACGGAGCCCAATTGACCTGAAAATCAACGGAGATCATTTTTGGGCCAGAAGAAGCCCACGGAGATCCGGAGGGGGACGAGAGGACCCACGGGCTGCACACGAGGGTGGGGGGCGCCCCGCCCCC
>LR738711.1:238383153-238396341 GCA_902687465.1 Secale cereale | reverse complement strand
CCCCCTACTGGGCGCGCCCCCTGCCTCGTGGACAACCCGTAGACCCCCTTTGCTTGGCCCCGACTCCAACACCTCCTATATATACTGAAACCTCCGGAAATTAACCTAGATCGGGAGTTCCGTCGCCGAAAGCCTCTGTAGCCACAGAAAACCAATCTACACCCGTTCTGGAACCCTGCCGGAGGGGGAATCCCTCTCCGGTGGCTATCTTCATCATCCTGGCGCTCTCCGTGACGAGGGAGGAGTAGTCCACCCTCGGGGCTGAGGGTATGTATCAGTAGCTATGTGTTTGATCTCTCTCTCTCTCTCTCGTGTTCTTGAGATGGCACGATCTTGATGTATCGCGAGCTTTGCTATTCTAGTTGGATCTTATATTGCTTCTCCCTCTCTACTCTCTTGTAATGGATTGAGTTTTCCCTTTGAAGTTATCTTATCGGATTGAGTCTTTAAGGATTTGAGAACACTTGATGTATGTCTTGCACGAGTTTATCTGTGGTGACAATGGAATATCATGTGATCTACTTGATGTATGTTTTTGTGATCAAGTTGCGGGTTCCGTGACCTTGGGAATCTATGCATAGGGGTTGGCACACGTTTTCATCTTGACTTTCCGGTAGAAACTTTGGGGCATTCTTTGAAGTTCTATGTGTTGGTTGAATAGATGAATCTGAGATTGTGTGACGCATATCGTATAATCATGCCCATGGATACTTAGGTGACACTGGAGTATCTAGGTGACATTAGGGTTTTGGTTGATTTGTGTCTTAAGGTGTCATTCTAGTACGAACTATATGATAGATTGAACGTTACTACGGACTCTTTAATAGATTGAACAGAAATAATAACTTTGAGGTGGTTTCATACCCTACCATAATCTCTTCGTTTGTTCTCCGCTATTACTTACTTTGGAGTGACTCTTTGTTGCATGTTGAGGGCTAGTAATATGATCCAATTATGTTATCCTTGTTGAGAGAACTTGCACTAGTGAAAGTATGAACCCTAGGCCTTGTTTCCTATCATTGCAACACCATTTATGCTCGCTTTTATCTTTAGTTACCTTGCTGTTTTTATATTTTCTTATTACAAAAACCTATATCTACCATCCATATTGCACTTGTATCACCATCTCTTCGCCGAACTAGTGGACTTATACAATTTACCATTGTATTGGGTGTGTTGGGGACACAAGAGACTCTTTGTTATTTGGTTGCAGGGTTGTTTGAGAGAGACCATCTTCATCCTACGCCTCCCACGGATTGATAAACCTTAGGTCATCCACTTGAGGGAAATTTGCTACTGTCCTACAAACATCTGCACTTGGAGGCCCAACAACGTCTACAAGAAAAAGGTTGTGTAGTAGACATCAATCTTGTCCAAACTGACACTCCTATATGGAGATGGAACAATGCAGGTACTTACACCTCGAGGTCGACGTATGACATGTTGTGGCATGGTGATACGTCCATATTGCATCATGTTTTTATATCATTATTTATTGAATTATGGGTTGTTATTACACATTATGGCACAATACTTATGCCTTTTCCCTCTTATTTTACAAGGTTTACATGAAGAGGGAGAATGCCGGCAGCTGGAATTCTGGACTGGATAAGGAGTAAATCTGATAGACCTATTATGCACAACTCCAAAAGTCATGAAACTTCACGGAGAATTATTTTGGAAAATAAAAAAAATGGGTGAAGAAGGTACCAGAGGGGGGCCACCTGCCATCCACAAGGGTGGGGGCGCGCCCCCTGCCTTGTGGGCAGCCTAGCAGGACCCCGATGCCCATCTTCTACTATTTCACGGGCTTTGACGTGGAAAAAATCATAAGGAGGTTTTAGGGACGAAGGGCCACCGTCTCGAGGCGGAACCTGGGCAAAACCAATCTAGGGCTCCGGCAGAGTTGTTCTACCAGTGACACTTCCCGCCCGGAGGGGGGAAATTGAAGCCATCATCATCACCAATGATCCTCTCATCGAGAGGGGGTCAATATCCATCAACATATTCACCAGCACCATCTCCTCTCAAACCCTAGTTCATCTCTTGTATCCGATCTTTGTCTCAAAACCTCAGATTGGTACATGTGGGTTGCTAGTAGTGTTGATTACTCCTTGTAGTTGATGCTAGTTGGTTTATTCGGTGGAAGATCATATGTTCAGATCCTTAATGCTATTCAATACCCCTCTGATCATGAACATGAATATGCATTGTGAGTAGTTACTTTTGTTCCCGAGGACATGGGAGAAGTCTTGTTATATGTAATCATGTGAATTTGGTATTCGTTCAATATTTTGATGAGATGTATGTTGTCTTTCCTCTAGTGGTGTTATGTGAACGTCGACTACATGACACTTCGCCGTTATTTGGGCCTAGGGGAAGGAATTGGGAAGTAATAAGTAGATGATGGGCTGCTAGAGTGACAGAAGCTTAAACCCTAGTTTATGCGTTGTTTCGTAAGGGGCTGATTTGGATCCATATGTTTCATGCTATGGATAGATTTATCTTAATTCTTCTTTCTTAGTTGCGGATGCTTGCGAGAGGGGTTAATCATAAGTGGGAGGGTTGTCCAAGTAAGGGCGGCACCCAAGCACTGGTCCACCCACATATCAAATTGTCAAAGTAACGAACGCGAATCATATGAGCATGATGAAAACTCACTTGACAACAATTCCCATGTGTCCTCGGGAGCACTTTGCTTTATATAAGAATTCGTTCAAACTTGTCCTTTGCTACAAAAAGGATTGTGCCACCTTGCTGCACGTTAGTTACTTTTGTTACTTGTTACCCGTTATGAATTATCATATCACACAATTATCTGTTACCGATAATTTCAGTGCTTGCAGAGCATACCTTACTGAAAACCGCTTGTCATTTCCTTCTGCCCCTCGTTGGGTTCGACACTCTTACTTATAGAAAGGACTACGATAGATCCCCTATACTTGTGGGTTATCAAGACTCTTTTCTGGCGCCGTTGCCGGGGAGTGAAGCGCCTTTGGTAAGTGGAATTTGGTAAGAAAACATTTATATAGTGTGCTGAAATTTACTGTCAGTTGTTACTATGGAAAATAATCCTTTGAGGGGTTTGTTTGGGGTATCTTCACCCCGACCAGAAGAGCAAAGAGTTTCCCCCCATTGTATTGCACCTACTGAAAATATTTATTATGAAATTCCTTCGGGTATGATTGAGAAACTGCTAGCTAATCCTTATGCAGGAGATGGAACATTACATCCCGATATGCACCTAATCTATGTGGATAAAGTTTGTGGATTATTTAAGCTTGCAGGTTTGCCGATGATGATGTCAAGAAGAAGGTCTTCCCTTTATCTTTGAAGGGAAAGGCATTGAAATTGTATAGGCTATGTGATGACTTTGGATCATGGAACTACAATCGATTGAAATTGAAATTTCATCAAAAGTTTTATCCTATGCATCTGGTTCATCGTGATCGAAATTATATATATAATTTTTGGCCTCGTGAAGGAGAAAGTGTCACTCAAGCTTGGGGGAGGCTTAAGTCGATGTTATATTCATGCCCCAATCATGAGCTCTCAAGAGAAATTATTATTCAAAAAATTTATGCTTCCCTTTCTCGTAATGATCAATCCATACTCGATACTTCTTGTACTGGTTCGTTTATGAAGAAGACTATTGAATTCAAATGGGATTTATTGGAAAGAATTAAACACAAATCTGAAGATTGGGAACTCGATGAAAGTAATGAGTCAGGTATAAACCTTAAGTTTGATTGTGTTAAATCATTTATGGATACCGATGCTTTTCATGAATTTAGCACTAAATATGGACTTGACTCTGAGATAGTAGCTTCTTTCTGTGAATCATTTGCTAGTCATGTTGATCTCCCCAAAGAGAAGTGGTTTAAATATCATCCTCCCATTGAAGTGAAAGTTATAGAACCTATTAAAGTTGAAGAACAAAATATTACTTATAATGTTGATCCTATTGTTCCTACTTCTTACATTGAGAAACCACCTTTTCCTGTTAGAATAAAGGATCATGCTAAAGCTTCAACTATGGTTCGTAAGAGTAATACTAGAACACCTACACCCTCTAAGAAAATTAAAGTTGAACCTAGTATTGCTATAGTTAAAGATCTCTTCACTGTTAATATTGATGGGCATGTTATTTATTTCTGTGATGAAGCAGCTAGAATTGCTAAACCTGATATTAAAGATAAACATGGACCTATTGTTGGCATGCTTGTTGTTTCCATTAAAATAGGATATCAATGTTATCATGGCTTATGTGATGTTGGTGCTAGTGTGAGTGCAATTCCTTTTATTATATATAAAGAAATTATGAATGAAATTGACCTGTTGAAATAGAAGAAATTGATGTTACTACCAAGCTTGCTAATAGAGATACTATATAACCAATTGGGATTGTTAGATATGTTGAAGTCTTGTGTGGGAAAATAAAATACCCTACTGATTTTCTTGTTCTTGGTTCTCCACAAGATGAAGTTTGTCCCATTATATTTGCTAGACCTTTCTTGAACATGGTTAATGCTAAGATAGAATGCGAGAAAGATATTGTTACTGGCGGTTTAGGGGATATGTCTCATGATTTTAATTTCTCTAAATTTCGTAGGCAACCCCGTGATAAAGAATTGTCGAGCAAGGATGAAATTATTGGCCTTGCTTCTATTGTTGTGCCTCCTACTGATCCTTTAGAGCAATATTTGCTAGACCATGAAAATGATATGTTTATGAAAGAACGAACGGAATTAGATGAAATTTTCTTTAATCAAGGGCCCATTTTGAAACACAATTTTCTCATTGAAATCCTTGGGGATCCTCCTCCACCCAAGGGAGATCCCATGTTTGAGCTTAAACAATCACGTGATACTTTGAAATATGCTTATCTTGATGAAAAGTAGATATATCCTGTTATTATTAGTGCTAACCTTTCAGAGCATGAAGAAAAGAGATTATCGAAACCCCTGAAGAAGCATCGTGCCGCTATTGGATATACTCTTGATGATCTTAAGGGCATTAGTCCCACTCTATGTCAGCACAAGATTAATATGGAACCTGATGCTAAACCAGTTGTTGATCACCGATGACGGTTATATCCTAAGATGAAAGATGTGGTAATAAATGAAATACTAAAGCTTCTGGAGGCAAGTACAATTTATCCTGTTTCTGATAGCAGATGGGTAAGTCATGCATTGTGTCCCTAAGAAGGGAGGTGTTGCTGTTGTTCCTAATGATAAGAATGAATTGATCCCACAAAGAATTGTTACGGGTTATAGAATGATAATTGATTTCCGCAAACTGAACAAAGCTACTAGAAAAGGTCATTACCCTCTACCTTTTATTGATCAAATGCTAGAGAGACTATCCAAACATACACATTTTTGCTTTCTAGATGGTTATTCTGGTTTTTCTCAAATACCTATGTCAAAAGAGGATCAAGAAAAGACCACTTTTACTTGCCCTTTTGGTACTTTTGCTTATAGACGTATGCCTTTCGGTTTATGCAATGCACCTGCTACCTTTCAAAGATGTATGACTGTTATGTTCTATGACTTTTGTGAAAAGATTGTTGAAGTTTTTATGGATGATTTCTCTGTTTATGGAACTTCTTTTGATGATTGCTTAAGCAACCTTGATCGAGTTTTGCAGAGATGCGAAGAAACTAATCTTGTCTTAAATTGGGAGAAGTGTCACTTTATGGTTAATGAAGGTATTGTCTTGGGGCATAAGATTTCTGCAAGAGGTATTGAAGTTGATAAGGCTAAAGTAGACGTTATTGAAAAGATGTCGTGTCCTAAAGATATCAAAGGTATACAATATTTTCTTGGTCATGCTGGTTTCTATAGGAGGTTTATTAAAGACTTCTCTAAAATTTCTAGGCCTCTCACTAATCTCTTGCAAAAATATGTTCCTTTTGTTTTTGATGATGATTGCGTAGAAGCATTTGAAATACTTAAGAAAGCCTTGATTTCTGCACCTATTGTTCAACCACCTGATCGGAATTCACCCTTTGAAATTATGTGAGATGCGAGTGATTATGTTGTTGGTGCTGTTCTAGGACAGAGAGTTGATAAGAAAATGAACGTTATTCATTATGCTAGTAAAACTCTAGACAATGCCCCAAGAAATTATGCTACCACTGAAAAACAATTCTTAGCAGTTGTTTTTGCTTGTGATAAGTTCAGATCTTATATTGTTGATTCTAAAGTAACTGTTCACACTGATCATGCTCCTATTAAATACCTTATGGAAAAGAAGGATGCTAAACCTAGACTTATTAGATGGGTTCTCTTGCTACAAGAATTTGATTTGTATATTATTAATAGAAAGGGAGCTAAGAACCCCGTTGCAGATAACTTGTCTAGGTTAGAAAATGTTGTTGATGACCCACTGCCTACTGATGATAGCTTTCCTAAAGAACAATTAGCTGTCATAAATGCTTCTTGTAATGCTCCATGGTATGATGATTATGCTAATTACATTGTAGCTAAATTTATACCACCTAGTTTCGCATACCAACAAAATAAAAAGTTTTTCTATGATTTAAGACATTACTTTTGGGATAACCAACACCTTTATAAAAAAGGAGTAGACGGTGTTATTAGACATTGTGTACCTGAGCATGAACAGGAACAGATCCTACGCAAGTGTCACTCCGAGGCCTACGGAGCACACCACGCTGGAGATAGAACTGCACACAAGGTATTGCAATCCAGTTTTTATTGGCCTACTCTTTTCAAGGATACTCGTAAGTTTGCCTTGTCTTGTGATGAATGCTAGAGAATTGGTAATATTTGTAGACGTCGGGAAATGCCTATGAACTATTCACTTGTTATTGAACCATTTGATGTTTGGGGCTTTGATTATATGGGACCATTTGTTGGGGAACGTAGTACTTCAAATAAATTCCTACAATCACGCAAGATCTATCTAGGAGATGCATATCAACGAGCGGAAGAGTGTGTACACGAACCCTCGTAGACCAAAAGCGGAAGCGTTTAGTAACACGGTTTATGTATTTGAACGTCTTCGTGATCCAACTGATCAAGTAACGAACGCACAGCACCTCCGCGATCTGCACACGTTCAGCTCGGTGACGTCCCCCAAACTCTTGATCCAGTTGAGGTCATGGGAGATTTTCGTCAGCACGACGGCGTAGTGACGGTGTTGATGAAGTTACCGACGCAGGGCTTCGCCTAAGCACTGCAACAATATGACTGAGGTGTGTAATAGTGGAGGGGGCACCGCACACGGCTAAAACAGTTGTCAACTTGTGTGTCTATGGGGTGCCGCTGGCCATGTATATAAAGGAGCAAGGGGAGGGGGCCGGCTGGCCCTATAGGGTGTGCCCCAAGGGGGAATCCTACTCCTAATAGAAGTATGTTCCCCCTTTCCTAGTCCAACTAGGAGGGGAAGGAAAGAGGAGGAGGGGAGAAGGAAAGAGGGGCCGGCCCCCTTGCCCTAAACCAATTCGGTTTGGGCCTAGGTGGGGCGCGCCCCACACCTCCCTTGCTACCCTCTATTTCTACTAAGGCCCATTGACCCCCCCGGGGGGTTCCAGTAACTCCCCGGTACTCCGGCATTATCCGGTGACCTCCGGAACCCTTCCGGTGTCCGAATATAACCTTCCAATATATCAATCTTTATGTATCAACCATTTCGAGACTCCTCATCATGTCCGTGATCTCATCCGAGACTCCGAACAATCTTCGGTACATCAAAACACATAAACTCATAATACCGATCGTCATCGAATTTTAAGCGTGCGGACCCTACGGGTTCGAGAACTATGTAGACATGACCGAACAATCTTTATCGGTCAAACCGTATAACAACATACGTTGTTCCCTTTGTCATCGGTATGTTACTTGCCCGATATGCGATCGTCGGTATCATCATACCTAGTTCAATCTCGTTACTGGCAAGTCTCTTTACTCGTTCTGTAATACATCATCTCGTGACTAATTCATTAGTCGTTTGCTTGCAAGGCTTATTACGATGTGTATTACCGAGAGGGCCCAGAGATAACTCTCCGACACTCGGAGTGACAAATCCTATTCTCGATCTATGCCAACACCACAAACACCTTCGGAGACACCTGTAGAGCATCTTTATAATCACCCAGTTACCTTGTGACGTTTGATAGCACACAAGGTGTTCCTCCGGTATTTGGTAGTTCCATAATCTCATAGTCAGAGGAACATGTATAAGTCATGAAGAAAGCAATAGCAGTAAAACTAAACGATCATAGTGCTAAGCTAATGGATGGGTCTTGTCAATCACATCATTCTCATAATGATGTGATCTCGCTGATCAAACAACAACACATGTCTATGGTATAGGAAACATAACCATCTTTGATTAACGAGCTAATCTAGTAGAGGCACACTAGGGACACTTTGTTTTGTCTATGTATTCACACATGTATCAAGTTTCTGGTCAATACAATTCTAGCATGAATAAAAGACATTTATCATGATATATAAGGAAATATAAATAACAACTTTATTATTGCCTATAGGGCATATTTCCTTCAGTCTCCTAGTTGCACTAGAGTCAAATAATCTAGATTACATAGTAATGATTCTAACACCCGTGGAGTCTTGGTGCTGATCATGTTTTGCTCGTGGAAGAGGCTTAGTCAACGGGTCTGCAACATTCACATCTGTATGTATCTTGCAAATTTCTATGTCTTTCTCCTTGACTTGATCGCGGATGGAGTTGAAGCGTCTCTTGATGTGCTTGGTTCTCTTGTCAAACCTGGATTCCTTCGCCAAGGCAATTGCTCCAGTGTTGTCACAAAAGAATTTCATTGGACCTGATGCACTACATATTACACCTAGATCAGATATGAACTCCTTCATTTGATGCTTCCGAAGCAGCTAGGTACTCCGCTTCACACCTAGATGCGACCACGATGCTCTGCTTGGAACTGCACCAACTGACAGCTCTATCGTTCAACAAAAATACATATATGGTTTGTGACTTAGTGTCATCCGGATCAGTGTCAAAGCTTGAATCGACGTAACCGTTTACGACGAGCTCTTTGTCACCTCCGTAAACGAGAAATGTATCCTTTGTCCTTTTCAGGTACTTCAGGATGTTCTTGAGCGCTTTCCAGTGATCCACTCCTGGATTAATTTGGTACCTCCCTGCTAAACTTATAGCAAGGCACACATCAGGTCTGGTACACAGCATTGCATACATGATAGATCCTATGGCTGAGGCATAGGGAATGACTTTCATTTTCTCTCTATCTTCTGCAGTGTTCGGGAATTGAGTCTTACTCAACTTCACACCTTGTAATACACGCAAGAACCCTTTCTTTGATTGATCCATTTTGAACTTCTTCAAAACTTTATCAAGGTATGTGCTTTGTGAAAGTCCAATTAAGCGTCTTGATCTATCTCTATAGATTTTGATGCCTGATATATAAGCTTCACCAAGGTCTTTCATTGAAAAATTCTTATTCAAGTATCCTTTTATGCCATCCAGAAATTCTATATCATTTCCAATCACATATAATATCAGAAATGCTACAGAGCTCCCACTCGCTTTCTTGTAAATAAAGGCTTCTCCAAAAGTCTGTATAAAACCATATGCTATGATCACCTCATCAAAGCGTATATTCCAACTCCGAGATGCCTGCACCAGTCCATAGATGGATCGCTGGAGCTTGCACACTTTGTTAGCTCCTTTACGATCGACAAAACCTTCTGGTTGCATCATATACAGCTCTTCTTTGAGATATCCATTAAGGAATGCAGTTTTGACATCCATTTGACAGATTTCATAATCATAAAATGCGGCAATTGCTAACATGATTCGGACAGACTTAAGCATCGCTACAGGTGAGAAAGTCTCATCGTAGTCAACTCCTTGAACTTGTCGAAAATCTTTCGCAACAAATCGAGCTTTATAGACAGTAACGTTACCATCGGCGTCAGTCTTCCTCTTAAAGATCCATTTATTTTCAATGGCTTCCGATCATTGGGCAACTCAACCAAAGTCCACACTTTGTTCTCATACATGGATCCCATCTCAGATTTCATGGCCTCAAGCCATTTTGTGGAATCTGGGCTCATCATCGCTTCCTCATAGTTCGTAGGTTCATCATGGTCTAGTAACATGACTTCCAGAACAGGGTTACCATACCACTCTGGTGTGAAACATACTCTGGTTTACCTATGAGGTTCAGTAGTAACTAGATCTGAAGTTTCATGATCATCATCATTAGCTTCCTCACTGATTGGTGTAGGAATCACTGGAACTAGTTTCTGTCATGTACTACTTTCCAATTCAGGAGAAGGTACAGTTACCTCATCAAGTTCTACTTTCCTCTCACTCATTTCATTCGAGAGAAACTCTTTCTCTAGAAATGATCCATTCTTAGCAACGAATATCTTGCCTTCGGATCTATGATAGAAGGTGTACCCAACAATTTTCTTTGGCTATCCTATGAAGACACATTTCTCCGACTTTGGTTCGAGCTTATCAGGTTGAAGATTTTTCACATAAGCATCGTAGCCCCAAACTATAAGAAATGACAATTTGGGTTTCTTGCCAAACCACAGTTCATAAGGCATTGTCTCAATGGATTTAGATGGTGCCCTATTTAACGTGAATGTGGCTGTTTCTAAAGCATAACCCCAAAACGATAGTGGTAAATCGGTAAGAGACATCATAGATCGCACCATATCTAATAAAGTATGGTTTCGATGTTCGAACACACCATTACGATGTGGTGTTCCAGGTGGCGTGAGCTGTGAAACTATTCCAAATTGTTTCAAATGAAGACCAAACTTGTAGCTCAAATATTCGCCTCCGCGATCACATCGTAGAAACTTTATTTTCTTGTTATGATGATTCTCTACTTCACTCTGAAATTCTTTGAACTTTTCAAATGTTTCATACTTGTGTTTCATCAAGTAGATATACCCATATCTGCTCAAATCATCTGTGAAGGTCAGAAAATAACGATACCCGCCGCGAGCCTCAACACTCATTGGTCCGCATACATCAGTATGTATGATTTCCAATAAGTCAGTTGCTCGCTCCATTGTTCCGAAGAACGGAGTTTTAGTCATCTTGCCCATGAGGCATGGTTCCCAAGCACCAAGTGATTCATAATCAAGTGATTCCAAAAGTCCATCAGCATGGAGCTTCTTCATGCGCTTTACACCAAGATGACCCAAACGACATTGCCACAAATAAGTTGCACTATCATTATCGACATTGCATATTTTGGCTTCAATATTATGAATATGTGTATCACTACGATCGAGATCCAACGAAAATAGACCATCTATCAAGGGTGCATGACCATAAAAGATATTACTCATATAAATAGAACAACCATTATTCTCTGATGTAAATGAATAACTGTCTCACACCAAACAAGATCCAGATATAATGTTCATGCTCAACGCTGGCACCAAATAACAATTATTTAGGTATAAAACTAATCCCGAATGTAGATGTAGAGGTAGCGTGCCGACGGCGATCACATCGACTTTGGAACCATTTCCCACGCGCATCGTCACCTCGTCCTTAGCTAATCTTCGTTTAATCCGCAGCCCCTCTTTCGAGTTACAAATATTAGCAACCGAACTAGTACCAAATGCCTAGGTTCTACTACGAGCATTAGTAAGGTACACATCAATAACAAGTATATCAAATATACCTTTGTTCACTTTGCCATTCTTCTTATCCGTCAAATACTTGGGGCAGTTCCGATTCAATGTCCAGTCCCTTTGCAGTAGAAGCACTCAGTTTCAGGCTTGGTGTCACAACCCTAGTTCTGGTATGCACTAGGTTAGTCTTGTGGTTTGCATCATGTTTAATTTTCAAATGAAATTGAATTGAGGACTTATGAAACCCTCAGAAACCCTATTTGAAAATGACCCAAATAAAAATTGCTCCAAAAAGGTCCAAGAAAATGTTCATGTGGCCCTCTGAAAATATTGGTTAGAGATAAAAATCAAACCAATACTATTAGGAGCTCATAAGTATTTATTTTGGGCATTTGGAATTAATGCAATAGTTATTTGCTTGGATATATAATTATTGTATATGTTATATATGTCCAAAATTCTGATTCTTTATTTTGAGGGGCTTGGATTAATTCCTAGGTTCCTGCAAAATAAAAATGTCAGAAGAAAATAATTGATTTAGTTTAGAAACTAAATCAAAACATAATTGCAGAAATAGAAAACAGAACAAATAAAAAAATAGGAGAGGAAGCAACTTACCTGTGCTGGCCCAGCACAGTGCGGCCTGGCCGGCCCAGCTGGCCAGCCCAACCCACCGGGCCTCCCCTGTCATCTTCCTCGCGCCAGTAGGCGAGGCGCGCGGCCGACGCGCGCGCACGGCGAGTAGGCCACGCCGCCAGCTGCCTGCCTGCTTCCCCGGGACAGCACGATGCCTTGAAGCTTCTCCGCGGCACCGCCCCGATCCCCTGGACGCCTTTCCTTCCCTCCTGCCCTCTCCCTTGTCTGCTCCTCGCAGTGGCCGAGCGCCGTCGCCGCCGCCGATCGCCGTTGTCGTAGCCACTGCCTTCCCCTCGCCCCTCCGTCGAGTCCCCGATCTCCGCCTCATTGCGGTGCATCTCCAAGCCGAAGAATTCGACCCCGGACGCCCTGAGGCCTCGACCTCGAGCTCGTCTTCACCGCCGGCCGCCGTGGATCCCCCTCGCCGCTCCGACTGCTCCAGAGCCTCCCCGAGCCTGCCGTTTGTCTCATTGCAACCGCCGTAAGCTTCTGCCCCTGCTCCCCCTCTCCGTTCTCCCTCTCGCGCGCCGTAGCTGCCGCACCGCGTTCACCCGCACGCGCCGCCGCCCGCGCTCGTCGCCGGTGGTGCTCCGGTGGCCTTTTGGTCCCGGGCGTGCGTCTAACACGTTCGCCGCGTCGCGTAGAAGCCGTAGGTGTTAGCGCTGCCCCGCCTAGGCCACCACAGCCACGAGCCCGAGCTCGACCGAGCTTCGGCCGCCGTCGAGCTCGTCGCCGGCGCCACTACGGCCACTCCCCGGCCGAGCCACCACCACGGCTGGATGCGGACGAGCTCCAGCGTCCCGTAGCTGTGCTCCGCGCACCAAGAGGTGCCCCGTAGGCGAATCCCGCAGATCGCCGCCGTGTTGGACCTCGCCGGCGTCGAGCCGCCGGTGGGTTTGACCGCTGACCGGCGTGCTTT